>VZSE01004958.1:54692-89588 GCA_013398275.1 Promerops cafer | reverse complement strand
TTTAAAAAAAAGGTTTTAAAAATTTTTGGTTTTTTTTTTTTTTTTTTTGTTCATTTCTAAAATGACTATGTATGGTTTTTTTCCTTTTTTCACCCATGCTGAGAAAGTAGTACTGGAAGACAAAAAAAACCCTCATCATCTCTTGCAGATTGAAATGTATCTTGAACTTAATAAGTAATTACTGTGACAGGACATTACATTTTTCAGACTGTGACATTCTTCAAGCTTTTTTTGCTAAGAAAAAAATAAAAACTCGTCTCAGTGGAACTTACAAAAACAATGTCCTATAAATGTTTATTTTTTTTTCTTACCCTTAATTACCTGTGCTTGTTCATTTATACATATTTCATATTATTCTTTGTATTAAGAAAATTTATTGGGCTCTTGTAATGCCTATAGAAATTGGTAATGAAATCCTTTTTCTTTGCTTTTTTGAGATACATGCTCCTGATGTCATTGAAATGTGTAGGAGACAATCGTTGCTGTCTACACAAGTTGTAAGTATATACATTTTAGTAACATTTTTCTTGTTAAAGAAGAGAGAATTGCTGTGGTGACACACCTCCATGTCTGTAGAATAGCTAAAGTATATGATTTGATGTAAGGCTTTGTGAATAATCTTTCTACCCCTATTTCAGGTAGAAGCAGCTGGAGCAATAACTTCATCACATTAGATCCTTATAGAAGCAAACTTTTCTTTCATCTAGCTGTTTTAATTTCAGGGTACAAATAAAAGTTTCCCACTAAACTACATTTCTTTTTTACTCTCAGTGTGGTCTGATGCAAACTATAGACTTTTCTTGGAGATTACATGCTTTTAGATTTTCTTCACATATCTCTGTGTCCAGAGGCTAAAAATCTCTCTGCTTCTTCGTGCATATGCTTGTTCATTGTGACAACAAAATGAAACACATAGAGCTGATTTAAATAACAATATTGTAGTTTTGATTTAACTCTAGATAAAACAGAAGAGATCCACTATCTGTATCTCTGTCACAGAAAAACTGTCTTCTGCAGAGTGCATACGTCTTACTTGAAAATTTGCTAGGATTCTGTTGCAAGATATTTTTCCACATAAGTGATGGTTTCGTTTGCCAGAGGGATGTAGAGCAAAAGAGGAGTTGGTATGTCTGTACATGAAATTTGCTTACGCTTAGAGGGACATTTGTCATGTTCCTCTAAAGTGATCAGGATAAATTTCTTCTTTAGAAGTGTCAATATTAAAGGGAGAAACTGCTACATGGATAGTTCCTTTCCATTCAGGATTATAAGACCCACTTTTCTTCCTATTTAGTTTGATAAAACAGACTCGTGATCAATGTTTCAATGCTAAATAAATTTTGCATGAGACATTAGTCTACTTTTAATATCGTTTGCTAATATAAAAAGATTGAGATCAGACAATAGTCAGAAATATGTACTAGCCTGTGGGAACCCTGGTCTCTTGATTTTACTGCAGAGATGTTACTTAAACTTCCTTTTGAAGAGGAAAAAAAATAATAGCTCCTTCTAAAATAAAACCTGGAAGTGGTTCTGGGAATAGCTTGTTTGGCTGATAGCTTCCAAAAGGCTGAAGGTTAAGACACCCATAGGCTTGTTGCCATGTTCTCCACACAACACTTTGTTCATGTGCTCTTGTTCCACAAATCCTTGAATACACCATGATGCCAGGATATGCCACACACTTTGGGCTGTAAGAATTCAGCTCTGACAGGCTGCAACAAAGCCTTCACACCACCAGTTACATTTTTAACAGGAAAAGACCTTAAGCCCACGAAAACAGGAAGTATGCCTTTTGTTCAAAGGATTACCACATAAGAATTAAAGCTAAGTCTGTGTCAAGTTCTGCTTGTTGTGGATGCAGCTAGTTTGCTCTAGACCAGCCTTGAAGAACATGGGTGTGAATTACCCTCTAAAAGTGGTCTGGAGAGAAATGGTACCTGCATGGCAGAAATATGTTAACCAGCCAAGGCATGCAGCCAGAGACACAGGTATCAGCACTGAAGTGGGGAAGTCCCCTGGGAACAAAATCGCAATCCACTCCTGTGTTTATGGTAGCGATGTAAAAATACTTATTGGCAAGTTTTTGCAGATGACAGTCTTTGGTGGGATAATAAATGATGAAAAGGAGAGGTGACTTCTGTGCATTTTTCATAAGCTGGGTGTATGACCAGAGTGGGAATCATCCATCAAGCCTGTCTATAGTCTAGTGTGGTTAATCTCTGTTGTGGTTTAACCCCAGCTGGCAACTAAGCAAAACTTGCTCACTCACCCCTTGCAGGACATGAGAGAGAACTGGAAGGGCAAAAGCATGCCCAGCCTCACTGGAGGGGTGGGGTGAGAGGCAGAGAAAGCTTTGTCACTGTGCAAGCACTGCTCCGCAACAAATAAAACATTTCTGCATTATAAGCACTGTTTCCACCACAAATCCAAAACAGTCCCATTCCAGCTACAGTTAGAAAATTAACTCTGTCCCATCCAACTACAACACAACCTCTTCCCCTGAGATTAATTAGTCTCCTGCTCTGAACAGTTCTCTAGAGGGGACTATCATGCTAGCTTCCTCTACTAACTCTAAGGGACTCTAGGGAAATTAGCCTGTATAGACAAAAATTAGCCCTTGGAAATACATTCCCCTTCCCATGTCTGACAAATATCTACATATCTAAGATGTGAATAATGTATGTGTTTCCAGAGTGTCTTGCAAAATACCACTTGGGAAAAAAATAAAGGACTCTGTTGACTGCCATTGCACACAAAATATTCCTGGTTTGGAATAACTGAGAAGTACAGGTACTCTTCAGTCTAAGGCATAACTGTGAAACCCTCTAAAACAGGAAATCAGCAGGGTGAATAAGAGGCAAGAAAAACTGTATCCCCCCCACAAAAAAACCAAAACCAAAACCAAAACCAAAACAAAAAACCAAAAAACCTTAAATATACCGTGATGCCAGGATATGCCACACACTTTGGGCTGTAAGAATTCAGCTCTGACAGGCTGCAACAAAGCCTTAACACCACCAGTGTGAAACCAAAACCAAAACCAAAACCAAAACAAAAACAAAAATAAAAACAAAAGCAAAAACAAAAACAACCCCCTGTTTTTCTGTTTGTGTGGTCCTAAATTTGAAGATAAACTTAGTGTTGCTTCAGTTTTTCTTGCCTGTCAAATAAGCAAAGTATGTAATTTAATGCTACATATTCACAACCAGTGTGAAATTTTTCACTATAAAACCTCTTTTTCAGAGACCCTGTCTCTTTACAGAATGAACAAAAATTGCTTTTTTAGAAAAAGCAAAAGCTATCATATTTTGGATCTGTGGCCAGTAGATGCAGCATTCCAAGATTATTACACAGAACAAACAGATTATTACACAGAGTACTTTTCTTTTAGGTGGAGCATCCCATAGTCATCTCCGAATTTACTTTTTTACCTAACAGATCTAAGACCATTAAACTGTGAATGTTTTTGAAACAAGCCAATGCAGATTCTGAGATACTTTCCTACCAAAGACTGATTCTTTGCATTTGGAGTGTGAGTGATGTTCTATCATTAATTTAAAAACCTTTGACAATAGGGAATTAAGGAGCAAAAATGACTAAACACTACATAGACTGGCATCAATGTCAAAATATGAGGAAGTGAAGTCCTTTTTACTCACTGACGTATTTGTACAAATTGTAGCTTTTCTAAATTAAACAGGTAGACCCTGAACCAAATAAAAAGAAATAAATTATTTGGTACTTTAGTGCACAGACTAACATAACATGCCACTTGCAAATGAAGTCTTTTTTCTTTAAGCTCATTCCTCCCAGGTATTTCTCTTGAAACCGTATCTGTCTGGAGTTTTTCAGATACAGACCACTAATTTAGCTGCTTCACATATGCAGAGATTTCCAAATATAAATAAGAAAAGGACAACATCCAGACAAATAAATTTTTATTATTTTATTGCTTATAAAAAGAATTATGTAAATATCTATTTTATTTCAAGAGAAAATTTCAAAGTATATTTGAAATATTTAGTAAAAATGGGACATACTCTGTCCTTTCCTAATAGAAATGACACATATGAATTTATTTAGTAGGAGGAGTACGTTTGTGCTCTATATCATATTACAATCCAGACATATGGATTGTGCCTTTGTGATCTCTAAGCGTCTGTTTCTTCACAAACTGTCCTCTCCAAATTACACAGGCATTTCTGAAAAGTTTAAAAAAGAACAGATTCCATCTACTTATCATTCTGAACGTAAGTAATAATGTAGTTTTATATTATTTAACCATAATACCCAAAATAGAAGAGCATGTCTGCAGATGGATAACAATAATTATAAAAGCAGAGAAAGACTGTTAGAGTAATAAGTATGTTTTGGTTTTATGATCATCTTGTCTAGATTCTAAATTACCCAAATATGACTTCTTTGATGCACAGTAAGCCTAAAAGCTAAATATTAATTTAAATACCTAAGCTTAGGGTTTTGAATTTTGGAATGTTGCTCCTAGATACCTGAACAAAATTTTCTGATATGATGTTATAAGGTATTGACTAAAAGTTTCAAATATTATTGTCCAGTATTTTTCAAACATGTTAATAATTGTCTTTTCTCCCTATAGATTTTCTCCCATTGAATCAGGGTACATAATTTAGACACTCAATATTACAGATTTGATACCTGTGCTAAATTGGTCTAATTATGCAGCCCTTGATTTCACCAGCATACAAAAATGCAGAGCAAGCAAACAGCATCAGATTCTCTCTGCTAATCTTCACCCTACAACTGGAGGTTTCACATGGTTCTAAACAATGTAGTTAGAAGAGCTGACAGATAATGTCTTATATGGAAGCTTCATGGCTTTCTCCTATATCTTATTTTCCCATTACAATCCTGACATAGGAATACTCCTGTTTTTCTTGAAAATCAGGTATCCCTAAAAAACTTCGCTTTTTACAGGTCAAATGACAACATTTTAGTAGCTTATATTCCAGTGAACAAAACTAGAAGTAGAACAAGAAAGTGCAGCCTGTATAATGATACTTTTTTAGTGTTAGAGGAGGTGATATCAGGAGCTGGGCACTTATTATTACAATATGAAAAGGCAAGTAAATGCAAATTCAACTCATTTTTCTGGCAGTTGTAGGTTTTGTATTCTTATGGAGATTTTTTCCTGTCCATCTGAATGTCCAGTCCTGTAAAAAGCTAAGTTGTTATCTTTAAACCATAGTGTCACAGAACCATAGAATCTGCTGAGCTGGAAGGGACCCACAAAGATCACAGAGTCCAGTTCCTGGAACCTGCACAGAGCCATCCCCAGGAGTCACACCATGTGCCTGAGACCACTGTCCAAACTCTCGAGCTCTGTCAGGCTTGGTGCTGTGACCACTTCCCAGGGGAGCCTGTTCCAGTGTCCAGCCACCCTCTGGCTGAAAAACCTTTTCCTGACATCCAACCTAAACCTCCCCTGACTCAGCTTCAGGCCATTTAGTAAAGGATCAGGGACATTCATCAGCTCACATGCTCCTGTAAACCATCTCTGCCTCATTTTTTTTTTTTTGTTCCTTTGCTACATTCTGTGTCAGTCAAACAAAGGAAAATTTAATTCTGAAGAGGAAAACTAAAATCTATGAATCAGAAAACAAAATGGCTCCCAACCATAATTTTCAGTATACAAAACAGATTGATGTAACTTGCAATCAATGTAGGGCCAGGGCTTAATGTACCATTAAAAAAATAATTCTCATACAACAAAAATCACCTCTGTACAACTGTGCCTTCGATTTTATAAAACAAGCCAGAGACACAGCATGAGGTTAAACATATCTAAATATCAGTAAATTACACACATAATTAAACACAGATTTGACTTCAATTACTCCTATTTTTAAGATGAACAATACTCAAGAGAAAGTAATATTCATAAATAGGAAAACAGGAAAAAACAAACCCTACAAACAAAAGAGCAGGTTTTTTAAGTTCAAGACCTTCCCCTTCAGGTTCAAATATGTAGGAAATTTTGAGCTAGGCTGTATCATTCAGCCTTTTTGTGGCATTGTCTATTTAAAGAGCCTCATGCTCGTAACACAATCTAAGCGAAGCATATAAGGAACAGTCTTCAACATACAGTGGTACTTGCTCTCTATAACCATCCTATACTTCAAATGGTTACACTATCTTCTCAATTTACTAAAACATATTAAGATTACTATGAAAAGCTGAGGGAAAAGGAATATATCAGTCTTTAGGAGCTGATGGAGTTGCCTTAAGGTTAGGTTTTATTTTCTACAAAAATCAAAAAGGACTGAATTGAGGATGCAAAGCATTTTTGGAGAATATTGAGCCAAACCTCCCCTTACTCTCTATGCACACAATCATAGTGTATTTCTACTTTGCAATGTGCTTTACTGTCAGTGTTTTTATACTGACATACACAGCTGCTTTGAAAGAGATGTTCCTTGGTCCTTGCATAGAGAAAAAGATTAACTTCTTTCAGGTCTCAGATTTCAAGACTTTTACTACTCAGATCTGTACACTGATGTCATCTGAATTTTCTTCCCTTTCTACTTTTCTGTATACATTTTCTGTATATAGACATCTGTTTTGGCTGTCTTTTCAAGATTATGAAGCTATATTATCCCCTTAAGAAGCCTGGTTATGACAGCATAATTAAAACTAAAGACTTCATTGCAAATGCAACGAGTTTGATTTTAATTGGGACTACTTACAGAGTAGAACCACTTCCTAAGTTGTGTGGTGTGCTACACCATACATTGTTGGACTGAAGTTGATGAAGTGATACAGGAAGTAATGGACAACTTTTGAATCAAGGTAATCAAATTTTTGATTGTTGTTAAGGAAACCTAGCATCTGACAAATATTCTTACTCTGTCAAAGTACTGGCAAAGGGAGGCTCAAAAAGGCTCAGAGGAAGGCTTTGAAGTGCAGTATTATGCTAACCACATGTGCTAACTTATTTTTGAAATCCCTGATTTGGTTTTTATGCTGAAGTAAGAATTATCTGCACCATCTGGCAGGACAAAGATGATACTTGGACAGTAACTTGCAGAATTTGTCATTGCAGCAAACAATTTAAGAAAATGCATAAGAAGTACACCCAGAACAGTGGAGGCAGCTTTCCATTCAGTAATTACTTCATACTTTCTGCAAAAAGTCTTAACCTTCCAGGGGATGTTTCCTCTTCCATAAATATTGCTAGCACAGCAGAAAACAGTTGGGATTTTCTGTAAATATAAAACTCAGACAATTAACTCATGTACAACACAAACGTCATCATATTCATTTGCCATTTTCATGGTGGCTTGTCCTTTCTACATTTTATTATTCATTTATGATAGCTATTATATGCCTTTCAGAGTCTATCTGGCTCTCCTGAGGAATATTTATGACTATTATAGGGCTCTTATGAGAAAACCCAATGACAGTTATTGCAGAAACTCTGTGAAATGCTACATTAGTGCAGAGATATGCTGGTAGTAAAATACCTGAACTTGTTTCAAAGTATCCCTTGATGGAAATTAGAAGACGGGCTTCTACTGGTGAGGTTTTTTATCTCCTCTAACCCCATCACCTCAGACAACTGAGTAGTTCTGATTGGAAGTTTAGTATTCAGTGATTGCATCTGGTGCCTGAAAGCAAGAGGCTCTTGGAAAGGCTTTCAGTGGCAAGAAAAAAGAAAACACCCTGTTTTTACAGGTATTGGCTGCAGCAATAATACAAGAAACTAATAATGGAAAGACTTTAGATGAAAATAGAAGGCCTCTTCTGACACTCAAGGACATCTCTGTTTACTCTTTATCCCTCTACTTCCTTCTATTTTTAAGAAGGAAGGGTGGTGTCTTGAAGTGAATCTGAACACTGCAGTTCTGCACCACCTTCTGGGAGGGAAAGAATCTGGAAGAAAGAAATTGGGGAGGAGGAAGAAGGGCACAGATCTCACTACATTTTTTTTCCTTCTTTTTTAAATTAGTTTCTAATTTCATTCCTGTATCAATAAATGACTTTGAAGAAAACTTCTGAAATCATGTTTGTTCTACAGGTCCGTTAAATATCTTTACTATTTTTATAAGTTTTCCTCCCTCTGTATAATAAAAAAAGCAGTCATTTTAGTTTAGAGCTAGGAGATTTTCTGGCATGTTAGTGGTTGTTGTAGGAGCAAATATCCTATACTGCCAGGGAAAAAAAACTTGAAAAACATCTTGCTTGGAAAATGCAAAAAGGTAATTTACCAAGACAGAAAAATTAAAGAAAGAAAAAGAGAAGACCAAAAAACTGAGAAAATCAAAAGAAATATGAAAGCAAAGGCTTGATAACACATGGATACCATATAAATACAAAGAATTCCAGTTTGGGTGCAAATATTAACTTCATCTTATATAGAACATAAATTCTTGTGATGAGTTGATGTCCTATGAATGCAAGAAATAGGTGCTATTATGGAAGCTCCTTATCCCAGCTATTTAATACACTCCTTTTAGTGGAATCTCTGCTAAAAGTTACACAATACCCTTACCTTTTCAGAATTTAGGTTTTGCACAATGTTTGAAAATTGATATTTATTTATGTTGGCTGGGCTTTAAGCAGTTTATGGAAGAAAGCTGTGCATTGTCTTGGAATGTAGTTTAATTCCATTTTGGACCACTCCACCATTTATTTTTGCAAATAGCTTTCTTTAGCTTCCCTCAAATAGCCAAAGACTAATCTTACCCTAGGAAAATTAGTCTCCACAAGTATCTTCTATAATCAAAGGAGGGGAGTAGGTTCCACAAAGGAAATATTTCATAACAAGAAGTTCTGAATCATTGCTGAAGGTGTCCTCCTGCACTGAGGATATGTAAGAAGATGATCCTTCGTGGGCAAAAGTCTGTGTTTCTGACTAACCCTTCCAAGTCTTTCTCGTTAGTGCTGTATTTTCTTCTGCCCAGTTTCCTCTACTCACAGTTACAGGTGATTGATTTTGTCCAAATTATTAGTAAAAGTTCTTTTTATACTAGGATGAACATCCCACCACAGGACCAGAATATTATCTCCTCTTTCCTGTACTCCTGACTATAAACTTCCTGGAACTGGGATTAATTTTTGCTTCTGACTCAGGCAAAACTCATGAGATTGCCTCGATTTATTTTTATCTTTATCTTTAATCAAAGGAAAAACCCAAATAAAACAAACCAACACCCCAAAATACAAACCAAAATGTGTAATATCTTAGTAAGTAACTTAATTGAAGTCAATATTATTGGTTTTGTCTAGCTGAGGATCTGGCCCTGAGCATTTGTCAAGTGTGAGATTAAGTGTAAATAAATCATATTGCACTACTGGAGTGTATGGTAATTGGGTTATTTTGTTTTCTGAGTTCCCCATCTTTTGCTCTTCTGGTTTACTTAAATTAACAAACAGCATGAAGCTTTTTAAACCTGTCCTTGATGTTCATGGAAGAAGAGCAAATGCCAAACTTTAACTACAATTAATTACAAATAGTGAGATACCTTATAGGAGGTAGCAGAAAATATAATCATTCACATTTAAATTAAGTGTTTCAAGTAATGATTTAATTGAGAATTAATAAGCCAGTTATTGCAGGTTAATTAAATGCCACTTGATGATTAAAAACATATTATTTATTCAGATTAACAACTATTAGGCAGTAGTGTAGCCCCATACCCTGCTGTGTACTTATTATTTTAAAAGTCTCTGCCAATGTATTTCTCATTTTCAGGCTTGTTTTTTTTTTTTACTTTGTTGCTGTTTATAACACCTTGAAAACAAGACAAAATTCCACAAAATTTTAGCACAAGATTGTTTTTCACAACACTGAATATTTCTTGGAGTTTTTGACATGAATGTTTTTAAAAGTTCATCTACAGTAATTGTAAGGAAGAAAACCGAAATATGACAAGTGTTATACATACACAAGTTTATATAAAACAAGGGGGAAATTTGCAATGAGTGTATACAGAAATTAAGGAAGTCCATTACCAAATCTGTAAACTTCCAAATAAATCCTGTGCTTTAACTCATGGGCCATACCCAGTTAATTTTCAGTGGAGCTGTACCGCCGTATATGCTCTCCACATTTAGATGCAGTGTGTGAATATTGTCTTTTTGTGGTCAGGAGTGGGTGCTGGAAAAATCCACATATTCTTTTATAAAACCTTTTTAACCATGCATTGATGCTGATGTTGTGTTTGTGCTGATAGGTTATTTAGAATTCTGTGTAGATGAAAGATTGCTATAATAGAGCAAACTTTTCATCCATATTAATGCACAGTATAAGCACCATCTTTTCCAATCGTAAATCCAAAATTACTTTAAATCAAAGAAACCGTGCAACATACACAGCAGGACATCAGGGTTCTCCCCCCTTAGTTTGGAAAAGAAACTGCAGTCTGGCAGGTAGCCTATTACAATAATTTCCTTTTGGAAATATTTCACGACTACTATGAGATGAGGGAAGTGGCTGTGCCATGTATATGCATATGCTGATTCTTTGTCACTTTTGCTGATTCTCATCCTCCTCATGAACTTCAGCTGCACAAAAAGATTTTATACTACAGAACACAGACATGGAGTTTTCTACTGCCTGTTCACAACCTCTTAGTGCTGTTGCAACAACACTTTTTGGTTTCACCAAGAGGTTTGCTTCTGTTTCTCTGTTTGGACAATGTTCTCAAACACATGGTGTGATTCTTCAGTTGAACTGTGCAGATATGAGAGTAGGAATTGATGATTCTTGTGGTCCCTTTCAACTCAGGATATTCTATGATTCTACAATAAGTCACCTAGAGAAATATCAGGAAGCCTCTCCATTACAGTCAGGTATTCAACAGACAATTTGTTTTATCCTGTTCTGACATGGAGCATGGTTGATTAGCCCAGCTTAAGTGAAAAAGATAATGAAGACAGGAAAGAATCAAAAGAAGAATTTACTCTGGTTCTTCATACAACCTGAGGCAGAAAAAAAGATTCAATGCACTGGTTTACAACTATTGCTTAAAGTCCCATGTCAAAAGCATAGAACAGTTTCTTTTCACTGCTATGAACTACATTTCCTTTTTATATAATCAGAGATGGTTGAATTGGTGTCACGTTGACTGGAGAACATTTTACACCAGTATGCACAACCATTATGACTTCTGAGAAGCCAGTCTCCTTCCAATTCTCCTCTCTAAATTCATAGATAGCTTGCTGACAAGCATCTTCCTGGCACCAGTAGGTTTATAAACAGTTGTCTTGATAGCATACTAGTTGAGTTTAAAGTTATTTTACAGGAAAAACAAACTTCCTAACCTATCTTAGGTGTTAAGGGAAAGAAAAACTTAAAAAAGAAAGGGTCTTGAGAAAAGAATCAATTATACTAGCTTCTGCTTTCTCGAACTCACTGACTTTTAAGCTGGAAGAGGAGACAGTTTAAAGGTTTGTTTTCTCTTCAGTTGAGTGTATAAGTGTTTTCTCCAGAGGTCAGGAAGGCCAGTCTTTGCTAAGCATAACAGGCAACGGAGAAAACTGTGAGCTACCATGCTGAACAAGACAGACAACCTTTTCTTGATGAAAAAGTCAGCAAGAATAGAGAATGTAATGACACTTATTTTGCATTTCCTTCAGACTGCTCTATCAGACAGTTTCAGCAACTTCTCACATCTCTGGAGTATTCATGAAAGTGATGTGTGACTGTGAGACGATGCAAATGCTGTGTGAATAGGTGTCAGGATCTTCATATTCTTGGAGTTAAACAGCTAAAGATATTTCAATATGAGGCTATTTAAGCTTCTAAGCTATGTCCATTTTGAGACATTAATTACTTGATACTCTTATAGTGTCATTTGGTGTAGCTGTATGGGCCATATGGCTGTTGTGTATGTGATTCCCATGTTCTTCTTAAACTTTCCAAGGCTGACTGTAGATTATAAATTGCAATGAGTTTTCAGTAGCTTGGTATACCTCAGTCATCTTCTGCAAACCTCAGCTTATCCTAAAACTAGCACAACAGACATTAAAATGAGAGAGAATTTTTCACATAGATCAATTATAAAATGCATTGCCTCAGCTTTATTAAAATGTCAGTGGATAAGGATGAGGATGGTGGTGGAAATAAAGGACTGAAGTATTCAAATAATTCAAAATGCATTATCATATACTTTTTTCTGTACCTTTTTGGATGCATACAATTAATGATTGAAATCAATTCTGTTTGAAAGCTGTGATGTGGTATAATGACAAAAATAGCTTTCAGCTTATAGAAGAACATATTAAAATACACTAATGCATCCATACCTTTCATTACTATTTAATCAAATTAAATAGTTGAATTTTGTACATATTATTCACTTTATTTAGGTTGCCTCACCATTTGAAATGTTGTTTAGTACCAAAGATAATTACCAATGAGTCACTTAGATTACAATCATTCCTATTTTCTTGTTTCCAGTTTTTCAGACTTTTGTAATTTCAGAAGTGCTCCATGAAAATGTATTTACAGGGTCTTTTGCCTTCTTGAGAAATACTCAGATGAAAAGAAGAAGGGTGAAAAGGAGAACTCCATGAGATAGAAATCTGGAGAATTCTGGTCCCTGATGAGATGCTTGGCCATTTTTCTTCTTTAATGATCTCAAAGTGTTTTGTGACTAGATACTATAGGTAGTGGGGCATCAGGTCTTACTTCATATCAGCCAGTTTGCGCCAGTGCCTTTTCTTGCCTTGGTATTTCAGGTCATATTGAAAAGGAAGACTTCCATCATACCTCACACTAGGAACATCAGCACATCCTATGGAGAAAGTAAATCTGATGATATGGAAGAAACAAGGCCATGATAAAGTGTTGCAATTTTTTTTGCTTTGTTTGGCTTCTTATTAATAGAAAGCCCTTTAAACTGCACTCTTTCTTCAGTCATCCCATCCTCTCCAGTAAGAGGCATATCACAGGTGATCCACTCACGTTTCATATCAGGATTGTGGAGGAGTCAGGAAATGGAATCAGTGCTGCAGGCTGCATCTGTGTGAAATACCCTCCTTCTGCACACTACTAAGTGGGCTTGGAGGCTTCACTGTGCTCTGGCTACACCTGAAATACTCCAATTAGAGAACTACAGATGGTCAGGAGATGAGTATCTTGTCTCATCATAGGAAAAATGACAGGACCAAAATATCCAAAAACACAGGGAGATTAACATAACAGGGAATAAATGGGCTTTAGGATATGCAGGAGAAAAGAATGACAGGAAATTTCGAACCACAGTGTATGGAGGGAATCAGGAACTTGCAAGCAGATCTGCTTTGCTTCCTTCAAAGATGAACGAAGTAGCAGAGTGTGGAAATGTAGTTGAGGAGATATGAGAAACATTTTGCTTCAAGGTGGGGAAGATGCAGAGGAAAGATAATGGCTTTATTGTTCATGAAAATCCTGTATGCAGGAAGGAAAAGACTTCTCAGAGCATGTACAATTCCCTTTTCATTTCATTGTAACCATCATTCTACAATGATTTTGGCAGAGGTTGCAGAAACTGCATGAAAAACTAAGAAAATCCTGAGAGGTAAAGTTGTGAAGTTTTTAGTCACAGTCTTTGCACCCTATTTTCATACAACATTGGGACCATTCAAGGTGTTTGTGAAACACAGTTGAAACTCACCAACAGGCTGCAGTGACTGTGCTTGGAAAAGAGCCATAACCACATGCTGTGACCACACATGCCTTGTGTGTTAAGAAACCAAGACAGAGAAGAAAGGATAAACTACCCACCCCTCAAAGTAAATGACATTTATTATTATTACTATTATTACTGTTACTATTACTATTACTATTACTATTACTATTACTATTACTATTGTTGTTGCAACTGTTATTATATTCATCAATAAGAAATGCTATGAGAAATACAGTAAAAATATTAATTGGAAAGATAAATTAAAATTTCTATTTTCAACCAAAATGAATTTTCATCAAAATTTGTTACATACTCCAATATTTTATAAAAATAAATATTTATTTGAAGACACTTTCCTCATGGAGAATTTCACCATTCAAGAAATTTCTATCATCTCTAGCAGAAATATTTCTGTTAATATTTTGCTTGACATTTTGTGTAATCAATTTTCATGTAGATTTCCATCTAAGTTTTGAACTATTTTAGTATTGTTTTTTGGAACTGATTAATTAGGGAGATTTGATTCTCCAGTAAGAACTCTATAACTGCCTATCAGTATTAAATCCCTAGTTCAGTGCTTTTCAAACTGAAGACTTTAAAATATTCCTGTCTTCCCATAACCATTAGAGTAGATTGAAAAAGTGTCCAATAGACCTGTCTATCTGCAGTACAGCTTACAGGGAGGCTGCATAGTCATATAAAAATGTCCAAAGGAGGTGGCAATTCAAAAACTGATGTTCAAAATATTACTGTATTTCTACAAAATAATCTGCTACCAGCAAAATACTTTGACCCAGAGCAACAGATATTTTGCATATGTAAGCAAGAATACATTTTCTGTGCGAAGCAAATCCTGTGACCTGACTGACATCTTCCAGTGTAAATCTGTCCTCTCATTTTCCTACTGACACAGTTTTGTTCTCAAACTAAATTGAATCTCACATCTGCAGCCTTGGCTGATCTTCTGCTCCTTCAAACCTTTTTCTCCTGTCTATAATTTTCTGTCTGCATACATTTTCTCCCAACTCTCTGCACTTTCCTTTTCCCTGTGACTCACCCTTTTCTCTCTGTAATTCTTCTGCTTCCTCTCCATCAGAGAAGTTCCTTAGCTGCTGTCCTGGAGTGCAGAAGAATGTGGCGGTGACCCCCTCTCATCCTAGCAACACTTGACCATACTCATCTTTCTTGTAGTGATGTTTTCATTCACAGAAGGGCAGTTACAAAATCACTAACTTATTATAGTGTATTTCAATGAACTCTCACAAAGAAAAAAACACAGCTGTACAATAAATCTTATGCTTCAGTGCTTTGGAGATGAAACATTTTCATCTTTAAAAGCCTTCTTCTTCAAAGATTTCCTTTGAGTTCTCTTCCAACTTACAAACTCAAAATAAATTAAAATTCTAAATTTTTAATTCTTTTGTTTTAAGCTAATAATAATGCTTAACATTACTTTTTACTGTATTTTAAAACAGACACAACTAATAGCTGTGGTTTAAAAACAAAAGCTCAGTACTTGTTTCCTTTGTCACAAACATAGAAACATGAACACTCCTGTGATGTATTAATGAAAGAAAGAAGAGAGGACTTTTCTAGCAGTCTGTTTGCCAGTCCTTTTCTGTAGCTGAGAAAAGCATCATTTGTCCGTGCAGTTTCTGCTATATTCTCACTGATCCCAGCTGCCAGACTGAAGCTGACCGAAAGGATCTGTAAGTTGTAGGATCCAGGAGAGTCCTAACTTATATGGGCAAAGAGATAAGGGGGATAGAAGAGAAAAGGATGTGTTGCATTAACATAGATCAGCCACTGAAAGACATTTGCTTCCTTCTTGGACATCCACTGAGATCTTCATGTCAAAACTAAAGCTACTTTTTAGAGATCCTTTTGATTTAAGGTCTTATTTATAACTTTTTGCATATATGTTCGTGGCAAAGTTTGGTTTTTACATTCACAATAACTGTTTGTCATGACAGAATCCTTTCCTTTAGCCTTAACACCTGCAATCTTTCCCTGCTTTATACCCAGAACTGTATTTCAGACATTTTTATGTCTTGATCTTTGAAACTAAGGTCTCTTATGTCCTTCCCCTTACCTGACACATTTTTTTATAAAGTATTTTAAATTCTAGGCTTTGTTTCCAATTATTTTTACATGTTATTTTCAGTCTGGCTTTTAAATGGGCACCTTGAAATTTCTTTCCCATAATTGCATGTTTTCTCTTCTTAAGACCTACAAAACTTATTCTTCATTCCTGCAGTTGTCCTTTCTAGCTCTTCTTCATCATACTATTGACAAATTTGGCAATGATCAAACAACTCTGAATAGTGCACAAGTCGGATAATTGTCATGGTTTTCCTGTATTTCCTTTAAAACCATTGCATTTCAGTCGTCCCATTGGGTTTCAAGCTTTCAGGGAAACCATCCCTCTATTCTAACTAAACAATACCCAGAAGCAAAAAACTCTTCACAAGGGCTCCCATTTTCTGAACCAAGAATGCTAACAAAACAACAGCTTCAAGCTGGAATGAATAAATCTAGCAAGAGAAAGATTCTCCAAGGTATCCAATACTGCTACTGCTTTTTAATTAGTATTTCATAAAGCATATGACTTACATTGTGTTGGGCTAAAGACATCTGTATAACATCTTTGGCCTAAAGCGTCATCAAGTTCTTATTTAAGTTCCTTTCTAAGCAAGGATGAAGTTTTCATCATGTCCAACCTTTTTAACACTGTAGTTCAAATAATTGACCATTTGTCCCATCCCAAAGTTCCTTAATATATGTATCTCACTTCTATTAGGATCTCAAAAACTTTTATTCAAATTCCCCTTGAAGGAATAGGGTACAAAATGCTGTAATGCCTCCATATAAATACATATTTTGCTGGCACACCATAACACTAATAAACGCGCTTGTGTTTATAGCTCCTATCAGTGGCAGAGTCAGGCAATAACCCTGAGCAGCATAAATATTCAAGTAGAGACTCCCTTTACTTACACATACCTGCTAAATATTGTTAAGGAGTGGTAGATTGCAAAAATGCCATGTTACAACACAGCTGTAGTATCCTGCATCAACTAGAGGACACCATCCTGTTTATTAGATGCTCGTCTATATCTTTTCCCCTCCATTTTAGTATTTTTAACATTTTATACAAGTTTTCTGATGTCGCGAGAACTTTTAGACCATCTTCTAGCTAAAGAAACTACTAGGGACTTTGCCTCATGCAAGTCTGACCTATTTTATGTTGTTACGGTGATGGAGTTACCACATGGCTAAAATTCAGCTTCCAAGAGCTCTGTATTAGAAAAAACATGGAAGCTTCAGCTTCATATTCCCTGTACACAAAAGTGTAGTTCAGAATGCTAGCTTTTAATTAGTACAGCCATTCAACATTTGTAAACAGTTTAGTTACTATTTAGTGTTTATTTAAAATTAAGATCATGTATTCCATATCTATATGATGAAAAATGTATTTCGGTAAAACAGATACCAGCAAACTTATAGATATATGAGACCTTAGTTTATATCTTCCATTTCACCATCTGAAAAAATATTCCTTACCTAAGGAGGCCATGTTCACTGTGTGGTGCTTTTTTTCCTTTTTTTTTTTTTTAAGGACTTGTAATTACTGAATGTTGGCCAATATACCCACTTAATCTTTTCAGTGTGTTAACTGTTGCTTTATCTGTCCTAACAGATGGAAGCTGATTTTGCACTACTTGAATTTTTCAAATTGATGCTGCCAGGATCTGCTTTGCAAGTGCTATTGAACTTTCACTGGATAAGATAACTTAGATCTCTGTTAATTTCATAGAATAATTAAGATTCCCCGTAAGTGGAAACTTGGACAGGTGTATGATGCTTAGAAGTAAAAAAGCTGTTCAAGAATCATTATATCAATGTAGTACATTGATACAATTATAAAATAGAAATATGCCAGGTACAAAAGCAGCTATAAAACACTCTGAACTGTTTCAGCAAGATGCATGCTGACCTCAGACTACAGCAAATAATCTCCCATTACTTATGTGACATTTTCTTTCAGTGCAAATGTTCCACTCTGTGACCCACTTTTCCTACTTTATTAATTCAAAAAATACAATACAGCATGTGAAAAAGAACCAGTGTGATGAATGTCACAGGTCCATTGCTTAGGTTACCAGGGAAATTTTCCCTTTGGTGAGCACATATTCTGAAAATATTTTATGTTTCCACTCAATGATTGCAGTCATTTGCTATGTTTCTAAGTACTAGATGCACTCCATCTAAACCCAGGCTTAATTAATCTACCCTTTCCTAACCTTTAATATCCTGAAACTCCTCTGTCCCACACAGGCATCCAACCTATCTAATTACTGTGACATGTTTGTGCACGGATTCATTTGGTGTCTCGTTCTTCCCCAGGGAACTACTTCAGCAATGCCCATGTACGCTCACAGGTGGGAATGGGAACCTGTCTCCTGTCTCCCAATCAACTGAGAATCAAGGTACACAACTAAATCCTTAGTCTCTACAGCTGTTTTCAATTTTGTTGGTCACGACATATGTTCGTGTCCAATACTAGATTTCTTTGAATTGGTACACAGTTGTCAATGATATTTACTGCTTCTATAATGATTCAGTTTATGGAAGGCAGACAGAACGAGTTCTTACACACTTTCTGAGGGATCTGGATGATCAATTTATACTTAAACTTATAAATCAGACTAGACTAATACTGAAAATTCTTTCCCCCTTACTTCTTCTGTCTATTAAATTTCCACCAATTAAAAAGGATTAATATTGTTTTGTTTTCTGGAGAACCTGCTTGAACAGGGGTGTTGGACTAGATGACCTCCAGTGGTCTCTACCAAGCTTACACATTCTGTGATTCTGTGATTCATAATTCATAAATGTTTGTGCAGTTACATTTTTTTAATCACAAGACATAAAATTTAGAGTAGAAATTTTAAGTATCTAAACAAATACTAAATTATGACAGTAGTGTATTACTATTCATTTTTTTGTTTCAAATTCAAAGGAAACTCCTGGAAGCATGTTACTGATGAAACCTAAATGAGAGCAAAAGATAGATTACTGTGAAAATACAGATACGTGTAAGTCTTTTTCCCATAAGTAGGCCATGTAGCAGCAACTTGATGTTTACAGTATGCATAGTTGCCATAGGCTGTCTTGAAACGAGGTTAGAGACACTCTGTGTGCTCGTGCTTCAGCCCATGTAATCTTAGCACATGCTAAATCAGTGGAAAACACTGTGGAGTGAAGAGGTATCTTTCTAAGAGTTCTTACTGTACTCATATGATTCCAAAATAAAGATTTAAAAGAGATTATATTCTCGTTAAAACAAAGTATGGTACTGGTCAGACAATAATTTTGTGTGTGTTTAAATGTGTGTATACGGAAGACTAAGAAAAATAGGTGGATTTTATTCATACTATTTAAAATCGCACAGGGATTTTAAATATTTTAATATGTAATTACCTGGAATTCAGTCCTGAAATTTTGTTTCAATTAAATAAAAATCTCCCTGAAGTTCAGTAGTCTTAACTCTTGAACTTTTAACTTTTCAATACTCAGAAAATTGGCTGACAGCTATTTTAGTTCTTTAGCCAGTAGGGAATTAAATTCCAAAACATAACCACACAACATATTGGATATATAATTTCAAGCATGAGAAATGGAATAAAGCCATGAAAATTTCAAGTAAAAAATTAAAATACATTTCTAATATTCTATAGTGAGGAGTTTTATTTAGAGGGAAGTATACTGAAAAGGAGCTTCCTAAAGCAAGCACCATGAAAACTTTCTAGCTGGTGATATAAGCTACAATTCTGGAATGCAAAGGGTCAAAAAAAATCCAAGATATTTCGTTATTTATCATACATCAGTGACAAAACCTTAGGGCTGAAGCAATCTGATGAACCAAGATTTAATGTAATATGGTCGATTCATTTTGTACTGACTACAGTTCAAGCAGCTGCATCCTGCCCTATCAGTTACACTCCTCAGAAGGCTGCATTATTTTGAGTGAAAAGAGACATGCCACCAAATGGTTTAAAATATATGCATTGGGACAGGGAGAAGTAAGTACAGACTGGAAATGTTAAAAAGAAGTAAAATGAAGAAAACCTATTGTCGAGCTGCTTACATATACTAAGAAATATTTTCAAATACTTGAATACCACATAGTACTATAATTTTTTCTAAATTTACTAGGCTTTTAGATTTTATAGAAAGGACCTATAATATCAATAATGAATAATAAAGCATACTTTCAGAAGTATATAGATGTGGTCTAACTCTGCTCCCAGTAGTCCAATATTGAATTGTATTTTTTAGAAAACTTCTATTCAGTGTACATTTATCAGAATTCTGCTGTCCTTTTCAGAGGAGGTTATTTTACTCCTTTAGGGATGTGTCTTGTAAAAGCTAGCCATTTTGTGATATTTTATCCATGCATTCATTATCTATTTAAAGGAATAGAAAAGCAAAACAGGGATTAATTCCCAGCAATGAAAACATAAAGGAGTGGAGTGGAACCCTGAGGAGCAGATCAGCTAGAATGCTTTTAAATTATTTAAGCTGGGTCTTATGATTGCCTCCACTCAAATATCTCCAAGAAGTATCTCTTTGACTTAGACTGATAACAACACACATAACCATTCAGTTATGGGTTCCCTTCAGTACAGATACAGTGATACCTGCTATCAAAGTAAAAAGTAAATGTTGTTAGAACAGTAAATAGTATCGAAGCTTTCGACTAGCTTGATTTTCTATTATGGAAATGTATTTAGAATAATAAATGAAGGACTGATTTTATATTGCTGATTTTATATTCCTGATTAAAAGAAAATCTCTTGTGTTCACTGAGATTATTTGTTCAAACACAGTGCCAGATTGGGACATTTTCTAGTCTGTTCTTATTTTTTACAGGATTATAACAATGCTGAATGGGGCAATCATTTAAGGACATAATCAGCAAAGTTGGGGCTTTGAGAATGCTCTGGAAAGGTCATCTCAGATAAATGTCAGCTAACTTTTAAATCTGTGATCATTCTGAAAACACATTGAAAACTGTCAAGTGCATGATTTTTCAAATTAAACTGAGAAAACTCATTTTCTCTATCAACTGACTGGGTTCTGGGTGTTCTCTCCTTGCAGAAGTTGTCAATAAAGAAGGTATTTTATGTGATATCCTCTGTTATTTTGCGGTTGAGTCCAGTCTATAGTCAGAAGGGATGACTGTCACTTTTAAAGGAATTCATTAAATTTGACAACTTCTTTAATATTGATATGTGTCAAGTGTTCACTGGTTAAGTCAGCTTGTTTCCACATGAGACCATCTGCGGTGGGTTTAAGTATTTTTTAAGAAAATACTTTTCCTCCAATATGAATCACAAAGTTTATCTAATTTGTATTGAAGAGCTAAGATCAAGTCAGCTATTTTAATGTATGCCAGCTGGGCTGCATAAGGTTCACTTCCTTTTCCAATTGTGTCAATCTGATATGGTTGTCACTCTAAACAGATGGAGTATTATGACAGCATTAAGCTCATTGAGTAGAGGATCATGCAGAGGACTTATATCCTTTGTTCTACTTGTCCACTTGATACTTTAATGGTTTTGGTTTGCTCAGTTTATCATTTTTACATAGATAAGAGTTAAGAGTCATGAAACAATTATTATAAAATTCTATCTTCTGAACATGAGATATTTTTGTGGTACTGCCTGTGTGTGAATAAAGACACACATTTGTTGGTATGGCAGGTTGTGCTGTAACAGGACTTTGTACATATTTTCTTTAAACTAGTATAGCTTAAAGAAAAATTATTCTCATTTCTAAAGAGATCTATATAATTTTTTTCCCTTTCTTTCCTACACCCCCTGTCAATGTTCTTGTGCAAGCTAACATCTGGGCACAGTCTTCCTTTCAATTGCTAATTATTACTACATAAAATTATTTGCTTACATTTAAGTATAGATTACCACACAGAAGACTGAAGATGACTGAAAATGAGAACAATAAAGCTTTTCATTTGACATATATTTTTAAGCAGTTAGAGAATTACAAATAATAACTTTTACTAATATTTCTTTTAACATGTTCTGTTGGAAGAGAGCTATTGTTTTGCCTTGTCAAAAAGGCAAAGACTTAAAAGTAGGCTTAAATGTTATCATATTGTGATTGAGGCAAACCATCTCATGGTATCTATCCACTGATAGCATCAGGATGGATCCAGCATCAATATGGTCAGCACAACTGTTCAGCAGTAAGGTTACTGCCATGTCACATCTCAGCATGCTGCCCAAGGACATGTTGATGGGTTGGCTACAGCCCCAGAACCTTACCTTCACCTCAGCAAATCTGTCATGAAGTGTCATTGAGAGTTTTACATCAATATGTCCTGCTCTCCCTAATGACTGGTCTTCTGGCCAGATCTTTACAGTGATTTTATTAAGAAATCATTGTGTTTTGTAACACATATTGAATTTTATGTAGCTGAAATTTTTTGTAGTTTTGTTGGGTTTTTTTCCTTTGTTGGTTCCATAGAAATTATTTATATTTTTGCAATCCTTGAGCAGGTGCTTTGGATGAAGTTAGCAAATAAAGTTCTTGAGCCATTAGTCAGCTAAATGCAGCATAGCAATATAAGTAAATGTAGAAATATACTGTGTAACTAACCACGCATAAAATAATTTGGTTTGGATCTAGGAAGCCATCCACCTGACAAAGTACTTTGGCTCTACCTGCAGTGGACTGTTGATGACTTATTCATGTTGTGAGCAGGCTTCCCTGAGCCTACTAGGAAAATCTGTAGTGCTCGTTGCTATTCCATCTCCGATGAGATAATGGCTGAAAAACAGTCAATAATTATTAGTCATGCACTTCAGGGTACTGCAGTGAAAACTGTCTGAAAGAACCCAAATATGTATCTATGCATTCAAAAGCTTAAACAAATAAGTTGAACACTGCTATACTCGTCTGTGTAGTTCTGCCCTTTCCTTAATCTTAATGTGTTGGAGACATAAACACTACAGAAGAGGAGTGGATAAAGAAAAGCTGGATGAGATACAAAATATATCCAGAGAGATTTCACAGGATAAAGAAAAAACTGAAAAGTGAGATGACAGAATGAGTATTCTAAACCACAAATTGAGACAAAATTTTTCTGCCAAGAAAAATGGGTTTAAACTAGAAGCCCAATCAAGGTTTTGAAAGATATTTCAGAAATAAAAATACACCAAATGAGTATGCCTGTACCATAAACTCTAATTGGTCATGGATATAGCCAAATTGAGTAAAGTCAAAGTTTAGAACCAGAAATAGAAACCCATATTTTGTACAAGCATAAGATGCATATCTGACCCCTCTGATTCCACATCCTCAATTCAGAAGCTGGTGTTCATTCCGTTCTATTTGTTCTCAACTAGGCTGTGCTGGTTAACAAGGGATTTCAAACTATGCAAGTTGTGGAAATGATTTTATATTGCTGGCATCAAAAACATTCACCCAACCCACAAACTATTGTTGAAAAAAACTTAAAAAACAAAATGAACCTAGGCTTGATTTTGTTTCATGGGATACTTTATGCATATGACTATCAAAATATTACTTTTTTCATCACTCCAAAGGGTAAAACTAGCTTCAGCAAGCAGGGTCAATGAAGTTGCAGACATGACATGACACGACATGATATAACATGTCCTAAACCAAAATTAACTGAACATCTTTCTAGAGCAAAGAAAATCCTTAGCAGAAAATGTTGATTCATCAAAAGTAAAATTTTAAGCAACTGAGTTATATTCAGTAGTAACGTCTCTAGTTTCTTCACAGATATTATTCTCAGTTTTCAGGTGAAAGTGATTCTCTATAGCTGTAAGGCAATTTCACAATGTGGACTTTAGATAGATGTTTAAATCTTTTAGCTATCCTGAAAAACACAGAATGATTCATTTCCATGTACCAGAGGGGAAAAAATCTTTATAAAATTACATGCCAATATAGTCTGGGATAAAAATAGTAAAAGAGAAAAAAAATCACAGATTTAGTTTAAAATTCAGTGTTTCAAATCAATAGTGTTAAAAATCTCAACAATTTCAAGTTTAAAATCTCATATTTTTTACTTTCTTTTTATTTATAAATATCACATTTATAAATATCTTACATTTGATTAAAATTGCACCAGATAAAGAGAAAAACAGGTAAAGGTTTTTGAAAATGCTGTGTTTCCAAAAAATTAATTCCATTTGAAAAACATGATGTCAGTGATCTTTAGTTACTCTGTGAAAACTTGACAAAATTCTCTCTTTCAAGTCAAGTATTTTCATGATTTTTTGCTCACAGTTTTTTGTAATTAAAAAAAAAAAAATCCAGTATTCCTCAGTATGTTAACTATACATGGTAAGATTTGTAGGGAGTAGAAGTGCTGCTGTAGGAGTGGCTTCTGGGAGGAGAGGCCAGGGTTACCTCGTGCCAGACACAGACATTTCCAAATGTCCAGTTGAGGACAGGAATAAATGAGCAACTCTGTGAACATTTAGCTGGTAGCTAAGGATATCTCATCACACTGAGGTCTATTTAAAGGGTTCATTACTTTTCAAGGAAGAAAAAGAGACAAAACCCACAAAATATTACTCATAAAGAGCAAAATATACTACAATTTCACTATATGTTGATGCACTTAATGATTTTGGAGAATAAAGTTCAGATACTGTACCCAATGCATTTTCTGCATGGGAAGCAAAGTAAAACTACTTTGAACACAAAGGAGTCTCTTTTTTTCTCACTTTTCTGAATCTGTCTGCTAAAATATGTCTTCATAAAACATACCTGCTCTCAGGACCAGGCTGTGTACCATGCTGTGTTTTTAGTCAATGCAATTAGCAAAAATAACTAATTTTCCTTTTTTTTTCTCTTCAGTACATGAATCTGGCAGGTTCTTGACTGTGTTTTTTTTTCTCCTCCTCATTTTTACTTCATAGACAAAGTCTTAAGTTCATAGGGGAAAAATGACATTGAAGAGGACTCACTGTTCAACCAGTATACTATCAGCATCTCTGCCTCTGAGCAAGAGAGGTGGCAAGGCAATAATGAGCTGCATATCTTCTGCCTTTCTTTCACATTGTGTTGATTAGAATATATGAACAAAAAATGTAAATAAACAGCTTATGACCTCCACTGTGAAAATATAAGGTCTATGTTTTGAACCAACTCACATCTCTTCTTTGTGGGCCAGGTACAGTGTTTGCACATGGTAACATAGTATAAATTATGCAGGGATAACGATTCAAGAATTCAGGAAGGACTTTAAAAAACTTACTGTCTGCAAGGCACACCTGTGCTTCTTTATTTATTAATATGTGTTTCTTTGTTTCTACATTTATATTTAGAACACTAGAAAGGGCAGGTTGGGAGAGCATAGTTTTTGAAGATGCCACCAAAAAAGAAGTTACAAAAATAAGGGGAAGGTTTTAAAATAAGTACAAAACAAAATCCACAAACAAAGCAATGCAAATCTAGAGTAGAAAGTGGAAGTCTCTACAGTTATAAAGACTTTGGAATCTGCTGAATACCTGTGAGTCCACCTTCAAGGGGAAAATCTGTTTGCAAAAGGGAATGATGAGATTTTTGCATCCAAAATACTTTAACTTTGTTACATGCATATTTATGCATGTAACAAAGGTCTAGCGGTGGCTGTAATCTGTAAGGAGCAATTCCTGCTCCTTTACTTGACTGTCTATCAGGAACATAAGAAATAGTTTATAGATGTTACTGATATGGGAGGTTAAAGTTGTCTTGCATTAGAGATAAGGAGCTTTTGTTAGTTTTTTTGTAAGAATTAAGTCTGTTGACAGTGAGAAATTATGGAACTTATTATTTTTAAAGGTAACACATTTCCTTTGTACATCTAAGTACTCATCCTGCCTGGAGAGCTGCAGAGTGTTGCAAGTGCAAGGTAAAATGTGTTGAACACAGGAGCCTGACTCTGCAGTAATGAAACTGCTGAATTACTCCTCACCTAGAAATACTCTTTCGGGCACTGTAAAAATTATAAATTATAACCACAGCAGAAGCAATACATATAAGGTGAACTTTGAGCTGTGTACCACATTTGACATGCTGAGGATGGCACATTATCATGCTTTGCTAAACACTCTTGAGTCTCTGTTCACAGTTCTGCTTAGCTACTGGCCACAGGAAGAAGTAAGCAAGCAGTAACCTATGCAATGAGAGTGCACAGGCTGCACAGGATAGTACCCAGGTCTTCACCTTGTCAATGCACATCACACTGAAGAGGCAAAGACCAACACATGCCTCCTTCTGCAATTAAATTAACTGCAGGAAAGAGTATAGCAATATTATTATATTTGGATCTCCTTTATTCAAATACAGTTCAACATCAGACAGGCAAGTATACTTTCCTCTGGTAAAACTCCTCAAATTGTGTTTGCTAGAAACATTATATTCCCAAATATTGCTCACCTTATTTAATTTTAAAGTTTTCATTTAAAAAAAAAATATATAAAATATAAAATAAAAAATATGTATAGGCAGAAAAGCTGTAACTCATTTTCATATCAGAAATGATAAAATACATGCTAAAAAACTTAAATGCCAGTTGAAGAACTACAGCCTACGCATTGGAAACCTGTTGCCTAACACTGGAAGTCCCTACATTTATGTTTTAAAGTAGTTTAAGAACCCTAAATGTCTACTCAAAACTGCCTAGATCTAGGGAGCACTAAACAGATAAGGCTCTGGTTTATATCTCAGCACTGTCAGAATGTAAAAATGTCATGGTTTAGGAATGGTATTCTCTCATTTAGTACTCCTCCTAAAACCATGCACCACTTGTCTCCCCCTTCCCTCTTCCCTGAAGTGGACTGGAGGCGCAAAAGGCAAAGAGAGGCTGAGATAAGAACAATTTACAGGAACCATCAATGGCATAAGAAAAAGAATGATAACAGCAGCAGTACTAATGACAGAGGATATAAGAGAGAGGAGAAAAATTCACACAGAAACTCCCCTGACAACAGAGATACTGAACAGCTCTGCTTGCTGTCCTTACTCAACAAGAATGGAACCCCTCCTCCTTGGAAGAGATTCCCTTCTCCTTGCTCCCAGCCATGATATGAGCTGCTATAGAATAACCTCTGGGTTCTGGTCATGCCCCTTCCTGGCTGGAACCAGGACAAAAACCAAGATCGCTTCCTCTCTGATTTGCCCATTTGAGACTGATTCATCTGGCTTCACAGATCCTGTCTTTTCGGTTGGACCTCCTGAAAACTATTGGTGGAAGATATCATCTCCAGTTTTTGCACAGCAGTGTATTGGCTAGAGCATGCACCTATGCCCCTAGAAGACCTTGTCTGAGTTTGCATGCTGCTCTAGGGAGCTGAACCCCTATCACCAGATCCATCTGTCAGCCAATAGGCTGTTCAGTATTCAAGCCAGGTCTTCTTAAGTTCATCTGTTTAAAAAATGTTCTGCTTATATAAAATTTTTGCAATATTTATGGAGCACGGGTTGGAATTTCATTCTCTCTCACTCTAGCTTACTGATTACCACCAGCCTATGACTAAATTCAGCATTCCATACTAAAGAGGCAGTTCCGCTTGCTCAGCATGTCTTGACACATCAAGCTGACATCAAGCTTATGGTCTTTATTAAGTATCTCAATATCTAGAAATCTGAACATAGAATATTTGAGGTGAAATTTATGTGACCAAAGATAGGCAGCTAAACTACCTTTGTCAGAGATAAACAAACACTTTTAGTGGAAGATGCCTTCCTACGTTTAGTTAGCCATCTGTATTTGGTCAGAGTTTGACTCAAAAAGAACCCCTCTCTCCTTTCTTGAATTTTAGAGCATCTGTGAGGATCAATTCAGCTGTAGGTCACCAGTTTGCAAATATCTGAAGTTTGATGAGGCAATTTCAGTCACTTTCAGTATCAATTTGGTTTTTCTCTGGAACAAATCTTGACACCAGTATGGAAAGTATTTTCTTGAATAATTTGAGCAGCTATAAACAGTGGTCAAGGAATTGGGTTTAGAAGTGGATTTTCTGTCATCAAGTGGATACAGTTTCTTCATAAATTTTGTCCTACACAAGAAAGGACAGCTGTTGCTCCTTTCCTTATCAAGATTAATGTATTAATGCCTGAAATGCAAATTGCTTTCTCAATTAGGTTTATGTGCCTTGTTTTTAGTACTGCAGGTGTGATGGTGGCAGGGTTGGTCTATGCAAATAGAGGCCAGAAGCTGCCCTGTGTCAGATAACAACTAGTTTCAGATAGCTCAAAGAAACCCATTGAAAGGCACAAGATGGTGGCACCTCAGAGAAAATATATTAAGAAAGACCAAAATGCTGCACAGCAGTGTGAATAATGAGGAAAAACACATGAGAAGCATCTTTGCAGACACCAAGGTGAAAGAAGAAGGAAGAGGTGCTCCAGGCACCAGAGCAGAAATTCCTCTGTAATCATGGTGGATCAGGTTGTGCCCCTGGAGCCCATGGAGGACTGCAGGGGAATGTCCACACTGCTGCCTATGGAGAACCCCATGCTGGAACGTGTGGGTGTCCTGTGAAGGAGACCCTCCACTGGAGCAGATTTTCTGGTAGGAAGTGCAGCCCTAGGGTGGCCCACACTGGATCAGTCTGTTCCTGGTGGACCATACCCCATGGTAGAGAACCTATATTAGACCAGGTCTTGAAGAGATGCAGACTGTGGGAAGGACTCCTGTTGCAGAAATTCTTGATGGACTGTATACCTTGGGAGAGTGCCCACACTGGAGCAGAGGAAGAGTGTGTGGAGGAAAGAGAGGAGAAGACAAAGCATCGTGAGCAACCGCTGCTCCTCATTCTCCTGCATTGCTCAAATTAGGGAAAAAAGGATAGAGCTGTTGATAATGAAGCAGTGAGGCTGAGCCTGGGAAGAAGGGAGTAGGGAGGAAGTTGGTTTAGTTTTTGTATTAGCTCCTCACTCAATTTTTAACTGACAATAAGTTTTGTTCTGCACATTTGATCTGTTTTTCCTGTGGTGGTAGTCGGTGGGTGATCTTCCTATCTCAGCCCACAAACATTTTCATCTTATTTTGTCCTCATCCTGTTGAAGAGGTAAACTTATCACACCCTCAAAAAATTCCAGGAGATGTGATATCTTTCTTCATTCTCCCCACAAGAGGAATGAAATGCTTTTGTTTCAAAGATGAAGTTCAGAGAAATGCATGGATGTATCTGTTTTATCTGTTGAGTACTACTTGAAATCTCTTTGTTGTTAGCACAGAGCTGTCTTTGCTGTTGTAGAATTCCAGCTGTTAAGAGGGAGACAGTTTGGCCATAACCCACTGTTTAAGAGCAAGGTAGAAAGATACAGACCCAAATCATCACAATATTTAGGGCGGAGATGTGCTTCTTTTATTTTTTTTCAGAGGAACATTAATTCCACTAACTAATACCATGACGATACCTTGCAGGCATGATTGGATTCTGTGGTTGTAAGCAATCTTCTAAATGTGCATTGACAGCATTGATGAATATTTATAAGAAAGGATAGATAAAATAATAGTAAGGTAGGCTCTAGAAAATGACATTATGCTTTTCCTCTGAATGTGTGTTCAGTGCTGCTTTCCCCCCGTACATTTTGATTTCTGAACTAAAAAAATAAAAGGTAAAAAATAAATTGTAACTGAATGTTGTTTCCCTTCCTTACTTTTCTTCAATGCTTAGATGAGAGCTGAGATAAGAGGAAAATCCTACCTAAACGTTTGCCTCTTCACAGAGCAGAATTCCTAAGGAATTGATAAATTTGCTATGTAAATACAATTGATAGGGCCACACACTTAAGTATAAAGCTTAATGACTTAAGACAATTGTGAAAGAGGCCTGGCTCAGTGTCAAAACACTTGCAACTGGATCCTCAGCTGGTGGAAATCAACAGTGTTGGGTGCAGTGAAGCAACACCAGTGTTCACCAGCTGAAGCTCAAGTTCTTTATATTTATGTAAAGATTTACTTTAATATAGTTCCTCTGTCATGCTCACTGGCATGCATACTCATGCCTAATGTGGGTACTGCTGCGTAAAGGATGTGTTGGGCCATTCAATGAAATGTTTAAATGAACCACCTGCAGCCCGCTGCTAGTTAGCAAGGCAGGTGGAAGTGCAGAATCCCACAAGGAAGCTTGCCCAGCTTTTCCATCACCCAGCAAAACAGGTTCTACTATGTAAGTTTCTGTATTACTGTTGCTGAGCTATGGCTTACACACTTACTGTACAATCACTGCTTCCAATACTTCAAAATTTCAAACTGCTTTGAGGGTACTTGGAGCTGATGAGGAGTGAAATATAAAACCAAATTCTATTCAGTTTATGAAACTATGAGCTATACTTGACAGTGTAGAACAAAATATTTTCCTGTATCTTTGGACTAACTCATATGAGTAGTTTTTGTTCTGTTTCAAAGTAATTTAGCTCTGGGGAAAGAACAGAAGCAATGATCATCTGTCCAGGATAAGAATTAATAGGGCCAGTATTGATTAGCCACAGTTCTTCACATAGAGCTCTGGTCAGAGTTAAATGTAGCATTTCTTCACATCTGCCTTTGATTTTTCTCTAGAGAATTTCATCTTAAGTTGTGTCAGTTGCAGGATTCTAGTTATCTAATTCTATACATCANAACCCAATAAAAAAACCAAAAAGAAAAAAAAAAAAAAAAAAAAAAAAAAAGATGAGAAAAAAATAAAAGGAGCAGCCCAAAATGAGCTACATAAATAAAACTACTGGGGACGAAAGGAAGAGATCTGTTCACATGCAAAAGTCAAAAGTGGAATGTCTGGTACTCTCCATTCATAAAGATTCACATACTCGTTCACGCTATCTAAGAAGAAAAAGATTAAAGTACAAATTCCAAATGCATCCATGTATCATTATTGTCACAGAATATCTCCCATAATCAAATCAGTGTTAGTCAGCAAGGATTTTTTTTTCTTACTTTATTTTATTTTATGAATAAAAGGAAGTACTTTTTACAAGGTGCTCCTGTTGTCCTGGAAATTATATTGCATGTGCAGCATTGGAATTAATAGCCACTTAAAAATGTATTCCCATTTCCCAGAAGTCAAATTGAGTTTTGATGATGTTTCACTGGAGGCAGAACCAGCTCCTGAATAAACCATAAGGGAAAAGAATAAAATAAATGGGATGCATAGGGTAACACTGCCACTCTGACTAGCCAAATATTTTGTTTTAAATCAAGGGAAATATAAAGGGCTCATGGAAGGCAAAAACCCCAGGGTCTTTTATGGTGAAATTATTCAAAAAATCTTCTCCCGGTATCAAGCAACTAGGAAAGCAGAAACTCCTCATTTGAGCTAGAATTAAGTTCATGGACATATTTAAAAGTGCAAACAAAGACAGACTAGACCATGCTGTTATTCATCTTTAATTTCAACTGAAGGCTCAAGCAACTGAAAAAAAATGGCCTCATTTCAAATTCTCTTGAAGTTTCCTAGAAGAAGCACCGCTTTTCAGAATGGTTTTATCTGGTTTTTATGGAGTTATCAGCAGACCAAGACAGGGATAGAAGGGCTGTTGTCTTGCCTGTAAAAGACGCCACTGGTAAAGTTCGTTTAGAGGAAAACTACACAGCAGATTTATTGTTTTGTTAGCACTATATTCAATGGTATGGGAAGATAAGGGAAAACAGGCTGAACTCATCTCAAGCTGAAGAATTTAGATATAAAATATAGGTGTAAAGAATAAAAAATATGTTGTTCACCCTTTTACTTTGCTAGGAATCAAGACTGATTCTTGAGACTGGTTCTCATGAAAAAATTTAAGGGGTTGTCACACTAGTTTCAAGGGACTAACACAACAGCTGTGCCTCAGCACTGTATGTTTTGCAGAGAAATGGGCCAACTGCATCTCACCCCGAGTCTAGATATACACTGGCAATGAAAATCCTGCCTGCTGCAGAGCTCAGGGAATCATGCTGCTGCTAAAGATGTAAGTTTTTTAGCCACAATTCACTAGCAGTTGAACAAAACTCCATGTGTATTCTTGAGAATCTCACTTTGGACATTCAATGTGAACAATGCTGTCAGCCAGCAGAGATTTATCAATAAATATAAGTTTGTGAACAACTTCACATATGTAACTGGCTACAGTAAGTCAGCAACACCATAAAGATAAATCCAAAATACACTAACTACTACCACAAGTTTATTTAACAGGAGATTTCAAAGTAACTAATAAAATACAAACCATCTGTTTCATTATTGCTGAAAAAAAAAAGGGTGCTATTGGCATAATCAGAAGTAAGAGTGCTGGTACACAAATGTGGTATTTTATATGAAATGCTGGCAAAATTATGGTAATATGTCTTGAAAAATAAAACAAGTATATTCTATTTACCTTCTTTTATCCAGGGTTGTACTACTTGACAGACATTAATAAGTCTGAGATAGACACTAAGGCAGAGTGATACAAAACATCAAGGCACGAATTGTCAAAATTAATTGATTCCATTCAATTACAGATATTCAGCTGAGACCAGAATTCAGTGTCTGGACTTCCTTTAAAACAAAGGGTGTCAGACAATCATAAGATATTTCTTCATGGGAATATAAGTAATAATATATTGGAGGGTTCCTGACTTCTTATAAACATTTGTGTTGATCAAATTGGTAAAAACTGAGTGTTGGCCTAAAGGTCCAAGCAGCTTCATCATGTTAGACTTAAGGTGCTGAAATAGGTAGATGGATGCTCTAAAGGGTCTGAGTACTCAGTATTATTTTTAAACTCTATGTGAAATGCAATTCCCATGCCCAAACATGCAAGAAAACTGCACACTGCTGGTGAGGTCAAGGGACAATACGCTGGTATGGGAATTGCTCTTTTAGAAATTTTGTGTTGTCAAAATCAAACAATTCTAGGCAGAAAGTATTTTTTTCTTCTCCCCTCCCTCTTCTGAGAAAGAGAGTGATTGTAATATCTTTAGCTCTATTATAGCTTGTTTTTGATTGAAAATTTTCTTAGCTGAATTCCAAATGTCTTGTGAAATGCACCCAGGACTACTAATAACAGTCACCAAGGATACACAGAGATTTAATGCAGTGTTTGCAGAGCTGGGAGTAATGGCTGTCAGACTGAGCTGGTGGAGTTACAGTCCTTCATTAGCTCCTTTGGAACAGCAGCAATTTCAGAGCAGAAGGTATCTATACCGTGAACACTTCCCAAATCTTTCTACCACACCACCTTTTTAAATTTATGTAAGTGAGAATTCTTAAAGAGACAAAGGTGAAATAGAGGATATTTACAACTAAATGTATGTTTTTTATTTGTAAAAAGAAGACATGCTTTTAAAAACGGGATTGTTAAGGTTGGAAAAGACCTTTCAGATCATTGAGTCCAGCCATCACCTAGCACTGCCAGGTCCACCACTGTTAAAACATGTCCTTAAACACCACATCTGCATGTTTCCTTATCTGCAAATCCCTTTGAAAAATTTTATCTGTATATACGGAAGAATGTGATTGTTTCTATATTTTATCAGTGTTTAGCACTTACAGCACTAAGGAAGATCAGTTGAATTCTTTGCATGGCAGTAATAGGAAAAAGAAATAAATGGAAAAGACTGCAATTTTGTAGTACTGTGGTTTTCTTTCACACATTTCTTTCTCCTTGCTTGCAAAATCAGTTTTTGGGACATTTGTCAGTTTGTGCTGTATAATTCATTTGGTGAACCTTGTGTAGGGTAATTTGTTGGAATGCACTAGTGCAGCACTGTGTTACTCAGATGTTCTTTATAACAAAACAGTTATTGACCACCTGGACCTTTACAGGCAGTAAGTAGAAAAACATATAACAGGTTGTTTTACATAGTTTTTGATTTTTATTTGTAGTATATTGCTTTTCAAAGGAGACAGAAAACTACAGAAGCAAATTAAAGATACCAACCAGTCCTGATAATCATAAGGATGACACTGTCTCTTTTTACCTCTCATGCTAACAGCACAAAAGTGTGTTTGGTTTTTTGTGTCTGGTGCAGTGAAGGATCAGGACCAGGGGCTCATGACAAGTGTGATTTAAACTGCCACAGCTTGTCTGTGAGCCATCATTCTGGGTATGGGCAGAAGTGATCCTAACACAGAATCATAGAATGATAGATGGTTTGGGTTGGAAGGTACCTTAATGATCATTTAGTTCCAGATCCTGCAGGGACATTTTCCCCTAGAAAAGGCTACTCAGAGCTACATCCAGCCTGGATTTGAACACTTGCAGGGATGGCGCATCCACAGCTTCTCTGGGCAACCTGTTCTGGTGCTTCACTAATCTCACAGCAAAGAACTTCCTTCTAATATCTACTCTAAACCTACTCTCTTTCAGTTTGAATCCATTTCCCCTGTCCTATCATAACCTGCACTTATAAGAAGTCTCTCTTTATCACTCTTGTAGGCTCCTTTCAGGTACTGGAAGGCTGCAATTAGGTCACAGAGAAGCCTTCTCTTCTCCGGGCTGAATAGTCTCAATTCTTTGAGCCTTTCCTCATAGGACAGGTGCTCCAGCCCCCTAGTCATCTTGGTGGCCCTCCTCTAGACTCTAACAGGGTTTTTTTTGTGCTAAGGGCCCCCAGAGTTGGATGCAGCACTCCAGATGGGGTCTCACCAGAATGGAGTAGAGAGACAGAATCCCCTCTCTCACTCTGCTGCCAACGCTGCTTTTGCTGCAGCCCAGGACACATTTGGCTTTCTGGGCTGTGAGTGCATGTCATGGTTTGGGACTGGCCCAATGCCAGTGCCCCCATGAAAATGTACTTTCTTTAACTAACTGCTGTGAGATGTGACCAGGAACAGAGCAGAGCAGGCTTAAACTTAGAAAAAGAGAGAAAAAAACAATAATTTTATTAAACTACAAACTAAAATCAAAAACACACAGGAAAAACAGAGTGAACACCTTTTAAACCATTCCTCCTCCTCCCACCCAAATTCACCAAAGCACAGTGAGACAAACAATCTTGGAGTCCGGATCAAGTTACCAACACTCAAGTAATCAATTCTCAGTCCATCAGGGGAGAGAGGAGTCTCTCTTGTACCACAGTCCTCCCCACGAAACAGGGTTGAAACTCCCCATGTTTCTTTGTCACACATGGCACCGCCCGGAGAAACTCTGCCATGGTGACATGCTCTTTCCATGTACAGTGCTCTCACCACCGTCCATGGACCGAAACTGCTCAGGG
>VZSE01004958.1:0-54397 GCA_013398275.1 Promerops cafer | reverse complement strand
GGGCGAAAGAGAGCGAACTCTGGGAAATCTCTGCTTTTAACCCCGTGTGTCTTCAGAGGTGACTCACCTCTTCAGTGGTCACACCAGGTGTCAATATTCGAATCTGACCACTGATTGGTTTAACTAAAACTTCCCAAAAAACTCACTTCCTCCCAAATGGAGACAGTGCATATTGCTGGGTCATGTCCAGCCTCTCATCCAGCAGGGCTGCTCTCCATCTGTCCGTCCCCCAGCCTGTGTTGATACCAGGGACTGCCCCAACACAGGTGCAGCACCTTGCACTTGGCCTTGTTGAATCTCATGACATTCCCATGGGTGCACTTCTCGAGTTTGTCCAGGTCCCTCTGGATGGCATCCCACCCTTCAGGTGTGTCAACTGCACCACAGTTGTTGGTATCATCTGCAAATTTGCTAAGGGTGCACATCAGGGGTGGCTGGGGAATCAGAGTTTGCTAGGATCAAACTGAAGAGTAAGATGCAGAAAGAGAAATAGAATGGAGTTTCAGAGTTTCAATACAGGATTTCCTGAATAAGAAAGGTTTAAGGGAAAGAGCTTGCCTGCCTTCCTCACTGGTCCCAATCTAAGTAACCCTAGCCACATAAGAGGGTACAGCGATGGATGGTATATTTTCTGTAGTGGAAAAGAGAAGATAGGAATAATGAATTGGTTAGATATATAAAGCTTTTGTTATATAATTTCACTTACTTCCACTGATTAGTGTTGGGCAAAACCCAAAAGGTCAGGTGCTTGCATTGAGGTCATTCATCCTTTCCCTAAACCCTGACTAACTTCTTAGCAGTCCCTCACCTATTGTCAAGTTCTTTTCTGCTTTTCAGTGCTTGATCTCTCCAAAAGAAAACCAGGTAGTATATCACTTCTGCATTTACTTTCACAGTGATGCAGAACAGAGTATGTGGGACTGAGGTCAAAGAAAGGATTTGCGTTTATGCGATTTCAGGATAACAAGTCTTGGGCTTATGCACAAATATTCTCAGTGCTCTGTTCTTCCTATCGCTGTCTGCCAGCATCACTGTAATTTATTTACTGTATGGTAAAACTGGGAATCTCAGAGATTAAAAACTATTGCTTTCAAGTCTTGATATCCCACTCATTTCCTGTCAGCCTGATATAACTGATCCAGAAGGTGCTTTTCATTAAGAACTACAGTAAGAAAATCTCTTAACGCTGGATTTGAATTTTCATGGTAAACATTAGATTGGGTAACCTCCATTACATGCCACCCATCAAAGAAAGTACACTGTGGTTGTTTCTTAGCAGATGTCTAGTGACAAATATCACTCATTTCTGTGGCAATCTTCTTGTGTTAGCCTTCTTGAGACCACAGAAGAGATTAGGATTTAGAACAAAACACTTTTTCAATCTACTTTGTAGACAGACTTCCACAAAGGTTCTTACAGACGTTCTTTTATGCAGCTGTCAGTTGCTTTTAAGTAATTTTAAAAAGTAATGGTGAGGATTTGTCTCTCCCCTCCTCTTCTTACAGTGACTTTAAGCAAAGCTCAAAAAGCCTTGATTTGAACCAACAGATCAGGTTTTAAATGCACAGTAAGAACAGACGTTTTAATTGTGATCTTGAAGAAGTTATTTTTACAAAGATTATAAGGATTGTTAAAGAAACCTCTACCAATGGCTTCTAGATTTCAATCTAGGTCCCCATTTCTGTTGAAGTTAATTGAAAAGGGATTTCAGGACTTTACTCCTATCTTTTCATTAGGCGATACTAAATTTGGCATTCCTAGCTTGAGGGCCTTCCTCCATTATTCATAGATCTGGTAGTCTTGCAGAGACTGGATGGATGGACTTCCATAAGCATAACTCTTTCCTTCCCAGAATTAGAAAGCCTAAGTGGTCATGTTTTACAGTTGACATATAAAGCCAGTCTGGTTTTCTGTGACTGGTAAAAAGCAATTTTTAGTATGCAGTTGAGGAAAATGGAATCCTTCCTATTTTTAATCAGTGAAAATTGGCATGCTTCTTTAATTTTAGGGCATTTTTTCTTATCTTTTGAGCTCATCACTTACCATTTCTGAAGTACTGGTATGAAAAAAAGAAATTTCTTGATTAAAAATTTATTTCTTATAGCAGAGGACACACCTGATTGTACACCGTCGCTCTCATTTAACAAAGTAAAGCTTACAACTCTTTACAATGCATTATGAATAATTAAAATTTTACTAGTGGCTTTATTTTTTATGGAAGAAAAACTTAAATACTGATGGCACTCATATAACATCACAAAATTTCTTTCTTTTCCACGTCTTTTTTTTTTTTTCTTCCCTGTAATCCTCCTTAGGGGCTTAAAGAAAAAAAAAAGATAATATCAAGGTCTTTGGTGGCTCTAGGACATTGATTGCCAAACCAAACCATTCTTCCAAATATCAGTAAACTAGGAGCAGCAGACTGCTGTGAGCTATTTTTTAGCCAAAAGGATTAGATTTGTCTCTTAGATGGGTCTGACATCTAATATAGATTTCCAATGGGTTGAGTTTCGCCAGTCATAGTTGTGACTTTGTGAGAAGACTTGCAGTTTTCTGAGGGTGGAGTATGTCCTCTGCTGGGAATATGAAGCATGCATCTCAAGCCCTGGCACAGCAAACAGTCCCTATTACTTGTTTTTATGAAACCTTGAGCTAAGCTATGGGCACATATCTATGTGGTCAAATCTTCTGGGACAGTTTCTCTTCCTGCTACATAGCACAGTGGCTTTTGGACTCAAGTTATGAGTCACCTATGGTTATTTAGGGCTTGTAAAGAAGCAGGAGGAAAAAAGGGAAAAGAAAATAAAGCATTACATCTTAGGTAGTTATGCGATTTTAGCCTGTGTTCTGGGGACATACTAGGAAGAGGTACTGTCTCAGGCACCTGCACCATGGTTTGTATGGAGAAGCACAGAAGAAGGATTCTGAAATAATTGAGACTAGCAAGCTGCACCTGCTAATGAAATTAAGTTTTTATTTGTTTTCTTAAAAGTACCAGCATTATTTATACAAACAATACAAACTGCAACTGTTAGTTAGCTTTGTGTGAGATTTTCCATATCAGTGAGGTTCAGGGAATATTACTTAGGGAGAATAGCAATTTTAAGGTTATCATGTGAGTGACAAAGACATTAATCTGACAAGATATGCTCAAGAGACCCACGATGCAATTGTAGAATTCTTTTTGGCTCTCTCACCCATAATTTCATGGAGCTCAGTGTAATTAACACACTTCATGGGATTTAAGTAACATTTGTTTCTTCTTCATCAGAATGCAAATTTGAAAATGATATGGATCTGTACAGGAGACAGAAACAACTGTTCCCTAGGTAATAACTTGTGCACTGTTTCCTATTGTAAAAAAAAAAAAAAAACAAAACCAAAAAACCAAAAAACAAACAAACATACAAACAAAAACCCAGGAAGAAAGAAAACAGGTGAAAGAAGAGCATTATTCAAGATTTATTGGGAAGTTAACATGTTTTATAGCTGATACAAATGCAGAAGCCACATATGTCATAAAATTAATGAAAATTAAATGATTTCTTGTCAGCTTGCAAATTTTAGGCCTCACTTTCTTAAAAGATATATGAAATAATGAAATCTGCAGACTGTGTTTCTCTGTGTGTGTGTCAAAAGGGGTGTGCAGTCAGCTAAAAAAATATCAGCAGTCAGAAGCCTTTGTCAATTCTTAACCAGGAGGAAAGCATCATAACAAAAGAAAGGGAGTAATTATAGGTGTGCATGTGTGTGCATATGTTTAGAATACAGAAATACATCCAAGCATTCAAATCAATAATCCTTTTTCTTCAGTAATAATTCAGTATACAATCAAAGAACAGATTAGAAGACTGGTTACTTCTTACTGTCCTACATTCTGCCTCAGCAGACAAAAGAATAACCTAAGTCTGTAACATGCAAAGGCAGATTGGATGGTCTTGATTACCCATGTTTTTGATCAGAAAATGGAAATAAAAAAAGAATCATACTACATGCAGTTTTTTAGTAAAGGAAGTGCAAATTATGCAAATAGTTAATTAGCCACTGCTACATTTCTCTAGAAATAAATATCTGAGACAGGAAAAAAATATCTAGATTTTAGATTTCTTTTACTTAATCATCTTTGAATAGAAAGTGAATAAATGCACAAATGCATAATGCTTGAAGAATGTATAAGCTGAATAAATTAAGTGGGGCATACAGTACACATTAGTTTATTAATGCTTCAGGTTTTCCTTGATGTCCTTCAGGCACATTATCAGCTGACTTAAGGATGATCAGATTTATCCTCATCTGCTCTTATTTTTTCCCCTACAGATGAAATAATAAATAAATAAACAAAGGCCTGTACAGTGACATTTTTCTTAATGCATTTGGCATTGGCAGGACACTAATCTCAGAGAACTCTTAAGCTGTCAACATCACAGAATCGGAGATACAACTAATTTATCCCATATGCTTCTTGTTTTTATCCAGCAAGACCTGGAGTGTTTTTTTAAGATTAATTTAAGGTCTTGCTACTCCTTTCTATTTGTAGTTCAAAACAAATCAGAGAAAAACTGAATTACTAAGCTGGTTAAAACTGCATGTGAAATCAAATCAGTCCTGCCATCATACAAGTTAAAAAAAATAACAAAAGAAAAAGAAAATGTTGTACATCTCAAATTGCCACTGGTGCTTCTGATTTTTAAGCTCTACCAAATATATATGCCTACATAAAACTTGATATTTCTCTTAGAAAGAATATGAAATGTACTTTAAATGTTTTAAGAAAGATTTCTTGTTTATAGGCAGATGGAGGCACTCAGATGAGCAGTGAAGCATTACCACTGACGTGAGCACAGAAATAAACAGGAAAGACAGACAAAAAGAGACTGAAGATATGGGTATATCCCAATGGGAGAGGTATGACATGTATTGTAAACAAAAAAACTCTGTTTTTGGTCCAGCCTGATTTTTCATACAATCGGGTTAAAGGGAACACTTTCTAGTGCCTCTTTACTGATGCTCTATTTATGATCGGGAAGATTTTTTTTCTCAGAACCTTTTCCTGAGCCCTATGATTGTCTATAATCTTCTCCCTGCTCTGCCCTGAATCCTATCTACAAGTGAAATTATAGTAATTAATTCATCACACATGCAGTTCAGCTTGTTGGCTACAGCTAGATTCATGCAGCATGTTCCTAGAGCAATTCTAAATGCCTCATCTCAGAAGATTTTCAAGCCAAATGTTCTTTTGTGCATCTATTTTGTATATTAGTGGTCTGTTATACTGTGTGAAATCACCTATTGCTAGGCATTCAGCATAGGCAATTCTGAAAAATGTAATTTAATTGAGACACTTATAAGATGATATCTAGGATTTAAAGCCTAGTCCTATCTTTATAACCTTCTGAAACCTACTCCTGAAGCTCTGAGTGGCTCAATTTTCATTTGCAAATTTATATGGCTTTCTGACACCTGCTGCTCAATAACTGGTGCCATAAGCAATTCATTCTTAATTTAGGTAACCAAACCAGTGATTTCTAGAGCCTTAGTTTAATGTTCTGTTTTGTCAAAACAACACTCTGCTCTTTTTTTGAAGAGCCTAAGAAATAGCAATAATGTTAATACGAAAAAAACTGCTGTGCATCTCTTCTGGTGTTCTGGTAGTTAAAGAAGTGAAATCTTAATGAAATGCACAATTGAAGTGTTTTCCAATTTACTATGATATAAAATAGATAATGTCTAAGTTATTTTCATTATAAAAGATCTGTTCTTAAAAGTCCAGTTTGTCACTTCTTCTCTCAAATATAATACACATTTTTATGAAGTTCTTATTCTGCAGCAAATGTACTTCTGTAACAACTAATTCTATTTTTCCTAAAATACATGTACTTTAAATTTCTGTATCTGCTTGCCCTCACATTAAAATTACTAATTCTAAAAGTTACAAATGAGAAGTTTTATCAAAACAAAACTCAGATCCCCTAGAAATATGAACACATGGGATTTTGTTTATCTATACTAGAAAATGTTAAGGCAAGGTACATAGTCTTACTGTATGCTTCAAGTTAATATCAGTGGTTTTAGAAATGGAGAACAAAAATTCAGTACTAGCAGCCCTTAGAGCTTAAAGAACAGCTATTTACCCAGGACTAACACCATTTCTTAGATACACAAATAGGGTGCCAGGCATAAACTTGCTGATTTCAACTCCTTTGGATTCATGACCAGAAGTGATGTCTAAGCTATCAAGGACTTGAATTACACAGAATTCCAAGATCAATATTAGCACCTCCAACTGTGTCCAGAAATTAATAGGAAATTCATAGTACCAAAACTGGGGGTTTTTTTTGTTTGTTTGTTTGTTTGTTTTGTTTTTTATTTGTCTGGTTCTCCCAAGACAGAGTGGTGTTAAATCATGTATCTGCTGAACCCTCTGAGGTCTGTCTTCCTGCCAGTCCTAAAAATTCACTAGTGGGAATACTGCCTGTTGTAAACTTTGCACAGTAGTATTTTTAGGTGTATTCTGTCCTCCTACAACAGTGTTACAGCAACTGGTGATTGAGGTAAGAGCTTATTTAAATGTCATCTTACTTGAGTGTCATCTAGCTGGACTTGTGCAAAGTATTTGACAGTGTCCTGCACAATGTCCTTGTCTGCAAATTGGAGAGACATGGATTTGATGAGTGGCCATTCAGTGGGTAAGAAGTGGGTTGGATAGCTGCATTCAGTTGCACTCAATGGCCCAACGTACAAGCGGACACCAGCAGTGTGTAGCGTTCAGCAGGGATCAGCATTAGGACTGGAGCTGTTTAACATCTTTGTCAGTGACATGGACAGTGGGATCCAGTGAACCCTTAACAAGTTTGCCATGACATTAAAGTGTGTGGTGCAGTTGACACCCTGGAGAGAAGGAATGGTATCCAGGCAACCTTGACAAGCTTGACGGGGGGGTTTGTGTGTAGCAGATGAAGTAGGCCACATGTAAGGTCCTGAACCTGGGTAGGGGCAATCCTNTCAGCAGGGATCAGCATTAGGACTGGAGCTGTTTAACATCTTTGTCAGTGACATGGACAGTGGGATCCAGTGAACCCTTAACAAGTTTGCCATGACATTAAAGTGTGTGGTGCAGTTGACACCCTGGAGAGAAGGAATGGTATCCAGGCAACCTTGACAAGCTTGACGGGGGGGTTTGTGTGTAGCTTATGAAGTTCAACAAGGCCACATGTAAGGTCCTGAACCTGGGTAGGGGCAATCCTAACCAGAATTAGAGCCTGGGCAGAAAATGCATTAAGAGAGATGCCTTGAAAAGAAGAACTTGGGAGTGTTGCATGAGAGGGTGGACATGAGCCAGGAGTGTGCGCTTGTAGCCCAGGAAGGCGATTGTGTCCTGGGCTGCATCAAAAGCAGTATGACCAGGAGGTCAAAGGAGGTCATTCTTATCTTCCACCCATCTTTTGTGACACCCATATGTGGAGTACTGCATCCAGCTCTGGGGCCTCCAACGTAAGAAGGACATGGATCTGTTGGAGCAAGTTCAGAGGAGGATATGAAAATGATAACAGGGTTGGAGCACCCCTCCTATGAAAACAGGCTGAGACAATTAAAACTGTTCAACCTGGAGATGAGAAGACTCCTGGGAGACCTTATAGCCCATTCCACTACCTAAGAGGGATAGAAAGAGGGGGACTTTTCCGTAGGATGTAGAGTAATTGGATGAGGGCTAATGGCTTTAAATGGAAAGATGGTAGATTTAGAAATTCTTTACTGTGCAGGTGGTGAAACAGTGATGCAAGCTCCCCAGAGAAGCTATGGATGCCCCATCCCTGAAATGTTCACGGCCAGGTTGGATGTTCAAGAGTTTTTTAACCTGATAGACACTTTAATATGCCTTGAGGTGTTTTGGAAGATTCCTCCTGGTATTTTCTGGGCTTAGTATTTTAAATTTCATGCAAAGTCGTCAGTTTAACTGATTTAAATGAAAATGTGATACTCAGTAAGTGTAAATCAATTGGAGATGACTGATGACAAATGGCATAGAGTAAGAAAGGCAAATCGATTATGTGAAGAAACAAGGATTTTCCCATTCAGAAAAGCTAACATCCCATTAACAGAAGTTGCAGGTATTGCATCAATAAAATATGAGTAACTCAGAACCTATTCAGCATTTCAATGTTTTGATGAATGCAAGTCTTTCAATACTCATTAAATTCTCTCAGAAGAAAACCATACCCTTCTAAAAAGAAATATTAGCATTCTATCATCAACCAATATCCCATAGCCCACCTTTGTACCTTGTTTTTGGGGACATTTTTCTCTAGTAACCTGAGAATTTTTTTTTGTTTATACAAGATTGTCTTGGAAATTATCTGGATCACAAAGAGTTCAGGTTTTCCTCAATACATTTGTTTCCATAAAGGAAATGAAACAAAACAAAACAAAAGAAGGATTCTTCATCTTATTCAAAAATATTATAAATTTCATCCAATTGGATGTAGTTATTTCTATTTGACATTTTTCATTGTGTTAAGTTTGCATTTACCTTCTAATTCTGCTTATGTTGCCTACAGCAACTAAAGCTTTAAAACATGTTTCATCAGGCAAGAAAATGAAAGCAAGTAATTGTTTCTAAAATATTTTGTCTTTAATTCTAGTTAAAACCTGATTTTTTTTTTTCCCCTAGATCACTGGTCTAAGAATTAGCAGTAATTGGGTTATTGCTAAGTAGTGTTTGTAGGCATCAACAATAAGCTGTCTTATCCACAGTTATTCTATACCTCCAGGGCAGAAGAGTGGTTTATCTGAGTTGTGGTTTCATAATGACTATTGAATAATTTCTTAGGTTCTTCATGTGTTCAAATTATGCTATGAAACACAAAATAAATCTTTACATATACATATATATATGTTTGTTTTTACATTTATGCTTGTATTTGTGTTTATAATTATACTATTTGCATTTACATTTATATTAAAATTCATATTCATTTCTAGATCTGTATTTTTATATACTTGCATATGGTCTGAAGTCAAAATCAAAAGCCTTGCTGTAGAAAAGTTTATGCCTCAAGTAAGAAACTTTGGTCAGGTCTGTACATAGGTTAAACCAAAATAACCCACCAAAAATGATACTTCTTCAGAATGATACTGATTGACACTGCCTGAGCAGTGAGGTTCCATGCATTGAAAGAATGACTTTTTTCTAGCAATCTAGTGTCACAGGAATAGCAGACTGAAGAAGATTGCCTTCTGATCAGAGATCCAAACTGATTCCTATCTCCCTTTCTGTAAAACAGACAGTAATGTTGGCTACTTAAGGTAATACTAAAATGTTTAAAATGTTTTATGAAAAAAAGATCAAGCATAAAATAACATAGCTTTGTGTAGCTTAGGGGAATTTCTAATCTAAAGCTTGTATCTCATCAGTGTTTAGCAGCCCTTGATATGTTTCCAGTGATTTATCTAACTTATTTTTGAACTCACTTAACTTTTGGCGCCCCATCTGTCCTGTGACAACAAGTTCCAAAATTTAGTCTTATGTTAAATGAAAAAAATTTTTTTTTGTTTTAAGTATATTAGCTTACAGTTTTACCTAATGGTTCTCATACTTGTTTTACATTATGTAAAAAAGTGCCTTTTTCTGTCTTTCTTCTCAAATAATTCTTAGGGGTTTGTATTTGGTTTGTTTTGGGTGATTTGTCAGTGAACAGTGAACTGACATTTTCATAGGTGTATCCAGAGTAGCTGCAAATACATTTTCTGGATTAACAATGCCTGGTTTAGAAACTTTCAGTTTGTAGACAGTGAGAATTTCTATTTGTTTTTTTCCTATGTGCACAACTTTTCATGTGTTGCCTCTTTCTTTTTATCAGCCAGTTATTTGTGTAAGTAACTTTTGCAACCTTTCACAAATAGTGGGACTTTCATTGTTAAAACCAATCATTTTCACCTGCCTTTTTCCTGTCCTTTATATATTTATTAATACTCTGATCCTTCAGATATTTAGAAATCCACAGATGGAAGTTCCTTTTTTTTATAATCCACTTTCATTTGTCTTTTATAGAGAACCTTGTCAAAAGTTTTTGAAAATCCAAGCACAGTGTGTCAACCAGATAAAGATCACCCTTGCCTTTATATTTATCTATTGTAAAACCTTTAAAGAGCCAGAATCTACTTTACAAAATTTCTTTTTATTCCCACCCCCATTTTATTGTATTTATCTATATGTCTATGAATCCTATTCTACCAATCTACCAGTAAAGAACCAGGCGCACAATTTCTTAATTTCCTGCATCTGTCCTGTGTCTCCCCTGCCAGGTTCCTGTAAGGATCTTTTAAAAAAAGACATAAAATTTCCTAACCTCTATTCTTCTCATACAGAAGCTGACTTTAAGCAATTGTGTAAGATCTATGATCAAATTACAAGGTCATATTTGAGTTATTTAGAAACCCCTGAGTGTATACCATCTTGTCTTGACAATTTGTTACTATTCATTTATCTATTTGGTCTAAAATCACTTCTATTGACACTTTAAGATAGCTCCTCCAGTACATATTTTGCAAAGAAAACGGACATTGTGAGAACCTTTCTAAATTCCTCAGAGGTAAGTATCAATGTGAAGAACACACTTAATTTTTCTAGCATGGTCTTATCTTCTTTGTGTTCTCCTATTACCCCTCCATCACCTATCAGCTCTGCAGATTTTCTGGCAGACATTCTGTTTCTGATGGGTTGGAAAAAAGACTCATTATTAGTTTTCATGCCCTTCACAAGCTTGTTCTTTAAATCATTTTTTGGTCTTAGCTTGATTCCACATTTAGGTTCTCAGAGATCATGACACTCAGATGTTCCTTACCTGGCCATAAATTTTACTTACCGAAGACTAAGCTTTTAATTTAAAGAGGTTTTTTTTATTTTGCTTCTTACCAATACCATAAGTTTGTTTATCACTGTGGACTTAAAAAAATTTTCATAACATATTTAATAATTTTATCCTTTTAGCTCCTCCTTTTAAATTCTTGGGGTTTCTTCTAGTATCACTAATTTTTATAGAGGTCCCCTTGTTTATACATTTGTTTATATAAATTTTTAATTTATTTTTTAATTCCTGTAAGGAAGAAGAATTTGAATGTATTTTAGTCAGTATGGTCATTTAGTAATAAAGATGTCAGTATGTTCTTATGCTCTGTTTAGAATTATCTAAAAAAAAACTACTAGAAGAGGCAATCATTATAGTACCTAAAATTAGTTTTTAGAACATGTCCCAAAATTGCTTTTTACCAATATTTATCGAAATAATTGAATTCACTATTGCTAGTATTTCTTCCATTGTAATGTCTCTCCCTTGGCATGTCCCAGTTAACATACCTATGATATTCAGGTGATTAATAACACTTAATAAGTTTCCTACAATATTCTTTCTATTTAGGCATGAAGTATTCAAATTAGAGGGTATGTTCTTGTTGCTACAGGTAATTCGTTCATCTTTCTTGACTTTCTCTGCACCTAAATCACTGAACAACCTTGGGCCTCAAGTCACGACATGCAGAGAAGGCTGTGATAACACTGCTTGAAGTTAGCCCTCTTCACAGAAAAATGAGTGTTTACAACTTGATCCAGGTCTCTTCTGCACCCTGTGTTCTATTCTTAAAATGTAATTTCTGGTTTTGTGCATGATTTTTCAGCTCAAAGTACCTGGAGAGTGTGATGGCTCTGCTGCAATACATCAGAATGGGTGCTGGAAGAGAACACAGTGTGGGTGGACTTTTCACTTCAAAAAAAAAGACAGCTGGTAGTTGACACTGTACATGAAGAGCATAAAAACCTCTTGCATGAACTAGCGAACAAGAAGGTTCTCCAGGGTAAATATGCCTCTGTGTGTCTATAACTTCAGGTACCGTAACACTCACCTGCCAGTATCTAATTTGTAACCTGATACTGCATTATCTCACATAGTATTTTCATGTCCATCATGGGGGTTTTTCACCTCTTAATTCTAGACTTAATGGAAAAAATACATTTAACTAGGACCTGACCGGTAATTTTTAAGTTGTTCTGACTAAATATGATTTAATTTAATTGAGACTCTTCACAATTTCTTACCTATATCTTCTCTATATATAGGTCCCCCAAAAATCACACCTCCTGCAAGATAGATGTATTGTACTGTAAAGACAGTAAGGTAATTTAAGTAATTTCAAACTTCTCAACTTTTTCCACATAGTTCTATCAGACTCCATACCATTTGTCTCAAATGACCACAACCCGAACCAGTGTTTCTAGATGTTCCTGCAACAGGACTAAAAGTGCCCTTTGTGATTGGAAAAGTGGCAGGCTTTTCTTTTTAATGTCATTTTCCATATTAGTACAAGAATATATATTTTCAATATAAAGGTGATCTTTGCTATGACTAAGAACAGGGTTGTTTCAAAGGGAAACTTCAGCTACTCATTAACAATTGAAGTTTCTTCCAGAGACATGAATATCTACTTCACTGACATGCAAACGCACCTAAAAAAGGTTCATTTAACAGGTAAAGGTTGATTGTGACCTAGAAATGCTTAAATGGTTTTGTGCCTTGTTAACTGAGAAATCAACTTTCTCCCACTTCTTTTTTCACCATTAGAAACATCTTGTTATTTGAAAGAAACAACCAGTACCCATCCTGGTACAGTTTCCTTTCAGGTAGTTTTACAGAGTGATTAGCTCTGAGCCTGAGCCTCCTCCAGGCTAAACAACCCCAACTCCTCAGCTGCTCCTCATAAGACTTGTCCAGTTAGTCAAGTAGAAAATCTTGATCTTCTTTTGTGTAACAGTGTCCCTTCTTCTTCTTCTCTTTTTTTTTAAATTTAATTGTTAAGTGGAATTGGATTAAGTTTGGGTAGCATAGAAGGAAAGTATATAAACAGGTAGGTTTTTATGTTTAAGAAAAAATTCCTATATTGGGAGGCAGACTTCTCAAAGCAATTATTTGGGGAAAAATGCTTTTGCTATACAGCATCCAACGAGAGTAGCAAAGATCTGGCGGCTGTGCACATGTACTTATATGCGTGTCCTTTGGTTCTATGAATTTTAGAGCATTTATGCAATCAGCATGTGTTTCCCTATGCTTTTCTTTAGTGGACATTTCTCTTTTTTTGCTTTTCAGACCTTTGTTCTATATCTGCAACCAATAGTGGGTATTATAACGGTATAATTATTTATAATAATTAATTAATATTATAGCAGGTATACACGAGAGATTAGTCTTTCCTGAAATAAACAGACATACAGAAAAAGCATCCATTCTTATATTAGTTACACTGAGAAAAGGAAAAAGACTTTTGCTTACATTAATGCAACTAATTCTACATTGATGTGCATTAAAGAGACAATATTGGAACCTACAGAAAAACTAGCAGAAAAGCCCTGAACTGCTTCACTCAATCTTACTTCTGCACATCTCCTCATTTGCTGACTGTGTAACAAAGACATTTCACTTCTAAGATTGTGAAAGTTTTTCTACATGACTTATCATTATAAGATTATACTGTCAGCTTCCTCTTACTAAAACTGTATGATTGAGAACAGAGTGGAATCTTTCTGTACTCTTCTATATAGCTAGTAAAAAGATTTTGCTGAAAACCTGTTGCTGTAGACCTAAATAACTCAAAATAAAATTAATGACTAAAGCAAATAAAACTGGGGAAGTAAACTGGAAATGTAGACTTACTGAAATTCACACACTAAATAGTAAAACAATCTATCACACAAAATTATATTAGGAAGTGCCCTGCTACTAACTTCATAGCTGGAGTATATTATAAGACAATGTTAAACCAGAAAAATAGAGTTTTTCTCCAAAAGTCTACCTTTTTTTTTTTTTTTTAATTTACTCAGGACCGATTCTTGATTTTTGTCGGTTCTGGCTAATACGTGTTTAGAATTTTAGTATTTGTGTCTGACAGAGTTTTCTTGTTAATATATCTGCTTGTTGTACCACATCTCCTCAAATGGCCAGTACTTCCATAAAATTTGATGGAGAGAAAGAAGCATCAGAAGGAATATAGTGCAGCTTATAGGCTAATTTCAAAAATAGAGTTTGGAATATGTTGGTGTAAATATTTATCATCTGTGAGCCCCCAGGACAGCCTACATAAATATAAACTCTTTTTCTCATTCACCTGACAAAAGAACCCTATTGTTCACATAAAGATTCTCCCAGCCATGCCAGACAACAACAGTGAAAAGAAAGTCGTAGAAACAGCAGACATTAAGCACCCATAGCTAATTTAACAGCACTTACGACTAATCAACCAGAAATTAATGTAGTGGTGTGGTTAATGTGTGGTTAATGTACACATGTGGCTATTATCTATCTATCTATTCGCATTTCTTTGAATTTCAATTTTTGTTTTTTCATTCTTTCCAGTACCTTTTTTTCCTTATTTTTAACATACAATTCCTTTATCCTATTATACTACCCTTACTGCTTTCTACTCTTTTTTTCTTATTTTTTGATGACTTTTAATTTTAAGGCTTACTTCTCTGTCATTTACAGGGCATTTAGTATTCTCCTATACTTTTTTCCTAGCTTAGAATAACATTGTCACTTAATCACCTGCATCCAAGTACATATTCTCACATTCTTTCTCTCTTTCCTCCTTATCCATCAACACTGGCACATTATTTTTTATGTTTTCTTTATCAATCAATAAGAATTATAGTCCCTGCCATCCTAATATCTCTTAATATATTTATACATTATCTTTGGATTCCCCTTTAACCTTTCCCATTTCCTCTTTCTTTTTTTTTTAAGTGGAACCAAAAACTGAATGCAGTATTCTGTCTAAAGCTTGATCAGCACCAAACAGTTAATTATCAAATCACTTTCTTGTTGTACATACAGTACTACTTTGTAATATTAATTGTACATACAGTACTACTTTGTTATATCAGACCATTCATTCACATTTAGTTAATCATGGGCCTGGCCTTGCTTTGTGCTGGTAATCTTGATCAAATACATAATTTTTTTTATTATTTTTCTTAATGTTCTGGGTTTGGGAGGTTTTTTGCGTTTTATTGTTATTTTGTTTATTATTATTATTACTATTATTACTACTACTATTATTTTTATTACCGTGCTTTCTATTTAGTTTTCCAAGTACACAGTGAAAACATTAAATAGAATTAGACTCATGACCTCAGTTGGTGACCCTTGATACTTCTCCTTAACGTAACACTGAACCATTAATATTGCGCTGTGGATTGCTTTTCTCCCCTATTTTTTCCTTCTTTTTTTGCTTCTTTTTTTTTTTTTTCATTTTTTCTCCTCTTCAGCATTTTACTTTTTTAACAGTGATTGCATTTAATCAACATTTCTCCAGTTTTCTTACGAGAATGTCATGTGGAACTGTATCAAATTCGTTATTAAAATCAAGACATAGTATGTCCACAGCATTTCCTTTATCCACCAAGCTTGTTATCCTATCAGTGAAAAATTAGGTTAGTTCAGCATGATTTGTTTTTGATGAGTCCATGTTGCCTAATACTTACTAGTTATTTTCCTCCAGGTGCTTACAAATTATCTTCTTTATTAATTATTCTAGCAATTTATCCGATATTGAGAATTTACTTATCAGTCAGTAAAGTTTCATCAAATAACATGAAGATTACCTGTTTTGAACATATTGTAAATAGGGATTTATAGAAATACTTTGTTACCTAATTCTGTATCTAGATTAAGAGGGTTTTCTTTCTTTTCAAAGTTAGAGATGATTTTAGTCTAAAAGGATATTTTTTACCGATATGTAATAATGCAATAAAACAACATTTTTCACAGAAAAGAGCATTAAGTTAACTCTTATTGTAATACCTTGACTGTATCCCACACCATCTGTATGAGACCTGTCCGCATGTCAGCTACTATGTCATTGACCTATCCTGTTGCTGAAGTTTTCTGTGACAACTGAGTTATGACCCACAGAAATTGCTATCAGACATCACAGTATGCATCAGGGAAATCACTGATGTTTAAGTTTATCTATAGTAGATATCAAGTTCAGACTGAGATGAATTGTGCCCTAGAATGCTCTACATCGATTATGATGGGACACAGCCTAACCTAGTGAGATGTGAACATTTACTTCTGTTCTCCTTCTGAGTGTCTAGTCCCTCCACTCAAAAGGTTGAATGAACTTTCACATAGGGAGATTTCTTCTGTGCAACTCAGGCATCAGGGAGAGTAAGCATTGAATATGTGCTTTTCCCCTTCACTAATTCCAGAATATTGGGAACCCAGGTGTGTAATGCATGAACCCCTTTCTGGCAGTCAGATGGAATGCTGTGGTTTCTATCAGGAATCAAAAATTCATTATTAAAGGGAACTGAGATTATTTCTTTAATTCCACTGTTATCAACTGCTTGATGAGATCTCGAGGTCTTGATTTAAGTAGCATTTAATTAGCACAGTTGCAGAGAGGTAAAACATTTCTGAATGAAAGTAAATTAAATTGCATCTGTTCAAGCTACCAGTGGTTTTGTCTTTGTCTAGATTTTCCTAGTATAATTAGCCAAAGCTGGTTTTAACCATAAGAATAACAAGGAGTATTTCTGTGCTATTGGTATGGAAAATAGAGTGAGTGATGTTTTCACTCCTCCTAATATTAAACAAGATTTGACAAATGAAATCTTGCTCTGTCTTTATCCAAATATTCTCATGTGAAATCTACTGAAAAACAGATAAGTGTCAAATAGAGAGATATTCAGTCTGTTGGCCTACAAAGGTGTTAGGGAGAAATATGAAAAGTATGGCACTGTGCCCATTAGAAAACCAAGGCATTGATTTAGTGTAGTAAGAAGAGCCACCACATTTTGGAAGCAAGGCCTGACAAGGTGAAGAAAAATCTAGGGCTTAAGGATGAAATATTCTCAAAAAAAGCATATTTGTTTCCATTTTTTCAGGCAAACCCAAGACATATTTTATTTTCACTTTTCCTTTTTCCTCTTGCCCTAGAACAAGCTGAGAAGAGCAATGCAACAAAACACCTCGGTTAGATTTTAAGGCAAAGATCAGCTAATATGACCAGGCTTTCATATTTATCATATGGTGAGAGAAATATTCTTCACGTGGTGATGCCCTTGCTAAAGAATTAGCAAGGAATTTTACTGATTGAGGGCATGCTCTAGTGCATGTACAGTATACAGTAATATTTGAAAATGTGTCTATAGTACTTTGTTGAGCAAGCAAAGTTGCATACTGTACAAAAATGCAAAACACTTCCTAGGAAACACAAAAGACCACACTAATCTGCACCTTCCAAGTAATAAATTTTCTGACGAAATGACCCTCTCACTGGTCTGATCACAAAGTCAAGCTTCACAGAATCAATCACAGAATCACAGAATCAGCTGATTAGAAGGGACCTACAGGGATTATTGAGTCCAGCTCCTGGCCTTGCACAGCACCATCCTCAAGTCACTCCACGTGCCAAAGAGCATTGTCCAAACGCTTCTTGACCTCTGTCAGGCTTGGTGCTGTGACCACTTCCCTGGGGAGCCTGTTCCAGTGCTCAAACACCCTCTGTTTGAAGAACCTTCTTTTAATATCCAACCTAAACCTTCCCTGACTCAGCTTCAGGTGATTTTCTCAGATCCTGTCACCGGTCACTGCAGAGAAGAGATCAGTGCCAGCCCATCCCCTTCCCCTCACAAGAAAGTTGTGGACTTCAATGAGGTCTTCCCTCAATCTCCTCTTTTCCAGGCTGAACAAACTGTGATCTCAGCCTTTCCTCATACAGCTTCCCCTCAAAGCCCTTCACCATCCTCATTGCACTACTTTGGATGCTCTCTAATAGCTTAATATCTTTTCTTACGTTGTGGCACCCAAAATTGTCCCCAGCCCTTGAGGTGAGGCTGCCCCAGCTCAGAGCAGAGCGGGACAATCCCCTCCCTTGCCTGGCTGGCTGTGCTGTGCCTGATGCCTCCCCAGGACAGGGTTGGCCCTCCTGGCTGCCAGGGCACTGCTTACTCATGTTCAACTTGCCACTGACCAGGACCCCCAAGTCTCTTCCTGTGGCACTGCTATACATTCCCTAATCTGTCCATACATCCAGGATTGCCCCATCCCCAAGCACAGAATCCAGCACTTTCCTTTGTTGAGCAAAAGAAACTTTGTTCATATGGTTGGTGATTCCCAAGCCCTCTGATTTGTGGAAGTCTGTGTAGGGCCTCCCTGCCTTCAAAGGACTCAGAAGTTCTCCCAGTTTTGTATCATCTGTGAACTTCCTTAGTATTCCTTCCAGTCCTGAGTCCGGAGCATTTATGAAAATGTTGAAGAGCGCAGAGGGGCCCTGCAAAACCCCACTTAGCCCAGAAGATTGAACAGCAAAGTAAAAAGAAAGGGAAAAAAAATACAAAAGTTTTCTGTGCTTTCTCAGGCATATTAAAAAGCATGGTATTCCTTTATTTTCAAGTGACAGCTTCCTGTGGCAACCTCTGGCCTATGCAGTTCTATTCTGTCCTGTGCTATAATTTTAATTGCTGTAAAAAATTTTGGGATCTTTAGATCTATTCTGTATGTACACACACACACATATAAATATAATACACACATAGATATAGAGATATATGTAATTATACATGTACCCATGGATACACATGCAGAATGTGTGTCCACTACTCACCGGGATTTATAGAAAAAAAAATCCTGTAAATTGTCTTTTTGCCATTGTTATGAAAGGGGTTTAGGAAGGAGACCTATGTTCTTGTGTTAGCAGCCAGTTTCAGCCTGCTCTAAATTTATAGCTTACCCAAGATGTGTTCCATGAACTTCTCACGTAATTCTGGGGCAACTATGTCCCTGGTTTTATTGAGAAATGATCTGTGGATTTCTTTTTATTTGTAACTTTTAGTACTTAAGGACCATTCAGGATTTTTAGATCCATCAGTGTGAAAAAATAGAAAAATACAAGCAGTAAAAACAAGACTTTGAATGCCAACCTACCATGAAGATTTTATCTCAATAATTTTCATGCTAAGAGGTGAAAATAAGCTCTTCCCAGGCTTGTCTTCCACCTTGTTTTACCTTCTCCCTTTTGATTTGCTCCTGAGGGTAAAAGAGAGGGAGGAAAAGGTCATGCCAGCTCTGTGTATATTCCAAACCTATCTGCTTTTGACATGCATCAAAGACCAGACAAGGATCCAGACACAAAGGCATCATAAAGTTACCTTCACTTTACATCAGTTCCTTTACCAACACAAGCCCCATGCAAGAGATGAGTTTGGCTTGAGCAACAGCTTTTTCTCTTTTATTTTTTAAGCCGGTACACAGCTTGTATTTGTTAGATTTTCTCTCCTTCCACTGATAGTGTCATTTACTTATCAAGACAAAAAGATTTGAAATCTGATCTTTAAGAGACTTGATTCTTCTCTCTGATGCAACACAGCTGGTAGCTTCCCTTGCCACAGAGTATGAAATGCTACCAAGTGAAAATTAAGGTACTGGCAGAGTGACAATTAGCATTGCAGTTCTCCAAGGATGGAATGACTGAAAGTTTGGCACGACTGTTTCCTCAAAAAACAAACAAACAAACAAACAAAAGAAAAAAAGGAAGAGAAATTGTTATCACAAGAAACATATTAAGGAAGAAGAAATAAACATGAAAAATTGAAAAATAATATTAATCTAATATACAGGAACTAAGAATTATTTAAATTTTCTCTAGACTAAGCAACCTTTCACTCCTTATTAGCTACTTGGGATCCACCACAAGACTTGTGATCTTTTTTTCAGTCTGATGAGTAGTCTCATGTCCTCAGCCAATTTACAACTTCTTCTCATGTTGATAGATGTCTAGATACTTAAAGTCAGCAATGCATAAAATTTGCCTATAGATGTCGATGCATCATAAATCCTTTAATGTGTACATTTCTCTGTAACCATTTTGAGGCTATAAAAAAGAAGATATATTAGCATATCTCTATGCAGAGAAAAAAAATTACTGGGATGAAGAGTTGTTTGCTGCTGGATACAAAGCAGACAAAACAGTCTTTTTTCCTCTCTAGAAACACTGCAATGTTCTGGAATGGAGAGAAGAGTGCAAACATTTTATTCAGACAGAAATTTCATTTGCTTCTGTGTGTTTTAATGATTTTACAGTAAAATGTATAAACTTAAATTACTGTTATGTCAGTTTCTAAAATGGGGAGTTTAATCTGACAAAATACAGATGCACTCAGTGGGATCACCTCCTGAAGCCTTTTCAATCAATGCATAGAACTGGAATGTTTTCATCAGCTAATAGAATCATAAAGCAGCCCACATTGGAAAGGGCCCTGCAAGGTCATCTGGTCCAATCTTTGAGATTTAACTTCTTTCATCTTAAACCAGATGTTTAGTAAGTCAGATCAATTACATCTTAAAAAGGCCTGTTGTTCTCCAAGCAGTACTGGATGCCAGCATAACTGGTATCTACACCCTCTGAGACCATGACAGCTTTAGTAGTACTGAAAGAAGATCTAAACTGCAGAAATTCATATTCTATTACCATAAATATCCATAATTAATGCTTCTTCCAACTTAACCGAAAAGTCAACTTGTTATTTTTCAAGGTTTTTTTAGTGTTTAGTAAAAAAACTTTTTAAAGGCAACAGTGGGTATCTGTGCTAGAAGTTCTCAAAACAGGAAGTCCCCATGGCAATTTTTTAAGCATTAAAAGTTCATTTCCCCCGTGAAAAGCCTATTTGAGTACTTTGTGTCGCTGATAGCAGAGACAAGAACACAACACACGCTCACCAAAGATCATGCAGCAACAGCCAACTTCATGGCGAGCTCAGTTCCTTATATAGCTCAGAGGGCTCATGGGGTTAATCCTCATTGGTCGAGCTAGTTGCCACTCAGCCAACCAGCCAATAGCAGCCTGAATTTCCAACAGCCTGGGCCTGCTCTCCTACGGGCCTCACTGGTGAGTTACATAAGTAAGGAAATTATGTAATCAATCACGTATTTCAGTTATAAAGCTGGAATTATTTATACCCTGAGGCCTACAGGCCAGCTGTAGGCCATCACGTATTTTTAATATTATAATAAGTTTTCCCAACAGAAAATGAAGCTTTTAAGCCTTGCTAAAACATTAATTGGGGCTTTCTACTCTATGGAATCCAAAATTTAGATGAAGAGTTTGATTCTCCATGGCCTCATATGTTAAAGCTTACAGTTCCAGTTTGATTCTCCATGGCCTCATATGTTAAAGTTTACAGTCCAGTTTACAGTTCCAGCTGAGTACCTTTATACTTTTCAGGTATCACAGTTATGTTCCATGTATTCTTTAGGGCCACTTCTCACGGCCAAAAAGAAAAAAAAAAAAAAAAAAAGGGGTGTTTACTCTCTCAGACCCAAGATATTTGCTTACTACTTCTTAGGTCAGTATGAAGTATTGCAGAAGACAAATGTACAAGTTCATAGGATCTTTGAATTTCTTAAAAAAATTGCAAAAGGTATAGAATGGAAAACAATGAGGTCCTAAGACAATAAATTTGAATCTGGCTTCACTTATATCTCTGATCTCAGCAGAAATATTCTTTCTCTGCATAAATGTTACTGAGAGGAAGTTCACTTATTTTAATACCAATTTGAAAAGCAGCAAATCTGTGAAGGTGTTGACTACTGCAGATGCACAGGCAGCCTTCTAATTATGCCAGATTAGTTTAAGAATTTTGCTAGGAAGATGAAAAAGATTATTTCATTAGTCATCCCATTCTCACTGCTGCCCTACACTAGAATCTGTGTAGGAGGAAGACGTGTCTTCAAGTGAGTGTGTGAGTTTTCTACTTGTGGTTCATTATTTATGATGGTCCTAGATGAGCTTCTAAGAAAAATAAGATAAATGGCTGGGAAGATCAGTTCTGCATATTCTCTCTAGGAATAAAATATACTTCTTAAGTGATTATGTCACCCAGAAAACCCAAATTTTTAGAATTCCTGACATATAATGATATTCAGCAAGGCTACGTTCAACAAGGCAGTGGTAGTGCAGTGTGCATATTTACACTTTATGTTGTGTGCTCTCCCCTGAATCGAAATCCTAATCAGCCACAATGCCTGATATTGACATATCCTCAGTCTCTATTTTGACACTTCCCCACGGTGTCTATTAATAAAGCAAAATCAAGTATAGAAGGAATGCTATATAGCACATGCTATGTCCCTAGGAGATTGTGCCTTCATCTGCAGTGCCCCAAAAGGTGCCCATATGGCCATACTGAGACTACAAGGGATGTACAGCACTTGGCTGAGGAACTCAAGTGTTCACAGTGCTGCTGTACATCACCAGTAACAAGTGTGATTCAATGCACAAACTTAACATGATGTCGGAAAAATCTTGCACCTGTTGGATGTGGATTCCCTATTTATTCTGAATCATTTATGCAACTAGGACTACTATAACCAGTTAGGGTTTTTAGGTAGAAGTCAGAAGAGTGAAGCTTAGCATCTAGTTAAATCATTACTTGTCTGCTGCACTGTCTAGGTTTTGAAGCACTGAGTAAAAGACTAATATTGCCTTCAAAATTAATTTTTTTACACTGCCCATCCAGAATGACAAGCTAGCACCATGAATGGGGAGAAGACTGTTGCCTGCCACTAGGGCAAGTAGCATTTTTTTAAAAAACACTTCACATCTAAGCAATTCATCTTGCTTACCGTAAGATGTGAAGCTCCTCACAAAGACTGAGAAAAACGAGTAGGGAGTAAACAACTGATCAGTAAAATGAGATTAATCCCTTATAAAAAAAAGGCCTTTGCATTGCTTTTTGTATTAGAAAGCCTTGCAAACTACTTAGATCCCTTTTCTCTCATTCTACTGAACAGGAAAATTCATTGATTTTGGAAAGCATAACTTTATCTCAGCTCTCTTTTTTTTAAGAACAGAAGATTTTTTTTTTCATGTCTGTTGTTTCCCAGTGGGATAAGAATTTATTATGGAAAGTTTTGAAATTGACTTCTTTCCACGGGACTGGTGATGAGTATACATGTCTATATACCTAATGGCTAATTGTGCAAATACGCATTGATTCTTCACTCCTTTGTATCAAATTTTATGAATAATTTTTTTTTAAATAAAGAGCATTGTACCAACATAAAACTGATAGGGCAGAGAATCATAATCTTACTCTACTAAGGAGCTGTAATATGCTGCAATTATGATTTATGAGCTTTTTCTACCTACTTTTGTACTGGTTCAAGTGGCAAAAGAGAGTGAAGGGCAAAGCGGAATTAGGACGTGGCCCAGTGAGCAGCTGTCCTGTGTCTATCTGTTTCTTGTTGACCTAAAACAGGAATGAATTTTTAGATTGTTTAAGGGATCTTTCTTGTTTGGAATTATGCCATGAAGGAACATCTAAATCCTCTCCTGTTCGTAAGTTGAGTCATTTAAAATAGCAGTGCACTGAATTAATCTTTCTGATCCAGATCACTAAATCTTTCCTTTACCAGCCTTTCTTTTTGTTGGACTTTATCTCGGTTTTTCCCTCACACCTGCTGCAAGATCAATCTCAAATCACACAAACTTCAGCAGAATGCCTATAGACTTCTTTTAGTGGAGTTAGAGTTAAATGAGTTAAACATCTTTCAAGACCTGTAATTTTTTTTTTTTTTTTTTTTTTCTGCAGAGCTATAAATTATTAGCTAAGTAAGACTGCAAATGTTGAGGTTCTATTTTTAAAATTTTTTTTATGATGTTGCATCAGAGTTCTAGCTCTAGATGAGTAACCAAATTACCTCACTGTGATGACCCATTCGTTCTGTCACAGCCTTTGCCACTTGCCATGGTTATTACTCAGGAAGTCACATTTCAAATGTCTGTTCAAACTCCTCAGTTTAGGCATCTCTTCTGTTAATTCATTATGGTGCTTTCAGAGAAAAAGGCAGAAATTATTCCAAACAAAAGACTGTGGCAGCACAAGTATATTGATAAATAATCTGTTGATAGAATTGCTGTGAGATCTCAGATTCCTTTATGGGATAGATACATGAATATTCATTAAGGGTGATTTTCTCACACTTCACTTTGACATTTTCTTGCCTGAAAAATAGTCATCTCACCCAAGTGGGATGACTCAGTGTGACATGGATTTAGAGACAATCTGTCTTTTCATATAAACACCCAAAGGAATAAAAATGGACTGTCTGGATAAATTGTTTGGACTTGAGGAAGAAAGGCTTGCCACACCCACCAGTTTCTAGGACAGAGGCAGAAATTATGATATTACTTTGAAAAATCTTACCCTTTATATTTAACATTTTTCAGTTTTAAAATACCTATTATTTAAAAAAGATACCAAAGTAAGGGACCAGTGAAAAAATTATGATGATTTATCCCACAGAGAGATGAAAAAATGAAAAGTAAGAACACTTTATTGTACTCTGGATCAGTTAGGTGCAGCCAATGTACTGGCATGTATTACCAAAGGTTAGTGGTGGCATTGTCATCATGTCATTAGTACGGTCTTAGGTATTTAATCACTTGTATAAAAGTGAGAATATATTTATAACTGGTTCCTTGTTTATAGGTAAATTATGATCTAGTGTTCTAGTGATTTGTTCAGGAAATATAAAAAGGAATGTGTTTGGATACTGATCTCCAGCTCTTAAAACAGCATTATTAAGACAGCTGATTAGTGACTTCACTATTAGGTGTAGCATGAAATTAAAAAAAACAAAACAAAACAAAACAACCCACACAAAGAATCCCCTTTGCCAAGTAAGACAGGAATTTTAATAGATGGAGTCCAATGTGTAGGGAGTTCTACAAAACCTCTTAGATACAGTACCAAAACATGAAGACTTCAAAATGGGCTACAGAAGAAGCTCTGATACAGTTTGTGACAGCTTAGTTTGTGTTCTAGGCTCTTTCAACACCCAGCTGCAGAGAGAGAGAGGAATAAGGGTAGCTCTTCCCTGCAGCTAACAGTTTAAGAATGTATTGCAGGAAGAGGGAATGCCAGAGTTCAGCAATCACCAATTGCAGAGAATAAGAAAACAATAAAATCAATGAAGGGGACAGAAATGAAGAACACAGTAATAGTGACCTCTTCACTAGAAAACCTTGACAGAGGTACTAATATTTAAAGAACATTGCTGTATTGTACACTGCTCAGTGCATTAAAAAGCCACTATGTAGCAGAAAACGTATGTGATAGATTATGAGACATTATAAAAACCCGGTGGGAGCAGTCCTAAAGGGCAGAGCACCCACAGCTGAGGTTGAAGACCACACCAAGTTGGGCAGGAGTGTTGAGCTGCTGGAGGGTAGGAAGACTGCCCAAGGGGATCTGGACAGGCTGGATTAAGAGACTGAGGCCAATTATATGAGGTACAAGGCCAAGTGCTGGGTTCTTTACTTGGGTCACAACAACCCCCTGCAGTGGTATAGGCTGGAAAGATTTTCAGTGAAAAAGAACATGGGGATGCTGATCAACAACAGTTGAATATATTCCAGTGTGTGCCCAGGTGGCCAAGAAGGCCAATGACATCCTGGCCTGTATCAGCAACAGTGTGGCCAGCAGGATCAGAGATTGTCCCCCTGTACTCAGCACTGGTGAGGTCACACNGTGGTATAGGCTGGAAAGATTTTCAGTGAAAAAGAACATGGGGATGCTGATCAACAACAGTTGAATATATTCCAGTGTGTGCCCAGGTGGCCAAGAAGGCCAATGACATCCTGGCCTGTATCAGCAACAGTGTGGCCAGCAGGATCAGAGATTGTCCCCCTGTACTCAGCACTGGTGAGGTCACACTTTGAGTCCTGTGTACAGTTTTGAGCCCAGTTCAAAAATGACACTGAAGTGCTGGAGTGAGTCCAGAAAGGACAAGAGAGCTGGCGAAGGGTCTGGAGCACAAGTCTGATGAGCAGATACTGAGGGAGCTGCAGCTGTTTAGTCTGAAGAAGAGGAGGCTCAGGCTCAGAGCTTATAGCTCTCTAGAAACGCCTGAAAGGATGCTGTAGTGGGATGGGTATTGGTCTCTTCTCCCAAATAACAAGGGCTAGGATAAAAGGATATGGCCTCAAGTTGTACCAAATGAGATTGAGATTGGATATTAGGAGAAATTTCTTCATGGGAAGGGTTGTTAAGTATTGAAACAAGCTACCCAGGAAAATAGTTGAATCACCATCCCTGGAGGTATTTAAAAGATGGGTAGATGTAGCACTTAGAGAAATGTCTTAGTGGCTGACCTGGCAGTGTTAGAATTATAGTTGGACTCAATGGTCTTAAAAGTCCTTTCCAATATAAATGATTCTACATTTCTATGATTTACTTTTTAAACAAGAAATACATTGACATAATTTTTTAGAAAAATTTAGGTTATAACACTGGACACCAGTGATTTCTAAGAAATAATAACTTATGATAATTTAGTTTAGTTGTCAACCTAAGAATAGATTTTATTTTCCACAAAACAATAGAGGACCTAAAGTGTATAATGAAAAATTCCCTTTTAAAAATCACAGTTGCATTTAAATTAGGGCAGCAATTCTATAGCATAATAGAGCTATTGTATAGTGCACTTTGTCTGCAAGATCAATTACTTCACGAACCTGTAGCCATAGTGGCCAAAGTTTGTTTCCAATTTGTTTCTACCTGCTCTTCTCACTGAATTATGTGTGAAAAATAATGTGCATTTTTGAAGGCTGTCATGACCCAAATAAATCAATCTTTACAATTTCTTTTTTTTATGATGAGTCAATATGGACTGAAAATTTTATAAAAGTGTATGAATAAACAGTATTGAAGTCTTTCAGGTTACCTAGTGTTAGTTTTGAAAAGGCTCTCTTCAGAGCCATTCCTAAATCTGCTAACTGAAAACAGAAATATTCATGGCCAGCAAAAAATCAGGGAAAAGACCTTAAGAATAAACTGTCTCTACTGATTTTTGCAGTATAATGAAAACCAAAATCCTATGTATTTGTGTAGTCATGTCACCTATTTTTCTTTTATTCCTCCTTTTGTCCACTTTACTAAAATACTCCAAGAGGAATTATCATGGGAAGAACTTTCAAGTTAGACTATAATCTTCCCTTGTTTAAATGAGTATTAGAAACTGCAGAATCAATTTTTTTTTCCAATAAAGGAAACAGTTTAGCACACCAATACAAGTAAAGCAGTTATTTAGAACCAAAGACATTAAACAAAATAAAGACAATGATAGGATTTCATTTAATATGATTAAAATAAAACTAAAAAATTTGTACCTTTTACTTCTATCAGTATTAAAGCCTCTGTACTTTTCATATCGATCAAATCTCCTTATCTTTTTTTCAATTATTACCGTTGATAAGGGAATTTCATCTTTGGAGGTTTTTTCTTGCCTTCCCTTTGCTCTGCTTGTTGCTATCAATATTCAATATTCCCTATGAACCTCATACTTTCCTCCATCTTTTCTCAAGACAATTTTAAGACATTACACTGTACTACAGTATATGCATTTTCTGCTGTGACATTGTATGATTAGCTGATGGTTCGTTCTCTCAATGCTTTAATTTTTTTCTGATGACCTTTGTAAGTGGCTTTACTATATATCAGTTTTTTGTCTTCTGCTCATCATTCATTTTTTTTCTGTAAAGTATTGAATAGTATTTTGTATGTTTACTGCTATAGATTTGACCCAATAATATTTCTTCTTTCTTACCTGTTGCCTACGTTTCCGTATATTGCCCTCTCAATGGTTTTACTCTACGTCATTAATGCTTTCCAATCTAATAGTGTTGCTCAGCACTGGGGCTGGTATTATCATGAAATTGAATCAAGAATGTAGTTACAATCAAACTGACTATTTCTCTGAAAGCATAGTGGCAAGTAAGGTTGTTGAATGGCTGGAAGTGTTCTGTAGTTAAGTGGTTTTGGATCTACAGAATTCATGCTGGACCTGTCCTCTTCACTGGAAGTTTATCTGTCCTGAAATGTCTTTTCAGATTAGTTTCTTCAAATGTTTATAAGGAAATATTGTCTTGGTGTTTTTTTTCCCAACTACTTGCATACTCTTAATAAGCTGAGGAAAATCTAACAGAGGATAACATATTATGAAAGGTAATATTTTCCTTATAAATACCTTAAAGATGCACTTCCAGAACAGAGTACAGCTACCCACTGAGGGACAGGCTACACCATTAATTTTATGCTAAATGTTTTTGAACTATCCAATTCACACATTTGCGTCAGCATGGAATGAAGCTAGGAAAACTACTTTAGACACTGCTCCTGGAACATTTGGATAAAACATAGACTGAAGAAAGAAGAGTATCCTGAAAGATGGGGAATATAAGAAATGATTGTATTATTGACTACAGTGTTACAGAGTAGGAAAGGAGAACCAAAAGAAATTGTGATGAATAATTAGAAATGTGTGGGATTTGGTCTATTTCACAGGGAATGTGTGGGGAAAAACAGGATTAAAAAACAGATTCAGTCAATTCAGTATCTTGTTAAATTATTACCACTGGTCCCTGTGTTGGTCTTGGGTACTTGTAGCATTTGAATACAGAGTAGCATTATTATTCACTGTTCAAAAAGGAAACATTATGTTTTCTACCTTTCTGGTCCTGAATTTCAGGTTATCAGTCTTTGTCCTCTTTAGTGGTCTTGCATTCTTTTAGTTCCTTGGCTTAGACGCCCTTGGTATCTGTATACTTTATTCAATATTAGAGTGTTCTGAGAAACAGATATCTCCTGGCACTATTATAGTGGCACCGGATGCCCACTTTTTCTTCAGAATATAGCTAAGTTCTAGAATTCTAAATCAGAAATTTGAGTATCAAATTCTGGTTTCCTTCTTCATTTGAATTTAAAAAAAAAAAAATTAAAAAGCAATTTTTTTTTTTGTGAGGGAAAAAAGTGAAAAAAGTGAAAACAATTCACAAAAACAATTGAATTTCAAAGAAAGAAAGAAAATCTTTCAATTCCTTTATCATCTGTTTGAATGTAGCAGAGCTTTAGTCTCACTTCTTCTCCTTATTTCTTCCCATTGACAGTTTTATGAAGAGATTGAATTCTTACATTTACTGCTTCCAGGCATGGATGTGGTTTCTTGTCTGGAAAGTCAATAATTTTTTTAGTATGGGTTTCTTTGTCCAGTTTTGGTTTTTACATATTCTGGGTCAGGGAGGACCTCACCAGTTTGACTACTTGTCACCAGGCTTCATCTACCAACTGCCGTGCAACGGAATGAAAAGCATCCGTGCTTGTAAAACTAAATGTTTCCTTTTTAAGACATGTTGTGTACTGTATTCAGCTATGACAGTCTACCCAATTCCATGAGCCGTTTTAGAATTCCCGTGAGCGGGAGACGAAGATATTTAAGTTTCAATGTACAAACAGTTCAATCCAAGAGCCCTTATGAAACATAATTACCCTAATAAATTGATACAAACATTTCTCTGCCTATGATCAAATTCTGATTCTTGCAGCCCTTTTCAAAAATTAGCTTCTGTGCTCTCTGAGAAATAAGTTTATAAATGCCTTTAGAGACAAGCAATCTCTTACCACTTTTTTTTAAAATGTTTCTGACCATCTGTTTGACTGAGGGGGAAGGATTAAATTTTCTTGGTCTTTTGTTTCTCTTATAATTAAAGATTTTTTTTTTTTCTTTTAGTGTTTCATTTTTCTCCCAGACCCTAAGCTTGAGATCAGAAATTTTTAAGTTAATCAGACTGAAACACATAATACATCCACTGTGGATGACCTTATGTCAGAAGGCGTTCCAGTTCCTATATGCTGAAGTATAAACAGAAAAAACAATCCCATATCAGCAGAAATGGGGAAGCTCAAAAAAATTAATTCAGGAAAATGGCTGTGTGCTCTTGAACTGAAAAAAATAATGTAATGCTTTAGTTCAACCACTGATATATGCATTGTATGGATGAATTTGAATTCTCATTGCTCAACTCTGCTTTGTAGTTCAGAAACATCTTTGAAAAAAAAACAACAAAAAGCAAAAAACAAAGGAAAGCCAACTTAAAACATTAAACTGAAAAAAGTATCTTCTTTTTCTTTTTGAACATGTCAAGGTTATAAGGGTTGTGTTTGTGAAGACAAACTGCATAATCTCCTTTCAGTAAAGAAGGGTAAGGGATGTGAGCAAAAAAGAAAAAAAAGAAAGTTACAATAACATAGAAAATCACAAACTTTCATTTCCAAGAGATCTTTTTTATTTTATGCAGTAAACATGGAAGAGTTTCCAAAATTGTGTTTTTTCAAATCTCCATTTTTCTGCTCAAAACTGTAATAAGGATTCTAAAAAGTAGGATGTCTTTCAAGTTTCACCTGCATTGTGAGCAGTTTCATCTTTTCTATTCTGCAGTAAGAAAACAGGATAATTACCTTTTTTTACCTTGTAATTCTTTGACATAATTAAGAACCATTCTATTAACCCACTTTTGGAGAGATCAGCTGTTCCTCAAAATGAAAGGTAAAAAAATGAAATTAACATATGGGTAATAGGTATACAATGAGTAATACATATTTTTGTGTCTTCCCTTGAAGAATTGTGGTAAAAGGTTTCTAAGGATTAGTGGTGGATTAGCCATGCTGAAAGTTAGAACATTTTTCAGTTGAAAAATCCAAATAGCCATACAGATAATGGATTATTTCCCCCCCCAGTCTAGATGGAGAAATCTGGTTGATGAGGTATTCCTTCAAAGTCTAAGCATGTTCCATGATGAAAACAGCCACTGTGATGCAATAGATTAAAAAAAAAAAAAATTAAAAAAGTAAAAAGTTAAAAATCAATAGAAGCATTTAAACATAAAGAGGTTTCTACATTTTATCCCAAAAATACTAAAGAAAATATCAGTAATTCAGTGTTACGGAACTCAATATTTTTAAAAATAGCTATTTAAGAAAAAAGAAACTGAAACAATAAGCAATTGTAAGTAACCAAATAGGAGTGTTCATCCCCTGTTCTTTCAAGCTAAATCAGGATGTCCTCGAAGCTACAAAGCTTGCCATTGACTTCATGGGGATAGGACAAGATCCTTTCTCAGTTCCCTATAGATGTTCCCTAAAGATGACAATTTCTACAGGATCAACAACTGGAAGCTCGCTGTCACACTCTTATACCAAGTTCAACTGTAGAGCTAACCAAAAAATTTCTTGTCTCATCACTACTCGCCACATTCCTATCACCAGTGAGCGTGAGGGCTCTACAGAGACTACTTGCCTGACTCTTCTTGTTGGAAGGGAAATGTTCTTTTGCATTTTACATCCACAGGTTTAAGCCTTACACATATAAAAGAGATTTCCCTGTAACAGCACAAAAAGCAGTCCTTTGCATCTAGCTGTAGGTCTGTGTTTTAATAGTCCTTCATTCCACTGCATGTGACAGGCCAGGATGAAAGCTGTAGTAGCTAGACAAGCAGTATTAACAATTGGTCAAGGAGCTCATCACTGATGTAAAAATAAAAAGTATTTACTTTGTGTATTACTTTAATTATTAGTGTAAGCTTTGCCATTCAAATGGCATTAAAGGCTATAGAAGTCTTTACTGACTGTCTTAGTTTGCATAGAACTCAATGCTGATAACAATCAAAATCCTGTGAAAGACTAACTCTGATAGTTATAATGAGCTTTGAATAAGAGTTTATGCAAGCAACAGTTTCCAAAACCTCTGAAAATCTGCATTATTACTACTCTTCCAGTAATACCCTGGAGGACTAGAAAGAACTACATTTTATCTGGTATTTTACTATAAACCTGTCTGATTTATGTAGGAATTAGAGAAAACATTTCAAATAGGTCTGCATAGTAAAAATCACTTTTCCCTCAACATTTAAAATTGTTTTTGTGACAACAGTCTTTATGGCTTTGAAAAGAGACTGGCGTACAGAAAAAATAAACTAAAATAACACTAATTGTATTTAAGAAATAATATAAAGTATCCATTGTCTTTCCTTTGAGTAATGAAATTTAGTGAGATACCCAGTTAAAAAAAAGCAATCAGTAGTGAGGACTGATTTGAGTTATCTCTATTTTAGGAACTCAGTCCAGAGGCTATAACCGTTCTTCCAAATATATGACTAGGCATCTAGTTTGGGTATATAGCCAGGCCTTTGACATGATTTTAAGTTCAGCCAGATCACATTCTGTGCTTCTGTTTCCAGGAAAAGGAAACCATGTGCACTGAAAGAGAGAAGGCAGCTGCACAATTTTCTGAACTGTCACTGTAGGATACACAGTGCAGTACCTCTATATAATGTAGTCAGGAGTTAACTCCTCTGGTGCAATGGGAATATTAAGTCATCTTTAAGACATAAAGATTTTTAGTGCATCTGATTCATAATTTTGATTTATAACATGCCAAAAAATGGTCAAAAGCCAACATCTTTCTTTTTTTCAGTGAGAGAACATAACCCAAACTGCCAGCTAGTCCCAGGGAGATTTGAAAAATAGGCTGCTAGATGAAGAAGGAAAATTGAGATAATTTTGTTTAGGTACCTCACGTAATAGAAAAATGAATATTTATAGTGAACTGAGGAAGTCTAATTTCAGTCATAGTTTAAAAAAGAAAAATCTTCCCTGCAAAATCCATCCTGACTTAAAAAAAAAACCCTTGAGTAAAAAATATTTTCCCTTAAAAAACCTCAAATTCAACAGTACATTCTCTTTAGAATGAAAACATTTTATTTACTATATTTATTACTTATTGCATATATAAGCAGCTTTCTTTCTCTCATTTTCTATGGTAAAAGTTGCCTTAACTTTTGTACATTTTCTCTAGGCTTCATTAATTTTTTTCCCCAGATATTGGCACCGTCTCAGACGTCAGAAGAACGAAACAAAACAAAATTAAAAAGAAAAACAAAAAAAAAATAAAAGTAGACATATGAAGATGAAAGGCCAGAAAACACACAAAAGTATAGCTTTCTAACTTTCTGACTTTAAATACATGAAAAAGAAATGGCTGAAAGAATTACAATAAGGCTGAAAATTAAAAAGAGAAAAGATGTGGCAGCGGAATCTTGAAATGAGACAAAAGAAAGAAAAAGAAAGGCCAAACAAGAAAAGTAAATTATCATAATGAAAACTAAAAGCCTTCCTTCATCTGTCTTAAAAATAGATGCCAATGTTTTGCAGATTAACTTTAGGTTTGTAATTATGGACTTGTGGAGTAATGAATGTTGGTGAACGAAACTGCTCACTTAGGGAGTGTAGCTAAATCCATGCAATAGCAGAAACAGCTGTTGCCCATTATGCTTTGCTTTTTGATGATAAGTGGTAAGAAAGGTTGGGAAAAGGTGACCATTCAGCACTTGTTATTATGAGGTAATGGCTCCAATGATGTTAGCAAAATAATTAAAACCACCATCAGTCCTATTCTCTGTGATGACACTTAATGGTATTTCCATCTCTCCCTGCTCTCCTAAAATGTATTCACATATGGAGTAATAGTGGAGGCTAGGGTAAAAATGGAACAAATCACAATTAAAGAAGATTTTGTACATTGCATATGCAGCCCTAATCTAAACTGCGTAATTCAGTGTTCCTACAATATATATTTAAATCAAAACTATTACTCTTGTCCTCATAGCAGGGAAAGTAAACCTTATTCTGTGTTATATTTTTGACTGACAGTCTTTTTCTGTGTGTTATTCACAAAAGACAAACTTCCACATAAATGTCTCCAACTTTCTTTGTCTTCTTAGTCATCCCATATGCAAGGAAAACCAAGTATGTTATTCTGATAACAAATATCCTAATATTATCATGCAGGGTTACCTTTGGGAGCTAAGCTTCCACCCAGACACTCACTTGCCTTCTCAAGCCACAAACAGGACAAAGCAAAATATATGAACAGGAATGAGAATGCTTGTGGGTTAAGATTAGAGTAGGGAGATTGTTTACCAATTACCATCTTGGGAAATAAAACCCCTTGCCTTGGAAAAAGTTAATTTAATTTGCTACCAAACACAATAAATACTTGGAGGTATTGGGAAGCAATAAGACAAACACCAAAGTATCACCATTCTTTCAATTTTCCCAGGTTCCTTATTCCTTAACTGCTGACTGTTTCTCTTCCTTCCTCAGCAGTGCAGGGGGATGGGGAATGGGAGTCTATCCATAGCAGTTCATGTCTTCCACTTTTTCCTCCACGTTTTTTTTCCTCTTCCAGCATGGGTCCATGAGGAAAATCTGCTACAGTGTGCATTCTCCATGGGCTGCAGGGGTTATCTTTTCCTCCATGGAGCACCTCCACCGGCTATTCCTTCTCTGACACTGTTACTCCTTCCACTGCTTCTTGCTCTTTCCCCTCACTCCACCACCACACCACCCCTGCCTCATGTCCAGAGCATTTTTTTCCTTTTCTTAAATACACCACCACCTTGGATGTCGGTTTCAAGGTTTGGATGTATCCTCTGATTGGTCCTTTGGAGGCAGATGGAAAGAAACAGCCATGTCCATTACAACCTCTTCCCACAGGCACCATCCCTGCACCCCCTGCAGCTGATAGCATGTTGACACCAGCACCCAGCACAGCCTTGCACTAGGCCCTATCAGATGTTTGTAATAGAGGAAGCCCTAAAAGGGAAAGCCTTCATGTAAAGAGTTGAGTTACTTAAGGGTTTTAGTACCACAGACATTGATAAAATGACTTGAAGAATGGCTGAGCTCTATCCAGAACCAGCAGTTAGCCTGGGCTCAACAAAGAGCCAGTAATTTGTGTTAAATTAACAGAATTAAATAAGTTCAGATTTTTTTTTTTTTTTTCCCACGCAGTCAACTGAGAGGCCTTATTCAATTTTATAAGCTTTAATAATCTGTAAAAAGATACCCTTAGAAAGCCCAGTCACATGATCCAAGACCCTGGACACCCCATCAGCTGGATCAATGCTTAAGCCAGGATGGGTGATCTTTATTTCTTCCTTTCTTCCTTACTTTCTTCCTCACTTTCTCTCTCCCTCTCTTTAATTTCCCTCTCTTTTCACTTTCATTCTGTCCCTCATTAAAAACCCATAACTATGTGCTTCTACTAGAAGATAAGATACTAATTTATACCAATTTCCATGTGAAATGGAAAACTGAAAGTTTTTGGAGACTTTTTCACTTTTGTAATTTCTTTTTTAACCATGGGAATCTGCCCATCTGAGTGTTCCATTTCAGAGTGGGAAGCTTTTCTTTCATTCAAGATTTTGGACTGGTAAATGAATTTATAGATTTTAATGAATGGTAAAAGTGTTGCTACTTGTTTGGGAAGATGGAAGAGAGAAGAACAAAGCAAATGTTCATTCAGTCATCAATTTTGAAAAATCCTTTAATACTGAAATTGTGGCTTGTTTTATCTCCTTTCTCTGAAGGATAGTTAACATAAATGGCCCTTTTCTGTAATGAATGAAGTCTAACTCTAGGACAAAGGAAAAAAAACAAATACAAAAATACCCAACCACAATAAACAGCACTCACTAAATAAACAAATCAATAAATATACAGTAAGGAATAAGAAAATTACTTAAACTTGTGTACATATTAAATATGTACACAATGCATAAATATTGTCAAAATTGTTGGGTAGAAATACAGCTTTGTGTGCATTGGCTAAAATGAAGATTTTTGACATGCTGAGTACCTAGTGTCGTGGCTCCCTAATCTGCAATTTAGATGACCCCAAAAATATCAGTAAGAGAGAAATGAAATATGTATCTCTCTGAAGTGATCAACTTTTTGTCACTAGCATATATTTACTAGTTTACCAGTGAGAAGCAAAGAAGATTTTTAGGTGATCAACATGAAGAGGGAGGCAAGTAATTGAGGTATCTTGGATGTCCCTCTTCAGGTCCTAAAAGGCTCCAATGGCTGTGTAGCCTTCAGGGAATAAAACCACTTCTTTTAGACCTACTGGATTGTATTCTTTCCTTCTGATAATGCCAATGTCACAAGCCTCAAGTGTAAGTGAAGTGATTCTGGAAATCAATAGATTATATTCCAGCCAGCACTGCAATGCAAACAGAAAAATCTTAACTCACTTGTCACATTAAAATATGTGCATGACAAATCAATAAATATGAATGTGCTTAGTGAGAAATAGTTGTTCTAAACTTATAACATTATTAGATTCTTTATTCCTCATAGGGAGGGAATTAAATTATCTTGCTGTACCTTGAAGAAGATAGGTAGAGTTTTCAAGTAAACACTTTATATGGGAAATAGCTATTTTTCATATATTAAATATATAGCTTAAGAATGTTTGTAGCAATGAAGAAACTAGTCTTCTTTAAATTAAAAAAAAAAAAAAGTAATAATGAAAAACTAGACTGTGAGAGTGTAGCTAGACCAAAATGCTTTATACTTGAACAAATGAGTAACTACTATGTGAAAGGTCACTAGGAAAGCATTAGCATTCAATCAGAAGTGAGAACATAGATTTATTTTTCATCAAATTACAACTAAATAGGGAAATCAGATATCCTTCCCCAAATCCTTGTTATGGGTAAAAGGCAAACGACCATGTATGGTGTACTCAAATATTTACTGTTAGTATAAATGAGGTATTAACCTTGCACCCAAAATACAAATGGTAATTTTTACTACAATTGCAATGGATGCTATTAATTCTAGAGCAAATTACCTAGTCACTTCTTCAAAAATATAGCACTTGAAAGTGCTATACATGAAATTCCTGCTATCTTCCTGCCTTCCTTGGAACCCTTCCCAGTGTTTCTCTGGGTCAGCAGTGTTAGGTTTTGCCAATAAAATGTAAAGGAGCATTTTAAGAAGCCACCATCACAGTGCCCAGGATGCATGAACACTTACAGCTGGGAAACTTTTTTCCCCATCTTGGGGTCTGCTTAGCATTATTTTTAAATGTTTTCTTATTGCTGGTATCTTTTTCACTACCTCAAAGATGGCCTTTGAAAATTTCATTAAAAGTTATTAAGATAGGTTTATGTATTCTCTGATCTGGACCTGATTGACTTCCAAGAAGGGTCCATCTTTCTGGTTTCAACCTTTTCCACAGTCTCTTGGAACTGAGATTCCTGAAAGCCAGTGTGGGTAGTAAAGGCAAGGGCAAAGGAAGCATATAGTACCTCAGCTTTTGTCATGTGTAACCAGGTCTCTCATCCCATTAAACAATGGACCCACATTTTCCCTAGCCTGTCTGTTATCACTGTTCTGGTTCGGGCCCAGATCAGTGGGAGGGGATGTGGCCAATAGATTTTGTTATTTGATACCATCTGACTTTGCTTTCAGGAGTGGAGAAAAGAAACTCTGGCTTCCTAGAAGAGGGGGCGTTCCCTTCTGGTCAGGGAAAAAGCATGTTGGGTGGAGAATATGTCTGCTATTGTTTTTCATTGTCCTGGGCTTAGTGGGCATTTTGCATATGAATCACCCTCTCTTTGTACACTTTTGTTACTCATATTGTTTCTGTTACTGTTTTCTTATCTCATTGCTGTAAATTGATCTTGTCTCAGTGCATGATCTTTGCCTTTTGTGCTTCCAGCTGGAGGGGGAAGGGAAGGGAGTGCCAGCATGCTTTCGGTGGGAGCAGTACATTAAGGAATACCATTCCTAAGCCACGGAGCCTTAGTTGGCTCACAATGATGGGCAAGAAGGGTTGAGATAACAACAGATCTGCCCAGAGTGAGTTGGAAATAAATTTGATCTAAGCATTTGCTATGTTTGATATGGAACCGCTGGTTACAATGTGGCTTGATCAGTTCATGTGGGTGTGGTACCTAACCTTGTATATATTCCTATATGTGCTTCTCACAGGGATTATTTTGAGAGCAGGGAGAAGAATCGGGATTACTTTGTTGCTGTATTGTGTGGTATCAGTTCACTGCATGGGAACATCAAGGGCAGTGAGGGTCATTTGGGAGCGGATTCAGCGTTGCTCTCCTGCCCATATCTCAGGTTCTACCATTAGCAGTCCTACCCAGTCTATGGGGGGAACAGGGAAGGATGATTTCCCCCAGCCTTTCACCCCTTTTTCCTCCTTCAGGCCTATTACAACAGCTTTTGAAAATTTTGAATTCCCTTTGTATGTAAAGGAAAGCACAGTCTTGTTGCTACATTTGCAAAGTCTCCTCAGTGTAGCCCACAAAATGTCTAGGGTCAAGAAAAAGTTTTCTAGGAAGGTCATTCTGAAATCTGCCCTGAGGGTAGATAGGCAAGAGAGCATTGAATGTGAGAGAAAATGAGCCAGTTCTTGGGGATATTCTCTGCTCCAATGGTTTAGAAGTTCACCCTGAGGAGGGTAGACTGCAGACTTACTTGGGAGCAGTGCTTCTCAGGCAAAGTATCCCACTGCATATTGATCTGGAAACTATGCAAGAACAAATCTATAAACAACCATTTTAAAAACAAATCTGCTACTACCTCAATTTCATCTGAAGTAAAGACATGAAGTACTTTTAATGCTTAGATGAAGCTTGTAAGTTCAGACAGCCTCATTTCCATAGCAGCCAAATTTTATGAAGCCCTAAGCCAATTATTTAATTAGCTAATTTGCTCAGTCACAAATAATTTGCACGTAGCTCTAAATGTCAGATTTGAAAACACTGGGGACACTTAGTCCTCGTGGAAAGCATATTACTGAGACTAGAATTCCCTTACAAGATTTTTCCTGGAAGTCTCAACAGGTTTGAAGGATGAAGATCAGTTTGTATTGATGATGGTGTTGAGGAGTGGGGAGGAAAGAGTAGAAAACAGTAGTATGAATCTTAATATATGTATATCTTAATATCGCATTTTAATTTGACTAATTTCTGGGTGTATGTATGTTCATAAGACTTGTCCATCTTCCAAACCAGTATTAGGAAAGGGAATTTTAGCCCTTTGGAAGAAAAAGAATATGGGCTAAAGGAAAATATGAACATTCTTTCTACCAGTTTATTCTGTTGCAGTCTCCAGATGTATTCTGTTTTCTAAAATTCCAATTCTTTCTGGTCATTAAACTTCTCTGTCTTCATGAACCCATTTTTTTAATATTTGTGACTCTCCATGCCTTTGTCTCTGAGCTTTCTATGGTTCTTCCTATTTTTCAGGACAGGAAAGAAACAAGGAAAATAATTTTATAACTCTTTCCCTGTCTTTTTCCCCCCCTTACCAGTGTACTGTAACAATAAGACAACTGGAAAATTAATCTGCTAGGTTTTTTAAGCAGTACTTTTGCTTACCTCCTGAGTGAGAACAGTTATTCCCAAGAATAGTTCTTCTAAGACTTTCCTCATCCCTACAATAAAGTAATCTGCAAGTGTGTTTTAAATTTCCTGAGCGCTGACAATATTGGCATTGTGGGAAAGTGTGCATAGAGAAAGCTGTGGGAAAAATCCAAGGAGTAAGCATTATGCTTTTGTCCCCACTGTAATTTCCAAAAATATTTCCAAAATATCTTTGCAGCAGTTCCTCTCCCTCACTTAGCAAAATCTCTTCTTTCTGTGTGTCTAGTTAGGTTCCTATTACATTTTTGTCCCCCTTAGCAGCTGTGATGCTCCTCTCTCCAAACGTACTTTTGGTTTCTTCTATCAAGATCATAGTTGCTGAGTTTTCAGGAGAAAAATAAATTCTACTCAAAAGTAAGAAGAAAAAGGTAGATCAAAGCTGATCCAGTATTTCTTATATATCAGATTTTTAAGTCACCAACATGGGGTTTTTGAATGGTTTGAAACCCCTATTTCTGAATACGGAGTGATTGCATAGAGATAACTAAAGGGTTTTGTTCCCGATGTTTTTTAGTTTCTTTAATGTTCTTCTCCGTGTGATCTATGTGCTTTACATGTACAGTAAATGGAGTATGATCTGAAGTCTTCAGCCACAAATTATTTCATTTAACAGGAAATGTTGTCTTAAAAGTTACATACAAGCAAACTGTGTTGACCTCAATTTTGCATTAGAAAATGTTTCTAGAGAAACAGCACTGTGGAGAAAGGAAGATTTTTCTGTTGTTATTTTTTGTGTGTTCAAAACAATGACAATAATCTAGCTACATGGATAAGTACACATAAACCAGACTACCTCAGACAGTATGTGTCATGTAATGATTTATCTTGTAATTTCCTCTCTCTCACACACAAGCACACACTGCCACACATGCACACACATAAATATTATTCTTCCTTCCTTATCTCTGAAATGTTTGGATACTGCTTCACAAGTACTGAAAATAGGCTGCAAAGCTACAGTTATTGGCTCTATTCTCTGTCTTACTATATTTATTTTTTCTAGAGATAAAAGAATAATTAAAATGCCTCTTTTGTATTGTCAAAAAGCTAATTAAAGTTAAAAACAATATTAAAAAATAAAATTTTATTGTAAAAAAGAAAACACTCAAGAAATCCCTAATCTTTCTCTCTAGTTTTACACATAATTCAACCCTTATATAAATGCTAAAGGTAATATTGGCTCTGAGAACATAGATGTTTATCCTCAGGCCATCAGCAATAAAGCTAGCTTCATGTAGCATGATAAGTAAATGCAGATACATATTAAAGGTATTATTGGTTTACTACCTTATTTCCTTCTTGTTGTAGGCAAAGCTTCCATCTGTTGATGTACAATATTAAGCTCCCCAGTTCAATCTACTTATTGTTTAATTTTCTATCTTTTCTTTTGTTTTTCAAAGACAAATTTTCATTTTTTTTAATCATTTAGTGCAACACTATTTTTTCAATGCTGTCTACAATGTTTTCTTGCAGTAACTTCATTTACCTATGTCTGAACCTAGCCAAAATATGGCATGAGAAGAATGAGTCGTAAATAAAACAAACTGCAATATTTTCTCTGAATACTGGATAGATATTCTGTAATTGAAGGAGGGCAAAACCCTGGTCCCAGGGAGAAATTGAGAATCCATGTACTAATATTCCATAAAAATAAAGACTTCACCTGATAAATCTTAATTTTTACACCATGGAAATAGCTTTGAATTTGCAAGTTGAAGATTAAAATTAGCCATTTTCTTTTTATCTAAGTGTTTGGAAAACATATTCTTTTATTAATTTAGCTGCTGATTTAGATACAAACCAATTTATAATCTTAGGGTTTTTTGTTTTATTTTTGTTTTATTTTTATTTCTTTTGTTTTTCTTTGTTTTGTTTTTAATCCTGGATGATCATTAAAAAATGTGATGTAACTTCTTGCTATATGAAAGGGACTAACATCTGTGCACATTTTGTAAAAATGTTCTTTTTATTAATTTATCTCCTTGACTGAAAGAATGACAAAAACACAACTGTCAGCTGCATCCCAAGGTTAAAAATTTTGATTTAAAATGACAGGTAGACTTGAATGATCTTCCAATTCAGATTTGATTAATAAGTCCATAATGACATGAGTCTTATAAGAAGTTATGGGACACAGTGAAACTTTCTTTCTGCTCTGACAGAGTAACTTAAATTCTTTTCTCATAATGGTTCCAGAAGGTGGCAGAATAATAATTATGACACTGAAAATATAAATCCTGTGGGTTTTTTAAAAATTGGCATTTTTTCTTATGGCTGTGATATAACTCTATTGGTAGCTCTAATTAGTGCTGATGGCAAATTGCATTTTGGTATTTTCAAGTTTCTGTATTTTACTTTTGCAGAAATTATGATACTTTTTTCCTACTTTCCTTGGTTTAACTTCAAGCTTAATTTTAGTCAAAAAAGTATAGCATTAATTAAGGAAAATCAAAAAGTATGTAGACTAGTACATAAACCCAGTATTGCCTTCATTAAGGAGATTCATAAAATAAGGAGAGAAATACAAAGTCAGACACTGCTTTCCATTCTTTGCCAGGGTAAAAATAGAGCATTTCCACTAAGATGAGACAATTACTCTGAATTTTTTATAGCTGACCAAGATTTGGTGTAAAAATCATGGTATTTGTCGTACTTTTGTCTAAGCTGCAATAAGATGAAAGTACATCTGGTTGAAAAAAATAGAAATTCTCCTCATAAACTTTTTTTTTTTACGTATTCTCATTTAATATGAAATATGCTGTAAATAAAGGCATAATTAGTCCTAGGTCCCTTCAAGGATTTTTTAGTAACTTAGATTGCTAAGATGGACCTTCATATTCGGTTGTCATAAACAGAACTGCATATTAGAACTTAAAAATCTCAGTACTATTTCACAGGAATATTGTTATTTTAGTATATATGATATATCCAAGTAGATATTGCTGTAAGAATACAAGGGGATAAGTTTTTTTATGTTCCTCACCAGAACATATATTACCAAATTGTGAATTTTCCTAAATATGCATGGTAGAATTTCATTACTTCTTGCTGTATTGTGAAATCACAAAAAAACAGTCTCTGGGACTGTGAGGTCAAGTGATTTTTGTGAAGTAAAGTGGGAGGAGGCTGCCCATGTCCAATCACTGAGCTTCAGTTTGGATTCTCACCCGATAATATGCAGTCACATCAGAGCATCTAATTGTCACCTCAGGCCTCAGAATCTACCAATTTATAAAACTAAGTCACTAAACCAAGCTAGTTTGACTAGCAGAGCAGTACTCCATCATTGTGGGTACAGTGGGGTTAGCTGAAGGCCAAAGGACAGAGCCTGAGACTGACCCCACGATTAACACGCCAGTGCGAGAGCTTTCTGTACTCCCATACACCAATCACTCCCAGCAAAGGCACTCTCCTGAAATCTGGTAAATATTCACAGGAGGGATATGGAATTGCCTAGGAAATCTAGTTGAATCCTGTATTCATACCAACTTTGAAAGGTATAATCAAAAGGAAATTGTCCTACTGCAGGGGGTAGTGGATATCAAAATGAAAGGGGTAATAATACAGAGAAAGCAGGAAGAAGCTGTCAGCCCTCTTATGCAGAAAGGATGGGAAGTTTAGAAATGTGTAAACACATTAAGGTCAGCTTTTTACTCTACCTGAAACTGATTTAGACAAGTTTACTTCAGAGTAGAAGTAGAATGCTTTGTGTTAAGGGTATGCTCATGTTATTCAAGCTAGTTTCCCTGAGGCTTTAAGAAACACAACTTCTTGTTTGCTTGCTTGTCTTCTTGTGAGTGAAGACAAGCCCTTAAAAGACAGAATGATGAGGAAATGTATATGAAAACAATAATTTGACAGCCTCGTATTTTTTAACGTGTTTTAATTAACTTCACAGAATGGGATTCATCTCTTATATCTTCAGACAGCTAAAGAGTAATTATCTATGTTTATGCCAGTCATCTCATTTCCCTTTTTCAGAAGAGAAATAGGTGTCAACATTCTTTCCTAAAGTGAGTACCTAAAATCCCTTTCTGAGATGTCAGTATCCCTCTACTGACTATATATAAGGGCCCTCTGGTTACCAGTTTAGGTTTATATGACTTAATGATACCTAAAAGTATGAAAAATCCATGGCTACCATTATTCCTTTGCAACAGTTTATTTTCCACAAAACCATGGAACACTGAAATATCATGTTTAGTAACATCATATTGGACTGGGGTTTTTCCTCTATTAAATAGTACTATTTTCCAATTATACATGCTGTACAATAGGGATCAGTAGTAGGCCCTTAAATGTCTTTATAAGTGATCAGCATGGTGGGATTGACAGCACCCTCACTGAGTTTGTTGATGACACCAAATTGTGTGGTGAGATGAACACCTCAGAAGGGAGAGATATCTTACAGGTGGGAATAATGGCCTAGGAAGAGCAGTATGACGTTTAGCAAAGATGAGTGAAAAGTCCTGCACCTGGGACAGAATAACCAAGGAGCCAGTATGGGCTTGCATCTGTGTGGCTGAGGAGAAGTCACACTGAAAGGGACACAGGGGTTCTGGTGGAAGACAAGTTGAACACAAGTCAGTGCCCTGCTGCAGCAACAAAGGCAAATCAGATCCTGGAGAGCAAGGACAGGGGCATTATTAGCAGAGACACAGACACAGTCATTTCACTCCATTCAGCATTTGTGAGGCCCCACCTGGAGTATTGTGTCTAGTTCAGTTCAAGAGAGATGTGGAGGCTAGAAAGAATCCAAAGGATGACCACAAAAATTATCAAAGAGCCGGGACACTGATCCTGTGAGGAAAGACAGAAGGAACTATATCTTTTCTCCCTGGAGAAAGGAAGGCTTGAGTGAGAAATTATCACAATATTGCAGTACAGTATTCCTGACAGAGGATCTCTTTTCAGGAGGAGCCACATGGAGAAGACAAGGAGTAGTGAGTAGAAGTTGCACTGGGAAAGGTTTCATCTCAACATAAGAAAGAAATCTTTTATAATGCAAGCAGTAATTCAGGGGAACAGCCTTTCCAGGGATGTGGTAGAGTCCCTACTCAGTGGAGGGTTTTTAAGGTACATTCGAATAGGGTGCTAGATAATGTCATCCATACTCCCTTCCCCGTAAAAGATAAGACCAGATGTTCTCTTGAGGGCCTTTCTAACCTGTGCTGTTCCATGATTCTGTTCTACAGTTCTAAATTTTCCATTCAGGATATTGTATTAGCTCGTTTCAGCCTATAATGTGGGTAAAGGTAAAACTGATATCAGAAAATGAATATTTTCATTGTTCTTTGCACAAGCTTCCATGAGCCTTTGCAACAGAGAACAGTGCCTATGGGCTACTGAGGATCTGCTTTCTGCCCGGTCTCATTGACACACTGTATTTGCTTTATATTCACATTTTTAACACATTTTTAATTTGAACTAGTCTTAGTTTCTGATGTCATTAAAGTACAAAAACCTGTAAAACAACCCAAGAACTCTGCCCTGCTTAGGGCAGAAATCTGCACTTACCATGATAGCTGTATCTGAAGTACCTATTTCTATCCTACTAAGTTTAAAACTTTCCTACATTTAAAATGGACCTGAATATTTATAGATGTAGTTTAACCCTGATACAGAGCTCAGCCCCACACAGGTCCCTCACTACCTCCACAATGGGATGAGGAGGGAATCAAAAGGGCAGAAGCAGAGAAAATTTGTGAATTCAGATAAAGACAGTTTAATAGGTAAAGTCGTGCATGCAAGCAAAGCAAAACAAGGAATTCATTCACTGCTTCCCTTTGTCAGGCAGATGTTTATCCATTTCCAGGGAAGGAGGGTTCCAGCACATTTAATGCTTACTTGGAAAGACCAATGTCATAACATCAAACTTCTTGTGCATACCTAGCCTCCTCACTGGCAGGGCAGAGTGATAAACAAAAAGAATCTTGACTGCTTAGCAGTGTCTAAAACATCAGTGTGTTATCAACACTATTTTCATCAGAAATTGAAAACATAGCACCATGCAAGCTACTATGAAGAAAATTAGCTGTATCCCAGATGAAACCACTATAACAGTGAACAGCTGTAATACTTGTGATGTGAAAAACCATGAGTTCCTAATCCAAAATAAATTCTGCTTGGTAAAAGTAAAACAAAACAGTCTTAAAACTGTTCTAATTTACAAACCAGACACACTCAAGTAAGAATGTAGATTAATTGTTTATTCTACTGAGCAGGTCCTAAATAAACACTAGTTCCACTCAACAGAAATACCTAGAGTGCTGTGCATTTTGTCCACAAAACAGGTTTAACCCATCAAATTGTACAAGCCTAAATTAATAAGTAAATTTGTAATGTGCAACATGTAAATAAATCCTATATTGAAACTTGTGAAAATAAACAGGATTCAGGAAGCCAAGGATTTTGTTACCTTTTTTTGGTTGAAAAACAAATCCAGAATCACCTGCCTGGCTGCGAGATAAATCTCATTTGATTTGTTTGGACTTGCATGACAAAGCTTGCCTGGGTGGTTGTAGGATATCTGTGTACAGGTATATTATTCTCGAATATTTGATTTATTACCCTCTAAAGTGTATTTGACTTTGAAGATGCTATCATGGAAAGCATAAAGTGCATGTTATTCAGTAATATAAAAATTGTACAACATTTATGTTTTGACCAAGGCTAAAGAGCTAAAAACTGCTGAAAAGATAAGTAACTGCATTCATACCTGGTGTGATTTCCTTGCTTCTTTTCCCTCACTGGCTTTGCATGTTGGACAGTTTTGGACTAAGAGTTTCAGATATATTTTAAAACTATAATTTTTTGAAGACACTTCAAATTTTAGAAAGTAGCTGGCACTTAGCAGCAGACTCGGCAAAGAAAAATTAATGCTGAAAGATCAGACATTCACTCTCATTTCAAAAAGTAGCCACCTGGGGTCAACTGTGGAACATTGGCAAGAAGTCTGCAGATACACTTCTTGTTCTCTGTCTTTTATGCAGATATAAAGGACTACTCTTTCCAGAATTGTCACAGGTAGATTGCATAATCAGTAAATTGATAGTTTCCTGTAAGATTCAAACTTTCATATTTAGGAAGTACAGCCTAGGATGTTGTCGTATAAATATTTTATCAGCATGCTACATTATTTTCTGACAGTGAAGCCATAAAATAATTACAGTCTTCTGGATAATCTTTGCTAACATAACCATATGTACATCATCACATCCTCTCCACATGCCCACTGAAAACCATTGTGAAAAAGACCTTAGGGAATTAGGAGTGTTTGCTCTTAGTAGTATTTCTTACTTACTCACCTTTGTAAAGCTCTACATTCATTTATCTAAAGACAAGTATATGAGGTTTAAGTATAGGAGGTTTTAAATATTACATAATTTTTAAAAGTTTTTTTTCAGGAGGATTATTTCTAAACTATTGTCAAAAGCAAAACCCACTGAATACTACCAGAAAAGTAGGAATGCCAATGTCCCATTGGCATTAAGTCTTAAAGGAAAATACAGAACCTTATTTTTGTCATCTCCAGTCTAGACTGAAGTTATGTTGAGCCAGTAAGAAGATGTATTCTACTTTTAAAAAAATGAACACAGTGTTTTGGGGAGACTGTTTAAAATGCCATATATAATGTCAGCTTTTTGAAACTATTGAAACTCTGGAATATCATAGATAACCCAAAGGAATACAGTCTAGAAAACATGAGGCAAAAACATTGCAGTGTTCATCTAAAAACTGTGGAGCATTCAGCTGGGATTATGAGCTGCATGGTTCAACCGTAGCGCATTCCTATGATACCTTGGTATGGTATACATGTATAAATACCATGGAGAGAGGGCCCAGCTGTAGCTCTTAAGAGTTGAGGACCCCTTTGAGAGACAGAAGAAGGAAGAACAGGCCTTGGGCAAAGTGCCTACAGGCACTATTTGCCTTTGAAAGCAATTTCTGTAACATTCATTGGAATTACTGCTGTGGAGTTTCAGGTCAACATATTGTTGCAAGTCACCGCAGCAGGAAAAATCTCTTCTACACAAATCTATCTAGCACCTTCCTGCACATTTTCTACTGAGGAATGACTAATGTAAAGCAAAGACAAAAAGCATGAATTGAGACAAAATGAAAACAAATCTATGGTTAACATTCAAGAATTAACAATTGTGTATTGGACATAAAATACTGTCTTCACTCACACTTGCAATAAAGTTTGACTTTCAGGCTACAGCACAATTAATTTAGGGCTTATATTAACAACTACTGTCGTTTGTAATGTTGCCATAACTAAGAGAATCCTGTTTGTCATTCTCCATGCCCTTGGCAAACATTTAAACAAACACACAAATTAATTTTCATGACAGTTGCAGCAAAACTAAAAAGTCACAATTTTCTTGCTAACCCCTCCAAAACCTAACCAAATAAACAACTTGTATTTTCAATATTTAAGGTTCTGGCGTTTAATTTCTCACATTCTTAAAAATTTTATTGACTTAAATGTTCCCACTGTTGTTCACTATCATATGATGTATGCCCCACTCCACATACAATATGATGCATAACACAAATTTCTAACCTTTTTTTAGGTGGGCAAAGGTTCATTGTCCTGAAAATCCTTATACAAATGTATGCAATAATGATGATGAGGAGGATGACAGTGATAAAGATGTTATAATAGAAATGCTTCCCATTTTTTCTGGTGAAGATTGTAAAAGGTCATTGCATTGAAGCCATCAGGTTGCACCTGCAGGTCTCCTGAGTGCTGCAATAGCATGATTGTTATGGAAACCTGTGGGGTTTGAGTGGTTTCTTTTTCTTTCTTTTCAAGGCTACTAGATGTGCAAGCATTTCTTTGTAGTGAATGAGTTAAGGAAGGGTTGTTTCTTTACAAACACTATAGTATTACCCAAATTAAAATTACAGACAAAATAGCATGCTTGCAGCTATACTGATATGAGCAAAAATAGAAAAACCGATATTATTGCTGTGTTGTGGATTTCACAGCACAAAAAAAATAAAAATCATTTTAGTCCCAGAATCCAGACCAGTACAGAAAAATATTTGGAACACTTGGAAAGTAATAAATATCTATCTGTAAATGAGACACTGTTAATATTTGATGACGCTAGTTATAACAGTAATGCTGTCCCTTTGACTTGCACAGCACTGGGATATCACCATTATAATGACAAATGGAAAACATGAAAGGAAACAAAACAGTTCATATCTAGTTCACTAAGAGGTGCCACATCCTTCTAAAGATATGGGGCTGAAATCAACAGGCCCTTGGGAATTCCAGATACTTTGACTTGATATGAAAATTTTAGACCACTTTAGTATTTTACGCATTAACGAGTGGCCCTTAGACATGCTGGCTATGAAGCTTGTCATGAGATTGCTAAAATATTATACTTATACCTGAATTTCATCTAACATAAGTAGATCTCAAATGCTCTGTTTGAAAATTCTTTTCCATCATTTACAGGAGTTGTGGGCAAGGCTGGGTTTGTTTATATATTTTCTTTTGATATACAAGGCAGTGTGGAACAACTGTAAAATTTTTCCTCTGGGATTTAAACAACTAGAGTGAAAATATGACATGTCTTCATATATTAGAAGGAAATTGTTGTATTCAATTTCCTATATAGCTATCAGCATTATGATGGTCAAAGAATTAGAAAGAATTCCAATGAAATGTAAATAGGAATAAATCTCAGTAGAAAACATACAAAAATTTTGCAAACAGAGGCTTTTGAAATTTGAAGTCTATTTGTATTTGCCTTGCCTGTAAAGTGAACCCTGCCATTCATCTACCTACCCTTTTCAATTACTCTTCTTTTTATTGGTTATATTTGAGCCTAGTAAATTCACTATGCCTTTTAAACTCTTCTTTCATAAGCATTTACAATTGACTAGATTTGCCTTATAATCTGTTTCAGTCTTCATCAAAGGGTTCTGCCTTTTTCTTCTCATGTTATATGAAGATGAAGAGCAAATAAAAGACTGTGTGATGGCATGTTTTTTTAAAATTTTGTGCATGAGTCACTTTATTTGTACAGATGACAAATGGCATCTTTAATTTGGCTTGCATATCATTTAGACACTACTTAAAGCAACACATTTTTTATTAAGGGTAGCATGAGGTCTTCTAAATGTTCCACAGTAAACCATTCCCCTTATCTAGACTAAAATGTTGAATCTTGTGAAACAGACAAAAAACTGAACTGTTTGTTTTTTTTTTTAAAATATACCTATTAAAACATATGTTTAAACATAAACATAAATGTATATATGTGTGTGCATTTTGTTTATATTTATATAAAACACAATTATCTCCTACTTCAGGCAAATGAAAATAAAATCAATCATACTTCTTTACATAATCATAATGCAACAAGAGAAAGTATCCTGCAACCAGCAAGTGGAAATGTATTTAATTTTGATGAATTCTTATCTCATTACTCCTTTCCCCTCTCTACCATCATATGAGTTAAAATTACTATAATTGAATGTTTACTTATTGCACAAACAATATTTTTCTCACTGCCTTTTTAGATAATTTCTTTTTCCTGGATATGTACATAGAATTTAAGGGTAAAGGATTTACAATAATTTCTCTTAAACATGCTGTATATCACAAATCGACAATTTTGCTAACATGTATGTCCCCATAATTTTTATTTGGAAAAAAGCTTATGTTTCAAATGGTTGTGTAGCTTCAGTATGATGGCACAGCAAAGATGTTTGTTCATTCTTTTGATAACTTAGTACAATGTTTTTATTAAAATAAAAGAATATAAAAACTGTAAACAAACCTCCTCTCTATTTTCAATTTGATAAACTACACAAATTAAACCCTTCAAAGTAATTTTTTGCCATTGTTCTTCAGGAATTATTTTTACAGCCTTTTAAGTCTTTGAATAGCTTTTTTCAAGAACCTCAGCAAAACTTTACTTGTTATCTTTAATATTCCATATGCCAAACGACTCCAACGGAGACACACTGTTGTCTTATTCCTGCTCAGAGAAGTAGTACTTCTACAATCTATAAACCCAAAGAGCATATTGGTCTTTCTGCCTTTGAAAGTGACTAAGGTATTTAATGCAAAGGCAACTCAGATGAGGTCTCAGAGTAACAACTTTCCCTCTTCAGTGGGAATGCATTCCTGTTCCCTAGATAAGCACATTTACCTTCTTGAGATTGTTAGTGAAAATGAATTCTTAGACACATATGTGCATTTACTGAGACCAGCTTAATAAATTCTTGCAATAAATCTCTATAGCTGCCTTATGCTCAACATGATTTACCACTTCCCCCATTAGTGTAATTTACCTGTTTTTATTATTATATATTTACTTAATTATATATTTATTTCAAATTAAAAGAGAAAAAAAAATCCCCAAACAAAACAGGAGTTTCAAAGCTTTCCACTGATAACCAGTTTTGGCTAAGTTATTATTCTGTTGAGCTGCAGATTTGCACAGTGCCTGGTGGCCTCTTCTGGCGCTAAAATCTGTGGCTCTCTGAAAGTTGTAGTTGACTTCCTTTTATGAAGGGCTTTGAGAAACAAAAATCACTCTGTTCAACATATCCCTAGTACATATCATTTTGAATGAAGAAAAATTGTAGTCAAATTACACACCCCACTACCTTCAACCAGACGTATGCTGTGGTGTGATAGAGCTCTTTATTCCCCTGCACAAAAGTGGTCCGATCTGCTCCTGGTGTGTTTCACTTTCTCCTGCACTTATCTAAAATGCAGGCCTGTACCAATTGCTCTGGTGTGCTGAAAAAGATGCCTGATCTTAACCAAGGTCATTGAGTTATATTGAAGAGTACTGGAACAGATATAAGACCCTGGGGGGAGGATGAATTAAATGATCAGATCATCTTTTCTGACCTCAAACTCTAGGACATTTTTCATGCACCTGGTTTTGACTAGCATGTGGGGGAAAGAGAAGGCAATACATCTCTCTGGCTAAAAAGGGAAGGATGACAACGCTTCTTTTGTTTTTTATTTGTAGTCATCTAAATTTTCAATTTGTTTCCTCATCTTGGTGTATGCTCCTGTCTGCACTCTTCCAGCTTGTGTTTTGGCAGCCAATTTAGGGCTGCATTTCTTAAGAGTATATAAAACTAACATTGTTGTGTGGCTGTTTTGACAGGCAAAGCACTCATGCAAAGCAAGATGAATGGGATGTCAGTTTTCCCTATCATGGGATCTCCATTTACTGACCCAGATGAGAACTGTGAGAACCTGTCACAGAGGCGAGACAAACCAGATATGGCTTCAAATGGGGCTCTAAATCTCATGTAGTTTTGAAGCTACTCCTAGAGTGCTGAATTTGTCATAAAAGACTTGTCAGTTCAGAGTTCATTAAGGTAAAAGATGAGAGTGTTTTATCTGGACAGTCTTGAGCCCTCCTATGGTAGGAGCAGGGGCTAGTTACAGCCCTTAAAAGTAAAAAAATGTGCTTTTGCAGTGTTTTCTTCCAGCTTTGCTTTGGATTGAATCTCTGTGGAATAGCTGCTCCTGGCATGTAAGTATTTCTTTTCCTTGTTTGTCTTTTTAGGCTTCTTTGTTAAACTTGGAGGTGTGTTTGTGATGTCAATTCAAAGTCCCTTGAGATTTGGCTGGGACTTGAGGTGAGGTGTTAAACTTCACAGGACTGAATTGGAACACTTAAGGTGAAAGACAGGGTTTTAATCACTTGCACTGTGGCTGCCACAGTAGAAACTTTGTGACCTCAGCTGAGTTTTCTTTTACTCAAAGTCCAAAATCAATAGAAGTATTCAAGACTGGAGAAATGACTTGTGTTTAACTTTGCCCCCGAAGTTGGAAAGCATCAAAAAGTGTATTTCTCAGATGTGCAGTTTGAAAACTGTGACTCTGAAATGCTGAATTTCAGTATTTTGATTTCCATGTTTTGTAAATAATTCAGAGCTCCAGCACCATCCTTGACAGAACACTTAATCCTTCTGATACTCAGTCATATTTTCATCACATCAAAAAGGTTTGATCTTGTATTAAGGTGCATCTGTACTGATGCACCTTGACATGTTTGGCAGATATTAAACAAGAATAAAAACAAAAATTTTAATAATATTTAGGTGGATCACCTATAGCCTTCCAAAGATTTTATTTTAGCACATTTACTGTAAGGCTCAAAATAGTTATATAAATTGATAGAAATAAATAGAAAATATATAAAATATAAAATTGTATAGATGTTGGAAAACAAAGTAGTTCAAATTTGTTAGGCAAAATCTGGAGGTTTTATGTGGAGTCCTAGTTAGCACTGTCATTGAGCTCTTCACAGCATCATATAAAACTCATATTGATAACAAAGCTATGCTGGGAACTGTCTGGCTATGTTAAAACATTGATTAATCATGTATGCAATCTAATTTTTTTTTTTCCTTATGATTTGTATTTTTTTGGTGCAGCCTAGTAAATTATTCAATATGATGTACAAATAAACCCCTTGAACTGTGCTGCACACAATTCTGCTGCAGTGACCCCAGGTGTACATGACAGGGACACTTGGAGTCTTTCACTCAGCATCTGTGTACATGAGTATAAATAGTTTTGAGGCAGAAGGAAATAAACTAAGGCAAAAAATAACATCACATACCCCCTGACAAATCCTGACAAGGATCCTAGTTCTGCAATTGTATCTCATCGTATGATCTAAAAGATCTTGCAAACAGTAGCATGACTGTCAGATCCTTCAGGTCTGTTTTGTCTTTCTCTTAACCAGCAAAGTATGTTCTAAATACATATCTGTAAAGAAAGGAAAAAAAAAAAACAAAAAAACACTTTTTTTTTGTCATTTCTTTGGCCTAATAATGTGAATTAAAAAGATATGCACTGCTCCTCATATAGCAAATCTGTGGAAGTCACTGCTTAAGAATTTAGATACAGTGGAAGAAAAGGAATAAGGAGGTACAGATACCATATTGTGCAGATCTGCTGTTTGAGAATAATTGCCCACAGAAAATTAATCTATGTCCAGCAATACTTCAAGTAGCTGTCACCAAGGAACACTGAATACAACAGCTGATGAATTGAATTTGATCCAGTATAACAAGATTAAAGGGCAAGTGAAAAGTACTCCAGTTATGTATGAACCATCAGCTGCACAAATATAAGATGGGAAACAACTGGCCAAATGGGGATGATCTGGGAATTATAGCAGATTGCTCTCTGAGCATGAGTCAACTGTGTCATGTTGTTACAAAGAAAGCAAATATCAGACTGCCGTGTACAAGCAGAGCATCCTCAGCAGAACACGGCCAGTAATCCTTGTGCTTATTCAGCACTGCTGGAGCCTTAGCTGCCTTGCAGTGGGCAGCAATGTGCCCAGCAAGTTGGAGGCAGCACAATTGACTGGAGAGTCAATTGTAGTGTCTGAGCTGTAGTTCAGATGTATAGAAAACAATTTGTAGCAGTAAGAACAGTGAAACTTTAGGATTGATTTCTTAGAGTCATAAACATTCTGTCTTTGAAAGCATTTAAGATCAGACTGAAGAGGTATCAATCAGGAATGACATACTGGTAGCTAATCTTGCTTTGGACTGAGGGACAGGTTGGGTGATCTCTCACAGCTTCTTTTATCAAAAGTTTCTATGACTAATCACTCCCTTAATGTCACCTTTCCTATAGGTAAAGAAAATGGGTATATAATATCTCATTAGATTTGTAGCTAGACAAAAAATATAATTTTTTCTTCACAAGAGATTTAGCAAGACTCTCATCCTGAATGAAAGCAAGCTTTGTTCTTCCTTTCATTTTATGCTTTCCAAAATAAGGCCCATCATGAGGCAAAAATACTTTTTCTCAAGTTGACTTAGTTCATTTTAGTTTTTGTTTGTATATTTTTTTTTGTTTACTGTAAATAATTTTATCTCTGAAGAACAGAAATCTATTTGTAAGTCTCTGCTATGCCTCTTAGTGGACACCAAAAAAAGTTCATTTTCACAAAATTTTGAGATATTTCCTTTGATTAGTCACAAAAAAACCCTATGTAAGTGCAATCTTATAAGAAGGATTAGCAGAACTGATGAAAGTGTTTATCTACTTCATGCAATTTAGCAATCAAAGGAAGAAGGACAAAGATCAAGGTGGGCTTTCTGACCAGCTCTCACTTATAATTTGTTAGCCAGGCTTTGGGTCTGTGGCTGCTATAACTGTAAAGTAAAGTCTTTTTGGTTGGTTGTTTTGTTTGTT
>VZSE01004953.1:33454-55567 GCA_013398275.1 Promerops cafer | reverse complement strand
GGCTGATCAGGCAGGCCGACGCGACACCTTCCAATACCCCATCCTTCTCTTGACTTGCTCTTTTATTCCATTAATTTTATAATTGTCATCTGCTATCTTCCATCATCCACTATTAATGAGATTTTAACTCTTCATCTTTGTTATACTTTTGATACAATTTACAAGCTAGACTATTAAAATAATTACATTTTCTAATGTGCATACACCGAATACTGTAATTTCTAGCAGCAACATGGATGTTAGCTATATTGTTAATAAATGATAATGTTTTTCCCCTTATAATTTGAGTCTTGTTTTTAAAGGCAAACAAAAGGCCTAAAAGTGATACGTCTTACCTTTTAAAAAACAGATAGAGAAATGAAAATTTATTTGTTAATATAAACTAGGAGCAAAATCTGTAACTGATAACATCCAAAAGTATGCCTTATTACATATCTGGCAGGCTAAGTGTGTGGTAAAAGATCAATTTTGCTATGGTGTGTGCTTTACTAAAAAAACAACAGCTCATTTAAATTTACACCTCAGTAGCGGCCACTTACATAAGAGGCTGCTGGTAGCACCATCTATTATTAGTAATGCCTGACATGTTTTTGGAAAGAATCACCAATGTTTCCATGCTTCAGGGCACAGGATTGGTATTTTTAGGGGTACCTTTAAGCTCAGGGAGATGTTTGTGCCATCCTTGGGTAAAATAACTGCCCATGTTATTTATCCTGGAAAACTCAAATTGTGTGTAACCTGTAAAAGTCAGTCAGATTCCAGAGTGTAAAGACCCCTGAAAGATTTAATTTCCTTAGGAAAGGAAGCTGATGCCCTGGAAATGCAGAGGGAAGAAATATTCAGTTCAAATGTGTAAGGAAGAGGAGCCAGAGCAGTAGAGCAGTGAGTGGTAACATGCATAAGGCAGAAGCTGAAGACTGGAAATCAGAGTTGGTAGAGCAGGAGATGCACGGAGTGCCAAAGAAGCAGTAGATGTGTAAAGTCAGATGGAAACAGATGTAGCAGAGGTACTTTTGTACGCAGATGGAGGTGAGGAGCGGATGTGTGTGACTGAACTGCCTCTCACAGGGGCTGGGCTCTTGTCAGAAGGGAGATCCTTAAATCAGACCCTTGCAACATACAGGCACAGGGGGCCCAAATCAGTCTGAACAAAACCATCATCCTAGAGGTCCTAACGGCAAGTGGCTTTTCATTGCAGAAAATCTCCTTGGCAACGTAGGGGTTTCTTTCTGTCTGTAATGAAAATGTAATGCCTCCTCTTCAGCTAAAGCTCTTCTGTTTATTTCTGTGAAATGCCAAAGGGCATAATAGTTGAAGCCCAGTGTTTGTAAAGGAGAAGACCAATTCTGTTCAAAACTTCAGACCAGGCTAGATCAAGACAGTAGCCATGCATACCCGCTTCGTGAGCAGAGTCTGACAATGCATCTTGTACTGCCAGGGAACAAGAAGAACTGGATTACGAATTTGACTGGTTTCAAACGCACGCGCTCTGTGAGGTGGCGGGGTAGAACTGGGGGCCGGCATTTCAGCACTGGCCTGACAGGACACTGCCTAGAATTGGTTCTGCATGCCTGAGGTTCCGCAGTTGCCCAGACACACGGGACAGTTCATTCTCCTGCGCACGGCAGCAGAACCGTTGCCGGGACAGCAACGCGCCCGCGGGATCGGAGCGAGGTGTGGGCGCAGGCACCTGTTCCAACACAGCGGAGGGGCAGCGACACCCTGGTGCGTTCTTCCCCTCAGCCTCGCTCCCTGCGTCCTGAACATGGACTGCTCTCGGCTCGGGACACGGCGGCCGGGAGCAGGGACGGATGAGGGGACGGTCCTTCATGAGGACGCTCGGAGCTCTCCCGCGCCCCGCAAAGCTCCCCGGCCCGGGCGAGCCCCGCGCAGGCGCGGAGCGGCCGCGCATGCCCGCAGCGCCCCCGCGCGCCCGTCGNNGGGGGAGGCCGCCGGGCTGTGTGGGATGGCCTCGAGGTGGCGGGGCCGGGGGTCGCTCCGGCGGCACCTCCCACCCACCGCCCTCCGCAGCTACACTTTCGGTTTCGCGCGGGGCGCGGCGGCGAAGCCAGGGCCGTCTCGCTCCCCCCAGCCCCGCTCCCCGCGGGGTCCGCGTCCGCCGGAGCGGGCGGCGGGCGGTGCCTGGCGCTGTCAGTGTAAACAGACCGAGGCAGCGTGGCCTCCCGGGCCGGGCCGGGCTGTGTTGGGAGCGGGGCGGCGGCGGAGCGGGGAGGCTGCTGGGGCAGCGCCAAGGGGCAGCGCCTTGTTTACACAGGGCGTCGGTAGAACATGGCAGCCCGGGTGTGTGCTGGACACTCGCTGTCATGCGTGATCGCTCGTCCCTGAGATCGCTGTTCACCCTGCGCTGCTTGCACCACGGATAAACAGCAGAAGTCTGGCGTACTTTTCATTATACCGTGACTGTAGAACGTCGTGCTGGGTGAGCCCAGTTCGTGTTTATCTGTTACCTTTTTGGATGTGCTCCCTCTTGTCTCTCCCCACTTGAATAATTCAGTTTTTCATTCTGCCTGCTCCCCCGCTTACGGCTGGTCACTGTTACCTTTCTTGTGATTTTTCTTTAGTCATCTAACTTCTTCAGCAAAGACAGCAACAACCTTACTGTAAGTTTAAAAACAGATTCCGGGTCTAGTCCTTACTGCTTTTCATTCTCCTCTCACTCCATCTCTTATAGTGGACAGGACTAGTTGCTTTCAGAAAGGTGCTGGAAAAAGGATGGTTCTTTTGTGTGGTGCCATCAGTGACATACTCTTCATCTCTCAGGTTTCGGTAGTATTTGGTTCAGAAGGTGCCTAAAGTTTAGACTGTTACATACATCTTTATGTTCAATAGTCTCATAAGCAACTCATGGGCTTTACCTTCATAAAGCTGTCTAACTTAAATCTTACAAGTTTTTTACCTCTAGAATATGCTACCAAAGCTAATTATTTAATTTTTACACACTGCTTCTTTTTAGAGAGTATGTTGGAGTTTGTTTTTTAAACCTGCATCGTCTCCATTTAATTTAATTGTCTCTGCTGGTTTATTATGTAGAGTGATGAATAATTCCTCCCTACTCTGGCTTGTGGGGGAATGGAAATGGTTGTTTAGGACCAGCAATCAATTCGCTGGAAAGAGAGGTACAAGTTAAGGGAAAGTATGCGAGACTTCTGTCAGAGGGAAGAGAAGGTTACAGGGTATCTTTAAATAGAGAGTAGTGGGAAGAGAGCTGGCTAATAGGATGAGATGCAGGAAGGTCTAGAAGAAGCCTGCTGAAGCCACAAAGCTTTTTGCAGAACGTTAATAGTTTCTAAGTAATTATAAGCTTACGTGTTTTGGGGCTCATCATCTTTAGCTATTGAGGTTTCAGAGCAAACTTTGGATGTTCAGATTATCAAATTATATATGTATGGAAGGACGTCTTCTAGTGTTTTACTGGATTTGATGTATCATTAATTTGATCCAGCGTAATAGTTTCTGTGCATTCAGCAATAAATTTACTGCTTTTTTGTATGAAAACTTATGAAGTATGGTATGGCTAGGACTACTTTGCCCATCCCTTATTTTGATTTGTGTTTTTTAAATTTTAGTGGTTGGTCTAAATTGTAAGGTACTGTAAACTGCATGGATTGCATGCTCCCCTGACCTCGTGGATTTACTTTGTATCCTAATTTTATTATAACCCCTGCAACAAACTTTAGCAAGACGCTTAGGAGGTTTTTTTCTGCTCAGACAACTTTTTCAGTAACTTAATTTTTCAGTTCTTAGACTTGTTGAGTTTCAGAAAAAGAAAGCCAATTTGCCATTTCTTCTGCACGTGCTAGTGTGAATCAGCCAGAGCTGTAAATATCATTTGGGAAAATGTCTTTAAAAAGACTTTTTAGTCAACATGAAATGTTTTACAGTACTATGGTTTATAAGTATCAGAGTGATAGTGGCATTTACTGTTGTATTTGAGGTTCTGCCTATGAAAGAACACCTTAGTGCCCTAAGGAAGCCTTGTATCTGTTAATGGGATTCTGCAGTGATCTTGGCCGGTGTATTTCTGCACATATAACTAACTTAATTTTCAAGCCAACTTTCTTAACTTTTTTTTTTTATTAAACCGAAAGAAGGCTGTTTTGAAAAAAACACATAGCTCTGTGTGATGCGACTGCTAGCTGGAGTCCTGCACTTGCAGTTGCATCTGTGTATGTATCTGCATAAATCTCTCTTCAGGATTTAGGATACGACCTGAATAAAAGGGGGATGTTGTTCCAAGTACTCTTGTGGTCGTTCTGAGTGCTGTAGGAGCAGCTGCCTCTGGACACTGCTGCCCAGACTTCTGTGTGTTCGTCTTGTTTTCATGTATGGGCATCTTTTTTCAAGCATTGTGTTTTGAGGGGGTTTTTTGTTAGTTTCTTTTATAGTTAAAATGAAAATGTGCTAAAGCTACTTGCAGACTTATATTTAGAGTTTTGTTCTGAGATCAGTCCTAAATAACTTCACTTGAAGTCTGGCCTAGAAGAGATGACCTTCTCTACCATCCTTTCCACACTGGTTTTCAGTTATGATCTTTTATTCTGTTGAGCTGGATGTTTGCTTCCCTGTTAATTTGATAGGGGGTTATGCGCAAGGGAATCAACTTAAGATACTGTTTTCAGTGGGATGTGTTCATCACAGTGGTTTTAAGCTTTCTGCCAGAAACATGTGAGAACAGTTTGGATTTCTTGTAGGCACACACTTGGATACATAATGTAGGTCAGATAAATGTACTGTTCAATATGTGAATAAACTGGTATTTTGCAGCCTTTATTGCAAGTACCCCTGTAGCCTCTGAAGACTTGCTCTAATTGGTTATCTTGACCAGTGAAAGTTATAAAAAATTTGAGTCTTTGTTGTGTGTTTTGTAGTGGTAAATAGTTAGAAACTTCTTGCTGTTGGGGTAAAGTATTAAAGATTCAGAATTTTTAGTTTGGTTGGTTTTTTTTTTTATTATTTGGTGATGGGAGCATGTAGATTTATTTTTGTTTTCCCATGAGATATGTATAAAAATAACAGCAAGGATGTTTTTCTGGTTGTAAGGGTTATTCCAAATGTTTCAGAACTAGTTTTTCTTTGAATTTTCCATTACCAGGAAGAACAGGAGTGGATGTCAGAACCATAACAACATGATTTGGTAATTTCTTTTGGAAATGATAAATTTATTTTTTCTCCTTTGATGTTATTCTGTATTTTGCTTTATTGTAAACATCTGTCCAGAGAGGAATTAAATTTGTAGTGTGCATTTTCTTGTTTTTAATCTTTCCACAGATTGTTCTGTAATTCATAAGTAGTTGTACTTTGAACCAGCTTCTGTGCTGGCGAATTGTATCACTGGGGACAGCCAGTGGTACAAACTCTTACAAACCTGAATCATCTCTTACTTTAAGAGTCTAAGTCTAACTGTCTTTTGGCCTTTTTGGCTCACTTAGTCTTGGGAAATGTGAATTGCTGAGCTGATTCCTGGAAGTGACCAGGCAGCGTTTTCCTTTTACAGGAATCAAATGAGTTGGGACTTGGTAGAGAGAGGATGGGGAATAGATTCAGTGTCCTACTGAAATTTGAGGGAGAAGCAAAAAGTCTTCCATAGAGACATACTCTTTTGGGAAGGGAAGAAGGGAAATACTGGTTCATTGAGAAAGGGCTGTGTCTGTGGGAATCTCACATATATGTAGGTGTGTGGGTGTGTTTAAGTGTCTGCTTTAACTTAGAACTTCCAAACCAGACAGAACTGAAACTCTTTTACCTTCTCACTTGCTGACTAGTGGGCTTCTTTTTCTCTCTACCCTGGCAGAGTTTTGAAAACATTGCTGACTGAATGTCAGTATGAAGTTCAAATCATATTATATAAAGACTTTGAGTACCTTGATGGACTCTTCCGTGTATTCAGTCTGAAGATACCATTTTTTAAATGCATGCTGAGATTTAGCATCTCGCACACTCCTCTGTGTACTTTCTTTCCCATATAAGGTGCTTACTATGTTTTCTGCCCCAGCTGGAAAATGAGGATTGTCATTTACTTTTCTGCATCGGCTTAACTTCATTTCTATAGGAAATAGGTGATTCATGTAGAGATAGATCAGCATAAAAGTAATCTAAGCCTTTTGTAACCCAGGAGACAGAAATAACATGTTTTTGAGAGAACCTGATCTTGTAAACAGTATTGGGTGTTGTCAATTGCTGCAGTTTGTCAGTTACTTGGCCACCTGTGTGGGATTATAGTACGAAAAATATAAATACACAGTAGATGTGGTCTAGTATTTGATTGTTTATTTGCATTAATATTTGTTATTATTGTTTGTTTGCATTAATATTCTGCATGAGAATGAAAGTAGCTTTGTGGTATGCTTAAGCAGAGGTAACATATGAAGCACTGTATGTTCACATAGCTGCAAGTCTGAGTTGTAGGAATAATGCTGATGTTTGAAACAGGTTCGAACGTCTGTGCTTCCAAATTAAAATGCAATTTAATTTCTTTGGACTTCTGTTTTGGGTTATGATTCATTGGCAATATTTCTATTGTGTATATGAATGGAAAACTGTAGAAGAAGAAAAGGTTTTGCAATAAAATGAATTTTTTTTCTTCTGATTTATTATTTTAGTGTATTCATAATCAATTGTTTTTCTACTTTACATATCTTTTGAATTTAAAGACTTTTGGAATAATTGATAGGTAAGGAGTAGGCTTTTTGTTCTAAAAATCTGGAGGGTGACAGGTGTATATGGCTCCAAGAGATGCCTGTTAAAGGCAGCCCGAGTCTTGTTTGGGGAGCAGAGGAGGTCTTACCTTTCTTCTTCATCAAAAAGTGGTGCTAGCTTTACAAATGAAACAATGGAAAATAAAGTAGAAACTTTGGGGGGGGTTTGTGCTGTTACAAATTAAATATAGTTGGGTAGTCGTGGTGTTATGTCATGTAATGTGGACTGCCTATGTGAGCAAAAAAAGCTTATTTTCTAAATTGTGTATATTTTTTCTTTCTTTTGGAATGTATCTTGTGCTTATTCTTTGCTTAGTTTGCATCTGGTTGGGGAGATCAGCATTTGTAATTTTTGTTAGTGTAACCTTGCCTGTAGGATCCCAGTTACTCTGCACGAATTCAAACAAGCATTTTCCTAAATGTGCAAGATTAGTTTAGTTTAAACTGGCTTCCTGCTTTTGAAAAGCAGACTCATTGAGTTTGCCCATTGGAGTATTGATGATTTTTTTTTCTTCAGTGTGTATTAGATGGTCCTGTTTTCCTGCAGACCTCAGTGATTGTTGTAGTGTTCTAATGGATGGATTTTATTAAAAATGTTGGGCTAAATTCTGTCTTTTGTTATAAAGCCCTGATCTCAGTGTTTGCTGATGCCCTATTTTGATATAGAGATGCAGCATGCAAGAGATTTCATAAACATTGGAAGACTTTTGAGTATAAATTATGCAAATAACTTAAAATTATTTTGTGTTTCAGCAACCTCTGCCTAGCTGTTTAAGAGCAGTGGATTGTGAATTCAAGCCTTTGATATCCTGAGGTTATCAGCATTACTATCTTCGAGAGAGATAACAGTTCTCAAAGGATCTTCGGGGGATGCACCATGACATCCATAGTGATTGACAATGGAGGCTCTGCCCTGGAGTTTGACAGCAATGAAATAAAAAATCAAGAGGTTAGAAAAGTAAATAGCACTTACTTACTATCAAACTTTGAAACCTTTTATCTTAATTTGAAAGAAAATTTCACTGTAAACTTGAGGTGAAAACAAATGAAATGGATCTGAGATTGTTGTGTAAGGAGGAAGAGTGCAGCCATTTTTCAAATATCTTTCAGTAGAAGATTTTGTTATCACAGCAGTGGAAGCAGGAAGTTTTGAAGTCTGCAGTACAGCTTCAGACTGGGTTTACAAAATTATATTCTATACCAAGCTTTCTTTAAAGATCTCAGATGTGAGGTATAGAACAAGTTGAGCAGAACAATACATGGACCTCTTTTAAAGTTAGCCAGCACAGCATATTTTATTGTATTTTGCCTTCTTATCAACAAATAATAAATATATTCTACTCCCCTGTAGCTTTTAGTAGAGATAATCTGGCAGAGTTCTACTTCTGCAACACTATAACTGATTATATATGCTTCTACTGACATTTTGATCCTTAAATAAGTAGAGATGAGCATATAGGCTTTGAAGTAGTCAGTTCTTCTGTAATAACTTATGCACTTAACCCAAAATGTGTGTTCGAAAGACACAGGTCAGATGTAGGTACCTTGCAGTGCACAGTCAAAGCCTTTGTTACCTTTCATCAAGCAGAGGGAGGAGAAACACTTCCCGCAGCTGAGTGTCTTCATTAGAAAGTGTGCCCTTTTCTAATATCTTAAGCTGTCTGGTGCTTTAAATTTTAAGTCCTTAAACCCAGGAAAATATCTTTGAGATTTAGAAAGCCCCCTGTAATGGCTGAGAACTATCTTTTATTTTTTTAATCTCTTGCTTTGGAAGAAAATTTCCTTTAAAAATATTTAAAATTATTATCATAATTCCATAAAGAATGTAAGAACATAAGAGGAAAACATTAACGTAGAGTTCAATAGTGCAGTATTTAGAGCATTTTTTTTCTTTTCTTTCCTTTTTTTTTCCTTTCTATAGGAAAATGAGCCAGTCTCTGAATTCCCAGCAGTGGTTGTGGAGCCAGTTCCTAGTGCCAGACTAGAACAGGGTTACGCTGCTCAGGTCCTGGTTTATGATGATGAGACTTACCTGATGCAAGATGTAGCAGAGGAACAAGAAATTGAGACTGAAACTGTGGAAACAGGTAGACTTGCTTAATTCTTTTCTTCCATGAGGTTTTTGTACTTTTAGAAATCCCCAAAGAACGTGTCTACCCACGGGATGGAGGTCTTGACATGGGTTCACATCTCTTTTCTCTAAGCTTAGTTTTCCTTGGGCTTCATTGATGACAGGATTACCTTGGCAGGTAAAAATGTCACATTACATTCAGGGTGCTGCCTTGTAAGACTCTGTCTCCTCCCTCATGCGCAGTCAGATCTTCAGTTAAGTCTTTGCTATGTACTTATGCAGGGGGTTTACTAGACAACTAAACTTGGTGTTTTTTAAAATCAGCTGAGCCAGGAAGCTGGTTAGAATTCAGTTTTACACTGTGTGTGAGCCACACAACTGCAGAGCAGCTGGAAATAGGGACTGCATGGCTCTATTTACCCCATCTTCCAACTCTTGCCCCCTCCTGTCTGTCCCTTCCTATCCTGCCTTTTTGGTGCAAGAGTTTATTATTGCTGGTTTGGTTGCAGGAGTGGGTGGCTAGGGGGAATGGAGTTGGGCTGTCCCTTTATGGGCAAAAAGCCTAATAGATTGAAATTAACACATCTACCTATAAAATAACAAGTTAGGAATGAAGAAATGAGTGGAGCTTTGCTGTGAAAGGTCAACTGTTTAGTGGTGAGCACAAGTCTTTCTGTATGCCCTCTCTCCAAAGAACACGATCAGGTTTGCATTTTCTGAGGGGCACCAAAGTATGTTTAAAGTGTCTGCGGAAACAAAAGCTGTGCTGCTATAGCAGCCGAATAACCTCTGACTGTTCGGCTGTGATTCCTGCTTTCCTTCCCTCTTGCTCTCTTGTGTTGCTTCTCATACTTCTCTATGCTAATTTTGCAAGAAGAAAAATAGCAAGGAGACCCTCGACTGTTCTGTATTTTTGTTGAGTTAAATTTCTGCTGGATTAGCAGTGTTGGGGTAGGGAGTACATAGAACTGCAGCTGCCTAATTTAGAGCTGGAGTTTAAATTCATGATGTCAGGAAAGCAAAACAAAGGTGAGAGACTGTCTCAGCTGCTTAACTTGGCATCCCATTAAGTCTATATGCATTCTCATCAGATTAGGTAAATTTCAGTGCAGTTTTCTCAGTAAACAGTGAATGCAATTGCTCATACATCCTTCTCTAGTTGGATGTTATCCTGTAGCACAGCAGCAAAAATTGCAGGCATCAACTTCACAAGGTGAACATGGACTAATGATGCAGGTTTTGGGACGATACTTACAATTCCAGTTTACTGAAATGTGTTTTGAAAGAAATATCCTAATTAGAAGTTCAACAAATAAATGTAAAGAGAAGTTATGAAATAATGTATTTCTTAAATTTAATTTTTGACTATGGTAATAAAACTTAAGGTAAGTGAGAAGTGAGGGTGTTCTTCCCAAACTGAGTTTTACAACTTAAGTTTATATTTGAAAACCTTTAAGAGCTTATACTTTGAAGGTTTTTGTATTCAGAAGTTATTTACACATTAAATATACTGTTTCTAGTAAGATTTTTGTAGATTAATGGCTAAATTAATAGCTAACAGAACAGCTCTTTTAGGATAAAGAGCTGCTGCAAATGAACTCTCCATGGTTTTAAGCATAATTTTATGGCCATAATAAACTGGGGGAAATTACAATTAAAAACTTGCAGCTCTTCTATAGGAATAGTTTTATGTAAGCTGCCATTCAAAGAAAGAGATGTGGGTGCATCCAAGCCTTGATATTTGAAAGTATAGTCTTAAAATTTATAGCGCAGTTGATCTCATAATTTGGTGTCTGTGTTTGGAGATGGTAAGATGTGTCTTGACTGCATGTAGTTTGTTGATGTTTTCTGTGTTGCTTTTGTTTTCACAGTTTGACATTAATATGTTCTTAAAATTTAGTATGATAATGATATATTTAAAACAGTTCAAATATTTATTTGTTTTAATAGTTTTGATCTAAGAATTATTGGGCAGTGAAAAGCCAATAAACAGTGGAGGAGAGATTAAAATTAATGAAGATTTTAAAAACTATGAGTGCACACCCGTCCCTACAGTCCATCTTTTAAGTATTATTTGTGTAGTGTACACACTTAATAATCCAGTGTGGTTTTCATGGTGTAATTATACATGACAATGAGTAGTGGTCCTTGCACAGAACTAATGTCCAGTGTTGGTGAAAGGAGTGCTTGGTTTACGCTGTTCTAAGGGAGGCAATCTTATGGGGCATGTGTTGTGACTGACATGTTTTGACACAGCCAGGAGTCTTCCTGAATTATTTCTCGTACAGAGAGGCAAGATGGGCAGAGAGAAAGTATGAAAGCCTCGAGAAACATTCATTTTGGTAATGCACCATTATTAGCAATGAATTGCAGGACAGTGAATCTGAGTGCACTGGTTTTAAATTTTAATTTTATAGTAGAGATACTGGACTGTGGGTAGGTAGCAATTTAATGTAGGAGAGAGGTGATAACAGGTGCCATGATAATTGCTAATGAGAAAGCAGGCTAAGGCAGTAAAGAAGGTACAATGTTCAAAGAGCGTTTTAAGGTGTTAGTTTTTTGAAGTACATACCTTTATTATGCTAATGATCCAAATTTAGAGAGGTGCAACAGTTTGATTTCTGTACATCTTAGAAGAAAAATCTATTGTTGCTAAAGTAGTCTCTATAGATTCTACTTCATAAATGACAGACTTAATTGCTACAAAAAATTTCATTTTATTTGATAAATGTATCGTTGTTGCACCAAGAATCAGTAGACTTAATGCCTTTTGTGGTTCTAGATTCTACAGACAGCATGGTAAATACTAAAACCCATCTTAAAGAATCCTTGGCAGTACTTGAAAGGGATCCCTTTTCACATAATACACCCCCCTTTGTCACGATCTTTCCTGTTGGCCATGGGCTTGATTTTTTTCCCTTTCTTGTGACAGTTCATTGGCAATTCCAATGACTACTGATTTACGTGGTTTGTAGCATTACAACACACATGCAATAGCCTCAGGCTACTGTACACTTAATCTAAAGCTTTATAATTCATTAAAATATAGCATTATTCTAGCCTCCAGAGATAGGGATCAGTACCCCGTGTGAAAAATATTGTAGGGAAGCTGCTGTGGGAAAATTTACTTAGGACACTAAAGAGATGATCAGTGCTGTGCACTTAATGGTTCTACTTGTGGTTTGCTATTCTATGAATGGATTTGAGACTGTGGACTATAAGGACAGTCAGTGCTGAGCCAAGGGCAGAATTGGGATCTGCAATGTTGTTTTTAATTAAAAAGCTTCTCACATTTATGAAACCACAATTCAATTAAAATATATACTATATGATCATTATAAATACTCATGAATTTTTAGTTAATTCTAATAGAGTATGGGGGTTTTTGCCCCCCATCAGACTCCTTCCCACTAATCTATCTTGATTCATTAATCCAGGATCATTATTTATAATTCATCCCTTAACTGTAAAATTAAGCCATTAACTACAGAAGTAAAACCCAAGTGTCTTTCAGCAAACAAGAAGGACTTAGTGGTTCATTTTTTTATTCTAGAAAAATATGCCTATTTGCTTGGAATAGAAAAAGGAGTTTCCTAGAAAAAATAAAATCTAGAAATTTGGGTAATTTCAGGTGACCTTATGACATTCTTTGTAGAAGTAGTGAGTGCCTTTTGTAATGATTGGAAGGGGAAATATAGTCTTTAGATTGACGTGGTATTTAAATTTCTTTGCCTTTTTGTTTGATATTCTTGGGAGTGGTACGTTTAGATCATTGAGAACTGAGTTACAGCCTTAACATTTTGTTACTGCAACAGTGAACATGTTTATATCATAAAAGACACCTCCTTCTTAACAAGTTTTTAATAATACTCAAATTTTATTGGCTTTCATTTCCTGCACAGTTTTTTTCCTCTAAAAGTAATTAGCCTTTCAGTTTTAGGATTTATTCAACAAAACATTTGTAATTTACGTAATAGCAGAAGCTGCTTTCTTTAAAGAAGCAGTCAGTCTGAAGTTAAGAATTCCTACAGTTGTGTTTATTTTATCACCACATGGAACCTGTAAAGTGGATATAATGGAGTAATCTGATTCTGGAATTTACCATAGGAGCAGTACGAAAGGTAACACAGTCATGGTCTGCAGATCTTAGACATGGAGGATGCCTACTCTTTTAGTTAACCAAGACATGTATTTAAGTATTGCCCCTGTAGACCCTGATTTAATTGTTTTAGTGACTTTAACATCTTGGATGAATAGTATTTTTCCCCTTATTTTTTTATTAATCATCAAAGCACCAAGTAAAAGTTCGGGATTTATTTTTTCGTTACAGCTTTAAGATTAAAGAAGAAACAAAACTACTATTTTCAAGAAGCTGAAATATCATTCAACTTGTAAACTGTTACCAGATTTTTTAATTTCATGTCCTATCAGAAATCCTCCCTGTGGTAAAAGTTGAACATCTGTTTTGATTCTAAAACTGTTTTTGCCCGAGGGGAGTGGAAGAGCTGCATGAAAAAAATGTGGATCTGAAAATGACCCTTTCCAGGATGGAAAAATATTGGGCTACAAAGACAGGAAGTTCAGTTGAAACTATCATGTAAATTGATAGCTGTTCTTAAGGAGGGAGGATGTTGAATCAACAGGGAGTTTAGGCTTAACTCTCCCCCAATTAAAACAAATGGATAAATAAAATACATACTTCAGGGAAATCATCTTCTTCAGAGGAAATTTCAGATTACTAGTTACACAGTTACCACCATGGGAATCAGCTTTGCATCTCTAAGTCCAGTCTTTAGTTACTGCCTGTTCTTCTTTCTGTCTTTATATGTTCTTCCCTTATTACAATTAAAACTGCTTCCTTCTAATGTCTCTTATAGAAATTTGAGCCTGTGAACTCTATGGTTTTTCAGATAAATTTTCATCAGTTAAATATCATCTACTAAGAACTTGTTATTAGATCTGGTTAGAATCTTACCTTTGCAATTATGGTATGTGTGTGTAAGGGATAGATAAAACGGTGTTATAATTCATTCTGGCCAGACATTATTTGATTAAACTGCCTCTTAGGAAAAATGAGTTAACACAAGCATCTGGTGTACTTTCTGTTAGTGCTGACACACCCTATTGACTGAATTTAATTTCCTTAGGCTGACAGCTCAGTGAGAACTTTACACATGCTGAGAGACCATTTGCTTTAGAGGACAGTGCTGACTACATAAAGAAAAAATAGTTTGGACATTCTAACAACTTGATTAAACTCTCATTTTAAGTTGGTGCTGTCTTCCTCTATTACGTTAGGGTCACAGTTTGGAGACAGGCGCACGACTAAACACACAGAGATCATGCGACAACAGCTACCGTTTATTGATGGATGCCCCCTTTTATAGGGGATTCAAAATTCCCGCTCTTGAACAACTGATTAGTCGGGGTCTCAGCCCTGCCCAGCTCACTGCCCAATGATACGTCTGCATTCAGGGTAGAATGGGATTGGCTGGGGTTCCTTGTTTGAGTTCAAATCCAATCTATCATTGCCTCACCTGGGGACTACTTTACTTTTATTGTATAACGAATTGGGTTCAGTTATGGCCAAATTTATCTGTGCAGCTTCAGACCAGCTGCAGCTGCGACATTCCTCAAAGAGGTATGATGAAACCTGTTAGCTAGATAAACAAGATAAAACTTTGCTTGCTATACTGCAAGAATTAGGTGCCTCTTACACATTAATGGGTTACGAGTTTGTCCTTTGGAAGTCAGCTAATTTTATTTTTCACACCATGCTGCTACTGCTGCTGCATACATATGAATCCTTCTTTTGCCAAGAAATCCATTGCACTTTGAGTAGTTAAATGTTGATGACAGTGAAGCAAAATTATTTCCCTCCTATTGCATGTGCTATTGTGTAGTGCTTGGAGCACTTATGCCAAGAGTATATACATCTTTGTTTTCAATAACGTTCTTAATTCAGAAACAAAATGCAACTGCAACTTAGATTTTATGTCCCCTTTGTTGGTGTTCTCTTTTCCAAGAAATTAAGGAAAAGAGCTCTACAACTGCTCCATGGACGATAGTATTTTAACATAATGGTAACAGTCGGGTTGTGGTGTCCAGTTCTTTCTAGATTTCAGGTTTCTGCTTTGCAGCATTCAGTGCTCCATTCATACTGAAGGCATGCTGCAAGACTAACTATTCTGTAATAAAGTCTAATTTAACTACACGTTTCAGGCATAATTTTTATTTTCTGAGGCTGATGTGAGGCTAATTCAAGTATTTGCTAGTGTGGGGCATTATGAGTTGGACTTCAGATGCACAGATGGATCCTTCTCTAAACTCCCAAATCCAATTGCAGCTGGGAGTGAGAATTTGTAGGCTGTTACTGTGAAGACTCAGCCATAGCATTTTACTAATGTAAGCTGAAAAATTTGGGGATTTTTACCTTGAAATTCGAATGCAATAGGACATCCAAACCCATTGTGGTATGAGTGCACAAGAGTTAGTGGTCTTTATTGATCAAATAAGATAGTGAGAAACTATTGAAAGTAATAATTTTTAAACGTGATCTGTATGTTAAAAGGGAGATTGTAGTTGGCAGCAAACTGTAGGATGAGAATAAAGCCATGTTTGACCTGGACAGTTAGTCCTTAAAAACATTCAGTGGACTTATAGATGTTTGTTGTTATTAGAAAAGCCTTAAGGACTTCAAAATTATACATCTGGGTCGGAGAAATAGCTCAAGTGTGGCATAGTTATATGCCAGCCTATTACCAGTCTCAAGTACTGTTAATTTCGTAAAATCATATAGAGTGCTATGCAAATACCTGACTTACCATTGTCTAATAGACTGCCCTGGAAAGAAAGAATTTCCTTATAAAGCAGAGAAGTGTAAATGTTGATTGTTTGTGGACTGGTAGTTTGTAGGTTGGTAGTTTGTTTTTTTTTTTTTTTTTCCAAGTCAGCTGAATTTTCTTACTCTGCATGCACAAGTAATAATGCTGGAATGTAGACACTTGGTATTTTGATTAACTCTTTTTCAGTTTGTCAGAGGTAGTGCCAAATCCTGAGGATACAGTTTTTTTTTCTATTTGGAATCATTAATTGCTGTGTGAAGAGTGACATCAAGATCCTGAGTCCACTCCAAGGTGCAGATTGTGACTGACACTTGGCTTTAGTAGTGTTAGACTTCAGATGGTGTAGTCATGAACATGAGCTTGGCATAGTCATGGACCACTTTCCTCAGTATTTCCCTGTGTCTTCCAGGGATGCTTTGTGGTTTTTTTGTTGTTTAGGCATTTTCTACTGTTGAATTCACAGTGGATGATAATGATTATGTTGATGTGCTGATAAAACCGATAGCTGCATCTTCTTGTATATTTTCTGGCATTTAACTGTTAAAAATGCTTCTTTGTATTGTTACCTTTGTTATGCAGTAATAGCTATCAACAGTTACTGCCTACTGCTGAAGACAGAAGCTACTTCTGTAATTATTAGATGAGAATTTCTTTAGGATCCTGGGCAAAACTGACATTTCTGTAACTTTGAAATTAGTAGATGATTTGGGCACTTCGGACAGGGCATGCCTGGACTTCTGAAATTACTTGCAGCTTTTTGAAGTGGTTGGCATTTCAGGATTGTTACTCTGTTATCATTTGCAATATCTTGTGTAGACTGCAAATACTGCCCTCAGACTGTGATAGGTTGACGCTGGTGTAATGCCAGTACACCCACAAAAATAATTTATTCATTTTCCTCTGCTATGGTTAAGCAGAGGAGGGGAAAAGAAAATTCATGGGATGAGATAAGGATAAGGAGATAAAACACTTTAAGGGCAAAATAGGCTTAAAACTTTAGAAGGTATAAAGAAAAATTTATTAACAGAATTAAAAGAGGGTAATGAGAAGTAAAAAGAAACCATTAAAACACGTTTCTCCTCCCCCCCCAGCCCTTCTTTCCTTCCCATCCACAGCGCAGGGGGACAAAACATAGGATTTTTAGTCAGTTTGTCACTTCTAAAAATCTTTCTTCAGTTCATTTAGGGAGAGGAGTCTCTTGCTATGCTGTGGGGTCTTTCCTACGGGAAACAGTTCTCTGTGAACTTTTCCAACGTGGTTTTAATTTTCACAGCTCACAGTCTGCCCGGAACCTGCTTGCAATGTGAAGTCCCTCCCACAGGCAAAGCAGTCTTCCCACAACTGCTTTTTGTGGGCCATTTGGCTTATGGGGTGCAGCTTTTAAGGATGACCTGTTCTAGTATAAAAGCAAGGGTCTTCTTCCTCTATTTCTGAAAGCAAGGGTTTTCTTTCTCTCATTTCAAGCCTCTCACCTGATCACAGCTTTTCAGCATCCACATGCTCTAGCATGAGTGCCTTTTTTTTATGGGCTGTGGTTGAATGCTGCATCCCTGCATGCACTTCATGAATTACAGGGAAACAGTCTATTGTATTATAGTACTCACCACAGCTTGCCGAAGAATTTCAGCTCTGACGTCTGGAGCACCTCCTCCTCCCTCTCCCTCTTTCGCACTGACCTTGGTATCTCCGTATTGTTCTCCTCACGTGTCTTCACTTTCTCCTTTTCTCTGACTCAGGAGAGAATTGGTGTTCGTAGGTTCATTTGTTCTCAAGTTCTATCAATTGAAACAGTTTTTATAGAGCTCTGCAATGCTGAAAGGTTGATCTTGTCCAGGCTCCGCAACTGGGGAATAACTTGCTGTGCTTCTCTCTATATTGGTCAAGTGGTCTCCACCAGCACTGCTGGCTCCACTCCGCGCCTTTTCTTCATGTGGGACTCTGAAAAAAGAAAAACTGTGCCCCTGCTTTTGTCTTTCTGTCTGCAGCGTGGCTGGTTAAAAGCAGCTAAGTAAATGAAGTCCATTGCGAGCCATGCAGAGACAACTGCAGCCTCGCGGCACCACCCTGGCTGCATAGTTGCTTGTGGTGCCAGGGGTCCAGCAGCCCCCTCTGGGAAGGGGCCCAGGCTGGCTCCCGTCGGAAGGGGGCCCAGCCAGCCCTCCCCGCCACTTTTGAGAGCAAGGGAGCAAGACAGCTTCCCGCAGTTCTTCATTCTTAAATATGTTCTCATAGAGTTGTTATCAGCTTTTTTCTAATTGACTTAGCAGTGTGCTAATTCTCAGAGCTAGCCAGTGATTGGTTTTGCCAGGCACGGAGGAAGCTGCTAGCAGCTCCTCACAGAGGACCACTTCTGTGGATGACTTTTTCCCTCTTCACCACAAATCAATGCAAAACCAGCACACAGACAGATTGCCATCTACCTTTCACTTACTTAAGTTAACTCAAACAACTCACCTCTGTAAGAATAAGCAAGTGCTTTATTTCAACTGCCTTTTCCCAGGGTAGTTTTGTCTTACTAGAATACAACTGGAATCCTCTGGGGCTAAAAGTAATTAAATGCACACAGTTTTTTTTTCTTTCTGGTTAATTATTTGCTGGAATCAAATAATTATCAGTGGAAGGAAGAGGTGCCATTGGAAGGTTGTACTTTCAGCATTTCAAGCTACAGTGCTTGTGAAGTAGTTTTCCAAGAGAAACTAGTCTGTTATCAGAGGATGTTTTCATCATATTTGTGAGAATTGTGGGAAACGCAACTTTGCGGAGAAGACTATGGGAGTGGAGAATGACAATTCCTCTATAAGCACTGAATGCTCTATTAGTTTTGAGGACTGTTCAAGGAAATGCTTAAGATAATTGATGATCCTGTTCCAATCCAAGTCTGCAGATCTGATGAAACCCACCAGTTTTTCATATTTTGAATTTATATCTGCTGTTTTGGATGCAATTAGTCACATTCAGCTGCTTTTTTTTGAGTTGTCTTTTGTAGTTTTTTAAAACTATCAGAAGGAGTTTTAATTAGTGTACATTACAGAGAAGAAGTGATACATTTTCTTTATTGTGAACAAAGTTGTCCATATCCCTTAACCAGAAAGCATGAGCTGATAGATATTTTACTCCTGTGTTTATACAAGAATGGAGATACAATTCACTTGTCTTGAAGTTACTTAAAGCTTATAACAAACAGGAATGTAGTAACTAGAAGCATAATTTTGAATGGTAACTTTCCAGCTTATTAAACATTTTGACTGGGTTTTTTTCCTGGCAGTTGGTAAATGTAGCATGTAGGTCTACCTGGCTATGTTGACAGCTGAACTTGTGCGTTAAAATTGACAAAGTTTAGTGTGTGTATACTAACAGTGAAAACAAACAAAAACTCCTCAACAATAAACTAGGGTAAATAAACATGTTTGTGTCTGACAAAGACTGATGCTGGTTGGGAATCTGTTCCCTTACAATTTTTTTTTACTTTTTTCATGCCAGAGAAATAAAATTTCTGCAATTTCCTGTGGCTCTGTTCCATTACAGTAAGTATTTCTTGCTTCATTGGGCCACCCACTGAGTAGATTTTGTAGCCCTCTTTGTTAGCCTAGAAAGGAGGCTTTAAAAGAGTTTAAAAAGTTAAATGCACATTTACTTTTTCCCTGTAGACTTTTTTCCCCTGAAATAATAAGATTTTATTAGCATGACAAATCAATCAGCATTCATAAAATACTAGAAATAATATAATTTAAACAGATGAAACTGCAGGACTTTTGGAGAAAGTTGCATTCCTCCTTAAAGACAGTGTTATGCTTTAATATTAATATAGGTAAGGTATGCACAGGTCACTTCATAATTTGTTGTGGCTTTTTGCATATTAATCTTGAAAGTGCACAGGCTCTGATTCTTTTCATTTTCAACTGATTGGAATCGCTTGGGCATCCAGTGATATTGTCTCTGTGTATGACCAGAGAGAGGGAAGAATCAGAACACTTGTGTGCAGCTGTTCAAGTCCATTTCATGTGCACTGGCAAACATTATGCTAAGTCTGTGCTTGCAGTAGTAAATAAACTCTACTTAGGAAACTGGTATTAAACCAAGAACTTCATGTTTAATACTCTCATTTTTTTTCATTTTGGACCTAAGGGGTTTGTCAAAAGTTACGCAGTGCCAATTACTTGCATGCACTTACTCAAGGAGTCCACACAGCTCAGGCAAAACTTTATTTGGTATGAGTCAAACACTTCAGTTTGTGACTGAAAGCTGCAATCAGTAAACAATCCTCACTAAATTACACAGCAATCAAAAAAGGAAAAAGCTATGAGTGCACCTTTTCCAAAGTATGGTAGTATGAACTCCTGTTGACATGGGTGTGGATCTTCAAAGGCATTTAGCATCTCAGTATAGCTTTTGATCTGGATCTAAACAGACAAACTTTTAAACTGTATTTTATTTCTTGAAGTGGGGGTAAATTATAATTTTTAACAATAGGAGGTACACAGCACAAAGTGACAGGACTACATGGTTATTCCAGTACTCTGTATGTAAGCTGAAGCTATGGTGTTGCTAAACTACACCATGTAAGGCTTCCATTTCAATCTGATGATGTTCTAATGAATGACTATTAAATTTTATTGCACATTTAAGTGTGTGCCTACCTAAAATGCCTTTTCTTGTCCTTGGGCTTGTCTCCACTAGGAAAATTTCTGCTGGACAACACAGCAGAGTCCCCTAGTGGAAATATGCTGATGGGAAGGAATTCTTAGTTAGTACTGCTGTAGTTAGTAGTTAGTACTGCTGTTTCACTTCTCTAAATAACAAAAGCTGACAGGAGTACTCTGCTGTTGGCAAAGCTGGATCTGCATGAGAGCTTTTTGCCCTCAGAGCTGGCTAGGTGCCTTTTTTGTCAATGCTTCTGGCTGTGGAAGAATCTTGCTTGACTGGCAAAATTTTAGCACAGACCTACCCTTAGATATCATGGCCTCCCTCATGAATTTGAGAATGAATGACTTTTGCTTGCAGGTCTTGCTCTTTATCTGATGAAGCACTGAAAAAATTTAATTCTTTACACCCAGGAATAGATGACTGCTGTCTACAACATGCCTGGTTTTTTTATTTCTGTATTATAAATATTATGTATAAATACAGTCATGCAAATGTATTCCTATAATGTCTTGAGAGTTGTAGTGGAGGAGTAGGATTTGTCAAGAGTTTGAAGCACTGAATTAACCAGCTGGAGTTGATTTTTGCTGAATACTATTTTGTGATTTCGGTGCTGGGGAAAATTGCTTCTAAATTGTTCCTTCTGATCTAGGTCCTAGGACTACTGAAACTTGAGAGGGGAAGAGATTGTGTATTATCAGATTGCAGCTGGACTGCTTCACCTTCTTTTAATGGAGCTGTGGAGGTGTCTTCAAGGAAGGCTCTGTAGGCAGCAGGTGTTTGCTAGATCCTTGGCATAACAATGTATGCCTACTCAGGTGTGTGGTGTTAATGAAGGAATTCCTGTGTGTAATTTCCATGCATAGCTCTGTGTAAGACATACTTGGCTTTTCTTAGTGTAGCTGCTCTTTGCATGCAGCTGTGAAGTTTTACCCTGGGAGTAATCAGCGCGTGGACTGGGTAGGAAGTGCGGAGAGCGCGTTCTCCTGACTGGTGCTTCTCTCCAGGGACCTGGCAGGTACTGCTATGGCATTACTGGTGCAGGTGTTCTTCGGAGGGAGAGGATGCAACCCTAAAAAGTGGTGGTAGTGGTTTGGGGTTTTGTTAATTAAGAGAGCAATGAAAATTTTTTTCACCCCTCAAGTCTTTTCAGAGATGAAGGATGGATGGGGGCTCTGGCTAACTGGAATAAGCCCTGTTATTACTCCAACAGAGATAAGGTGGATTGAAGGCACGGAGTACCGAGCTTTTCTGGCGAGTTGTTACTAATGTAGGTGATCCAGGGATTTGTCAAGGAGAAATCTTGTTAATGCGTCAGTGGTCGCCTCGGTGAGGACTGTTCGCCTTATACTGGTACACGGTCTGTCCCGGCCAGAAAGTGTCACCGGAGTACGGAGGTGCAGATGGCCGAGGGCTGCGGAGAGATGGAGCAGAAGGCGTTCGGGGCGTGCGGGACCGGGATGCGCTGCGTCCTTGCCCTCGGGCGCCTCTGGAGCCGTGCGGGGAGGCGCTGCCTGCGCCGCGGGGCGGCCGGCGNGCGGCGTCCGTGCATGAGGGGCCCACGAACCAGCTCGACCTCCTTATTCGGGCCGGTGAGCTGCGCCGGGCCGACGCGGGGCGGGAGCGAGGACGGGCCGACGCGGGTGGGAAGACGCGGTGCACGTCGAGCTCCGGCGGCGGGCGGGAGGCAATGGAGGGCAATCAGGAAGTGATCACCTTGGTAGCGGCCAGCCCGCGGCACTTGCCTGCCGGCGCGGGCGGCGCCACCGGGGCCGCCGCGCCAGGAGTTGCGGCGGGGCGCGCGGAGGAGTTTAGCGGGGTTTTGGAGGCTGGGGCGAGA
>VZSE01004953.1:1380-33042 GCA_013398275.1 Promerops cafer | reverse complement strand
CGCGCACGGCACCGGAGGGAAGCCGACTGTAAACACGGAAGTGGCCGCGCCGCCGCCGCCGCACGTGGCCGCACCTGCCTGCGGGCGCCCCCGACGGGCGGGGGAACGGCGGGCGGTTGCGCCGTCCCGGGCCGAGCCTTCCCTCCCGGCAGCCTCATAGCCACGGCGGGGTGAGGACGCACGAGGCGGCGGGAATTTCGTTCCCTGCCGCCGGCCCGTGCAGGTGCCGCGCTTTCTCTGGCCTCTCCTCCGCACCGTCAGATCTTGCAGCCCCTAGGCCCAGCGGCTGCCTTGACATGGGCCGTTTACCCGAGCTGTTGCACTTTTTCGGGGTTGTGTTCAGAGTCCTGCATCGTTTGGCCTCCTTCCGTTTTGATAAATCTGTCTGATAACAGGATACTCGAGTGATCCCAGGACTTGTCTTAAAGTGTGGTAAAGCCGTGCCGAACGAGTAAGGTTACAACTGACCCAGACTTCAAATGCAGTGTCAAGCATTCAGTTCTCCACTGAAGTTGTACCAGGTCTGATTTTACAACACGGAGCTCAACTTCTAAAAGTAGTCCTTGGAGCCATAAACAGTACAGTGTAGGGCATTATAGGTAATGAATTGTGCAGTAGCTGCACAGGAATTTGCAGAGAGTGTCAAGCTTAATACTGGCTTTGCATTGACACGGCAGTGGGTTTTCACGGACCTAAGGGTAAATGCTCTGTCGTTTATCAGTGTATTAAGATACGCTGTCAGAAAGGGCCAAGTCACATAATCATCTTCGTTTATTTTACTTAATGTGGAAAAATTACCGGGGTTTTTTGGAGGGGGAGGTGACCCACACCCCAGACATGCAAAAATACCCCCCTACAAAGCAGTGAAGAACTGTTCTGCTGCATAACAGAGGGGGAGTAGGTCCTAAGCATTTTGACAGTTGGGTCTAGGATGGAGCAATAGCTTCACTTTGCCAGTAGAACAGCTTTCATTTCTGCAGATCTAACTGCTGCAGATTTCAGTGAGTTGTTTTTTACTTTTGATTGTCTGTGAATAGAGAACGTTTAAGTAGTTGATCATTGTGTCAACACCTTTTTTGGTCACTATAACTAGATTGCTTGTGATCGAGCACTTAGATAAATAATGAATGACCTTTGCATTGCTCTTTCTGATGTCCTTTGTCATACTGATATCATTAGCCCAACCAACTTCATTCCTTTTTTCTTCCATATTTGCATTGCAGTGAGTGATACCTATGCATGTCTAGTATTCCCATCATCATACTATCAAGATACCATATCTGTTTACTTAATTTTGTGTGTAGATGATATCACGTGGATTTAAGCGAGGAATTCTTTATCCTAAGGGATTATAATAATTATATGTTGCCTTTTCCTGTGGCTGCTGGTTTCAGTGTTGACAAAACTTCAGTGTTTAATAACTGTGGGAAGTAAGATGGACCAAAATTGTTACTGCTTAGTGTTATCTTAATTGCCAGTTGTAAGAGCAACTCCTAAATGTCTTTACAAACATATGTTTTGGCTTTGTAGTTAATATTTCTGTCAATATTGGGCTGATAACATACGGCTCACAGTGAAACAAGTGTTTTGAGATGGTTGCTCTCATCTTTGTTATTGATTTGCCTTTACGCAGTGGCATCATCCATAAATTGTGTGCAGCTGAGAGTCTTGAACAGAGGCAGGCTTAGGGAAATACTGAAAAATCCAAGAAATTGTTTTTCAGTTTCTGAATAAATGTCTGCCATAAAACAAGCAGTAAACTGAAGAATGCTTTCTTTTCCAGTCAAGTTTTGCATACAGAAAGATTTCTGGGTATTACCTATAGAGGCAATTCAACTGCTTTTAATTAAGATGTTGTTTAAACACTCTTACTAACTTCCACTGCTGTTTTTAAGTGCTGAAATAAAACAAGCATGTGAATGCCAGTAAACTTTAATGAGGTTTGTTATTGTATAGGTAGTCACTCTTTACTGAATTCCATGCTTGGAATTGTGAATTCTTCATTAAAATGTTGCTTTGGTTGCCTGATAGTATTAAAAGGTAAGCTATTGCAGGTGCTACAGTTAAGTGTTGGCCTTGTAAATGCAGACATTGATAGCATTTCAGGTTAAAGGTGGGGAAGGGGGGGGAATGTAGTGCAGTGCAAAAGAGTACCATTTTGAAAATTTCAGTCCATTTTTTCTGTTTTGTAAATTGCTTTCATTTATTTTGTTAGTCTTATGTTAAAAGGGGGGACATTGTTACCAAATGGATATGTTGCCACTATTTTTTTCTGTAAACCTAAAGTACAGCCGTTTCAGACTTAGCTACCAAGGTTGGTACTTTGTAACAGCTGTTGAGAACCTTGAATAATCTACTATACACACTGTTTGGGTAGAAAGTGGAGCTAAAAGACGTTAGGCCAACAGTGAAGATAGACATCAACTAGCCTAGTTATCTATTTACACTTTAGATTTGAATTTGTTTTTTGAGTTTTTTTTCTATAAATAGATCAAAATTTTTTAATTAAATATTTTAAAATAAAGTGCCAAGGACTCAGATTCTTTCATAAAAGCAGTAAGATGAGATTTGATTTAAAAGAATGGAAGATAAATGGTGGCGTTAGCTCTGATGTGTTCTAGATCAGTAAATGGCAGTTTTCATGTTACTCAATTACCAAAGTGTGCAAAATTTACTTCCATCCACATAAACTACATTGCTTCATTTGGGCAAGTGACAGTTCTTTCTGAAATGGTTGTATAATATAACAGACCTACACCTTATGTTGCTTACTGAAACAGTACAGTCTATTTTAGCTTTAGAGTCTTGCATAAAGTTGATAGCATAAATGTAATAGAAATAGAATTGGGCATTTTTAGAGAAATGAGTGATACACTTCAGTCTTTTATTAGAAATGTTTCTGTCCATTGTGATACTGTGTCTCAAAGTCTTGGGAAGTTGTCTTTTTTTAATTATGGAATCCTACTTCTTTGTTTTGCTTTTCCCTCCATCTTTTTTTGCAAGAACTGTTGTGATAGAAGTGTAATCTAGTTGATGACACTTGATGTAGTCATCTGCAAGAAGAGCCGCCTGTTTCTTTCTTGTCCCATCCCCTCTCTGAGAGGGCCTGTTCCCCCAGTTCATCTTTTATGATGTCTTTTTTAGCTGTTTTTTGGTATCATGTCTTCTATCTGAGCACTCTGATGTGCTGTCTTCTGTTGGACATTTTCTAGCATGTCAGAAAGATACTTTACATAAATTTGTGTTAGGATACAAATTTCTCCTTTTTTCTTCCCACTGTGTTGGTGCAGTAAACATTGCCTGTGAGCAAATGCAAACTCCTGATGTTCACTGGGTAGATGAATGCCTCTAAGGCTAAAACCATGTACTGAGTAAAGGAGAATTAGTTATCTGGGAAGACTTAAAACTTGGTAGTAGAACTGAATTTAACTAGTGTTTTAATAGCTGTCCTTTTGGCAATGTTACTTTGTTAACTGTCATGATAGACAGACAGCATGTGTGCTTCAGCCAAAGCCAGAAGTGTTACTATTTTTTGCTTGATATTTTTTAGGTGACAGTTTTAGTCGAGTCCCAAGTAGCTCCCATTGGAAAAGCATTTGTGAAGTGTGTATTTTCAGACATTAGAGGCTTTTGTGGAATAGATAGTGGTGTTTTTATTTGAAATGGAAGGGTTGCTTAGGGGAGAGCTTGAGTGATTCCTTTGCTCTGCTGTTACAATTTTGCAGTCTTAGTCCCTAATGCTGGTTGTGTTTCCTTTCCCTCCACTCTGGTCCTTCAGCAGAATCTCTTAGTACTGGAAAAGTACATAGATGGCTTTCTGCTATCTTTCTTGCCTTGTTCCTGCCCTCTGCTAAATACCTCTTAGTTGTGGTGCAGCATCTAAACTGTTCTCTGTTGGAAAATTTTGTATACTTTTAAGCATTTAGGGGGTAGTGAATTCAGTACTCTCTTACAATTGAAATTTGTCAACTAAGTTTGAATTTCTTTACGAAAGTCCTTTATATATTGAACCTAATGGGAAAGAGGCAGCTATCTGGTTGGAGAAGCTTTGCTGACATGCTTGGAATCTTATTGCATGCATTAGAATAATAACATATTAATTACTGATTTGGACTTCCTAATTTCAGTAGTGTTGTAGAATTCATACATTTTTATCAACTATCTGAATGTTGTTCCTGTATTCTGATAATCCGTGAAAATTTTTATCAGGTAGATGAGGGAAACTTAGTCATCAAATTCTGTGCAACTGAAACTTTTATTTAGAAAGATAAATGTTTAGGCAGAGGGTTTCCTGCAGGGCCACTCCGTTACAATGCAGGTGGTCAGCCTCTGACTTTGGATATGCCCAAACAGCTGCTTGGGAAGGAAACACTTGGCCAAGCATGGGGAGCATCCAGGGTTTGCAGCTGGGGAAAGGGCTCATGGTGCAGAATTCGTGCTAGTTGCCGCTGGTTATCCAAGGAACAGAGTGCACAATAAAGACCCTTTCCTGATTTTCCTGTGCTCTTAGGTAGGCTTTTATTGTTCACAGCCTGGGGTGAAGCAGTGTTGGAATGTCAGCTTTAACAGGCATCTACTGTTCCAAAAGATAAAACCCTCTAAATAGCATCCCAGGCCATAGCTAATAGGCTGTGGTGGGAATCCCATCAGCCAGCCAGCAGGTGGGCAGCAGGCTGGTTCAGCAAGAACTTTCAGTCACCTGTAGTTTTGCATTTATGCATCTTCCACATTTCATCCACTTTCAGCTTCTGGTTGATATGTTTAATCTGCTGGCTAGTAGGTTTTTCAGGTTTTTAATCCCTGCATTTGAAAAAACTGCAGTGTGCTGGAGGGCTTCCCCATGTGAGCCTGCAGGGAATCTGTGTGTATCTGGTGTTTCCTTAAGTCAGAAGCAACTCTGGCATTGTTTCCCTGCTTTTCACTAAACAAACCTCGAGTTGTTTCTTAGACATTTTCAGTAACAGCATACATGCCTTGAAGTTTTTGTAGAGAATTATTCCCAAATCCTCTTTAGTTCTGTGATACTGGAGATAGGTGACTGTGCTTAGGCTAAAGATAGATCTCCTGGTTACTGGCTGCCTTGCTGGAGTGGTTCAGCTTAGAGCACATGGCCATAAATGGAAAGAGCAACTGAAGAGAGACAGCTACCTTGGCCAGAGAGTGGATAATGGGTAACAGGTGTTTCTGCAGTCACCACTTTTCAAAACCTTTACAAGGGCGAGGAATATGGAGTTAGCTGTGAATAGAATTGTAGTTTTACATGGTACGTTGGGGTTTTTTTAGTGTTGCTGCTGTGTTCAAGGTGCTGTGATCTGCACTGTATCAAACTTAACTGTGCTCTCTTGAAGTTGCATTATTTTTGATTAATTAGTTTTCCTGAACTTTCAGAACTTGAAAAAAGAACTATTTTTACCTTTTTCCCTTAGTTTTTTGCATAAAGCACACCCTTTATACTGTTTGTTGTGCTTTATGTTTTTTTAACAACCAGCCTGCTAAAATGAACTCAAAATTATTTTCAATGTCAGAAATCAAAATAGGATGTATGTTTTGGAAACTAGTCTTGTTTTTATGTATATATATGTATATACATAGACATTTTATGTATATATTTATCCAATAGACTGAAAATTTGAAGAGAGGTGACCTTTAGATTTTAATGGGATAATAGTTGGAGATGGTACTACTTCTCTGTTCTGCTGTGTTAATTTGTAATCATCCTCATCACAATCTGTTTTTTTCTGGTTAATTTGAAGGCAGAAGACAACTCTCAGTCTCTTTCTGTAAGCTCTTGAACTTCTCATGGAAATGAGGAGCTTGCTTGTGAACCAGAAATCTAATTGAGGAAGTGACAGTGTCAGTTCTGCTTGTCTTGTCTTCCCTAAATATTTCTGTTGACAGGAAGGTACAAAATATGTGAAGACATCTGATAATCTTGTGTTTTTCATGTTAAAGATTGAGAAGTATAGTTTTACAGGGATACATGTGGACTTCTATAAGTAACCTCTTCTCGTATTTTTTTTTGTATTCTTCTGCAGTAGAAGCATCAGTTCATGGCAGTAATGTGCACTGCACAGATAAGACAATTGAAGCTGCAGAGGCCTTGCTTCATATGGAGTCTCCTACCTGCCTGAGAGATGCCAGGAGTCCTGGTATGTCAGTCACAGTCTCTGCTCTGGGAGCCATTTCTCCTTCTACTAATCAGTAAAACAAGCAAAGTGGGAAACCTGTTTCTTTGGAGAGCTGTATGTTGTTTAAAACATTTCCCTGCGTATTTAAAAACTACTGATTTGTTTGAGTTTTACATGATTTCTCCACCCTGCAGCAAGTATACTTACAGATTAAATCATTTATCTGAGAGGGGTTGTTGGGAAGAGATAGCTGAGTAATGACATATTTAAAATTAATTTTCCCCCCTAAACATCATGGAATACTTTTTCACTGTGCAGGTGACAGAGCTCTGGCATAGACTGACCAGAGAGGCCATGGAGACTCCATCCTTGGAGATACTAAAAAGTACAGTATCCTGGGCAACCAGCTCTAGGTGGTGGACCAGGTCCCCTTCTAACCCCAGCCATTCTGGGTTCTGTGAATCTGACACTTTAAATTGCCAAAATGAAGAGTTATTTTAAGGGAAAAGTATTTGTCTTCATCTTTCTATTTTAGAAAGAGTACCCAAAAACAATGTGTTGCAAAGTGTTACCAGTCTAAAAAATCAAACCTTAATGTTGATGGTTAGTTCAACTGATGTCCCTTCTGAAGTTACTTAATATATGTTGGATGAAATAATGGTCAAACAGAAATGCAAAAGCTACAAATTAGGAAATGGAGATCAGAGTAATGATCAAAGATGAAGCTCTAAGTTGTTTAAATTAAAGTTGCATTTAGTTCTGAAGAATATTGGTGCGGTATTTGTTTTTGCCTAAAACTATTGGCAAGTGTGCATGTTTTGGGGAATTGGATTGATTTTCAAGGTGACCAGATTTTGGAGCAGAAAGCATGTTGCACTGTTGCATATGCTTTGTTTAAAATTATTTTAATGTATCTTACATAAAATTATCATATAGAAACTTCATCAGATATTCTTTTTTTCTTCTCTTGTAGTGGAAGTTTTTGTCCCTCCTTGTGTGTCCACCCCAGAATTTATCCATGCAGCCATGAGACCTGATGTGATCACAGAAACCGTGGTGGAAGTATCAACAGAGGAATCTGAACAAATGGATGTATCTCCTGTTCCAACTTCTCCTGATATCCATGAACCAATGAAAAAGAAAAAGGGTACATATGGCTTTTCATAGGAGCCATCTCAAAATTTTACTTCTGTTGTCCACTGCCGTGGATGATGCAATTGATACAGGGGAGGATGGATTGGGTGGTCTGATCTCTTTGCTTATACAAACAGATTGATGGGAGTCTGAAATGTGAGTTCTTAGAAAAATGGGTCTGCATCAAGAAAAAAGAGAGAGCAAGAGAATGGGCTTTGACAAGCCGTAAAGGAAGATGGTTTCTGTGTTGTGTATTTTAACACAAAGTGGAGGAAGGATGGAGTATTCAAAGAGGACTTCTGTGGTGGATAACCACTGGTGTCTGAAATATGGATATATTTGGTGAGACGGTAGACTTGGGGTTCATGCAATGAAGCAACAGAGTAAATACTAACTTAAAAAAACATAAATCAGCTTACAAAATCATAAGATCTTTTTTGTGAAATTTTTGTCTTTCCTGTCTAATTGGCATGTCTTGGAGGAGAAACAATTCAGAACAGTGTTTGGTTTCTAAGCATTTTTCTATCATGAGAGGTTTGCACCTGGTAAGGTTGCTCTCTCTGGTCTAGCAGTTTTGTTAGAGGCATCAATACAGTTCACACAGCATTAGGAATATTGATTTAATAAGAGTTTCCAGACATGCTGAGATGGAATATTTACTTGTAATTTAGCGGGAAACACATGCAATGTAGTGATAAAATGATACAAATCCAAGATCTGTGAGTCTTCGATTTAATAAAAATGCACATTAACTTGTCTGCAATTCTGCCTATGAAGTAAGCAACCAAATGATAATTACACTGGATGTGCCGTGGTAATCTTAGGAATCTTAAGTTTATCCATGCTTGTAGTAAGGAAACAGCCAGGGGGAAAATACACAAGCTGCTTTTTTCAGCAAAGGCAAACTATAGAATTTTACTCTGCATATGATTAATACTTCTTTTTCCCCATGTATTATGTGCAGCTGGCCGTAAACCCAAGACCCAGCAATCAGCTTTATCTGATGGGTCTCCAGATCTAGGTATAAAGAAGAAACCTAGAGAAGGCAAAGGTATGTATTTCCATTCATTGAGTCTTTAAAAATGAGCAGTGTATCTGCGTGGTATTTATCACAGGAAATGTACGTATCTTTAAAAATGTGATGGATGAGATTGTACTGACTTTATATTAGAGTTTTGTTCAATGTCTTCAAATTTGTTCGTACAAGATCTAGCACAAGGATGTATGCTCTAGGAGTCTCCTCTAGTACCCTCCACAGTTAATAGGCTTTCTCATTTTTTATTTGCTTTACTTTGTGCTTATTGACTTGTGATGTCTTTTGTGTTGTGTATCAACTTAGTGCTACACACATAATTTATTAACCTACAGCTGTAAGACTTGCTTTCAAGTAGAGGCAGCACATGAGTGTTTAGAAAGGTGATGGTTGGAAATATGATTTCTTAGTTAATTGACAAACTTCAGTGGGAATATATTCCTTGACTAATAGATTCAGTTCAGTTTAAGGGGAAAAACAAATGATGATGTGTTTCTTCATCGGTTGAGTGGAGAATTATGTGCAGAAGAGTTCTAGTTTCCTAATGTTTCTCCTGATAAATAGAGGTTCCTTTCTTGGACTCCAAGCCCCTGCTATTCATTAAGCAAGAAGACAGACTGGGACATATGCTCACAGGTTACCTTTAAGGTCACGTGCAGTGTATTGATGCCATTATGATTTTGCTTTTTCATATACTTTTCTCATATCCCCCTTTCATATATACTTTTATGCAGCTTTTAGGTATCCTAAGTGCTTTTAGCCCACATACTTGCAATTCCCTAAGTTTGATAACTAACTTAGACCCAAAGTTCTGTTAAGCCAAGAGACTAAACATCTTGGAAACATCGTAGTTAGGGTGTCAGAGAGTCCCAGAGCCAAGGTCCTCTCCAGAACACATTCTGTAAACTAAGATAGACCCATGCAGGGGAGGCATTCCTTACGAGGGGGCTTCTCCTGAGCCTCCCATTGGGAAACCTATGATAGATATGCTAATATGCAAGATCTATAACTGTATATGCGATCCATCACGGGAGGGGTCTTTGGTCGGTGCTGTGCCAGGGAGGGCATTTCTGCAGGGTGCTCCTGCCTGGAATGAAGGATCTTTAATAAACACTGAGGTAAAATCCCTTTTCCCCCTCTAACTGTGTTCAGCTTTTAATTCTAAGCCCAGGAAAAGGCATCAGTATCAGCTCTTCCCCTGGCTACACCTGAAAAATCTGGACTCTTCTCCCCTTAGTGCACTGAAAGTTGTTCTGAAATGTTGCTATAGCTGGGAGTAACAAAGTTTAGTGACTTGGAGTAGCAACATTCTAGCTGAAAGAGTGTGCAGTGGTCAGCTCCACTATTATTTTGACATTTGTTTGAAAGCAAGCTGTCTGCTGTTTACGTAATTCCTTATCTGGCTATAGCTCCTGAGTCGTCATGTTTGTCAGTAGGGCAAGGTAGACTGGGACTGACTTCATGGGGGTGTTTGCTCATGGAAACCAGTGCAAACACTAATTAAACTTCCCTGTAGTGCCTGCAGTTGCTTTAGATTTGGTGTAGCAGTGGACTTCAGTGGAGATGACAGATTTTGTATCTGCTATATTTAAAAATACATCGTGTTTAATTACTTCCTTTTTGTGTAGTCTTATTGAATCCTTACCTTTCTTTTTGTTTCAGATTTTAGTATTACAGCTTTCTGTTACCTGAACAGTACTTTGCAATTGTCCCAGGTCCTGGTTTCCTGCACAAATAATTTGAAAAAGGAGGCCTGTATTTCTCTCTGTTCTCCTTTTTGTGCTGGTGAATTCAGCTCTATAGCTTCTTGTTTTATAAAGTGGGAGATGGTACTGCTCTGTGGTTTTCGGGAGATTTTTTAGCTTTCTTTTAAATTTATTTTATTTCTATGGCCCTTCCTAATGACCTACATATGTCTCTTGTTCTCGTGAAGTATCTCATTCCATATTTTATAGTACAACTGGAATAAATTAATTTTTTTTCTTGATGTCCTGCAAAATATTTTGTTAACTGGATTTAATTTTTATTACTTATTTTAAAAAAACACTTGCAAAAGTAGGCTATTTCATATGCAGCATGTTTTTGGAAACCAGGAATTATTCTACGGTTTAGTACTATCAGAGTTAAGTCATGGAGAAGGAGAGATAATTGTGCACATTTGGAAAGTGGATCCCTTGTTGGCATTCCTTCCTTTGTGCATTCTGGGTACTTTCTAGTGCAAAGTCAGGCAGCTGTAAATCTGATTTAATAGTGTCCTGCAGTTTATTTATTCTCTTGAAGTTCCTGTTTGCTTCCTAATCCTGAAGCGCGCTTATATTTTTGCAAAAATTGTTGCAGACCTACAGCACTTGGTGGTCGACCCAGAAATTCTCTTTGTAAGGAGCTAAGGAATAAAACCCCAGGGATTAATTCCCTAAAATCGAGGATGATTTAAAGATTCCTGAGTTCTCTTGTTGACTCTTTCCTCATATATGTCTTAGTCAAATGTCTCTGAAATCTAATTGGATTTTGGTAGCTCTTAAGTCAGTACTTGCTCTTGTTTGGAGCACACTGTAAAGGACAGTTTTTCTCTATGAGGTGCTTTTCCAGAAGATGAAACTTGTGATCTTTTTTACCCTTTGAGGTTTTCAAAGACAGCTGACTTCTAAAAACCTGCAACGGTGGTCTCTAATGTGCCTTAATTTCTTTTAATTGTCTTTGTATGGCATAACAGGTGCTATGCTAGGCCATTAAATCTCAGGAATTAATGAACTTCCTTCACACACACACAAAAATATAATTTGGTCCATGTCCTTGGAGGTAAAGAATTGTTATTAATGTTCTGAAGTTATTATTCTTGTGGATCTGTCTTAGTTCTCCCTTCTCAGAAACTTTAGGAGTCTTTTTTCAGCTGTACAAATTGGAATGTAATCTGCTTTTTTTTCCTTTGGATTCTCTTCCCCTCTTCCTAGATGGACATGGTCTGGTCAGAGTGCAGACAGACCCTGTGTTACATTCTATGGTGTCCTGATTGTCGCTGTCACAAGCCCCTTCCTGGGGCTTCTCCAGTGAAGATGGTGCACCTCTTGAATGCCTTTAAATTCTTTCAGCATTAAATTCTTTAGCCTGACTTCATTTTACATTCCCCTAATTACAGAAAGATACATGGGATTTCTGCCCTGTGAATGAATACTTGCTTTTAAGAAGCTGGACTGGCTTTGTACCTAGAAGGATGTTGGTCACTCTGCAGCATACATTTGGGAAGGGTTAGAACATGGGGCTGTCACCAGTTAGTGTGAGAGCCCCAGATCCTGGACAAACTTAACCACAGTTGAGATGGTTTGTTGCTGCAGGTTGTACGCCGTTTAAAAACTACGTACTTATATCCTCCTGTTTTGCATTGTCGTAAAATATACTGGCATTTTCATGCTCTGTTTAATCAAATATGAGAAGAAAATTCTAGAGCTCGTCCTGCTGAATAGATAGATACTGACTTGGAACACCCTCCCATACTTCTTTTTAAGAACTGAGAATGGGTGTTGGATTGAACAGGCTCCTGTGCTGTATAGCAGATCACTTGGATTAGTTCCTTTCAGAATATAAATATTTATGGAAACTTCACTAAGCTTAACTGAATGAATGAATATGTGCAGGTTACATCATCTGTGTAACATTGCTTTCTATGACCTGCTTGTAATGCAGGTCATATGGAGAACTTTGTTAAGTTTAAAAGTGATTTTCTAACACATAAATGCTTTGTGATTATAGGAAATACAACATACTTATGGGAGTTCCTGTTGGACCTTCTTCAGGACAAAAATACATGTCCTCGATATATTAAATGGACTCAGAGAGAGAAAGGAATCTTTAAACTTGTGGATTCAAAAGCTGTCTCCAAACTCTGGGGAAAACACAAAAACAAACCTGACATGAACTATGAGACTATGGGAAGAGCTCTGAGGTAAAACTCTTAGATCCTTAAGTTATCAACTACAATTTAAAATCTGATTGTTAATTTTGCCCCTAGAAATATAAAGGTTCTGAAATTTTAAAAACTTTGCCCTTTTGCAGATTTAGCCTTCAGTCTTGCAGTTCCTGTAACTTTTTATGTTACCAGTAAATTTGCAATTTTAATTCCTGAAGTATGTATTTGAAAGGTAAGATTTTCTTCAGGTAGACCCTTCAGATCCTTTGCCAGTGTGTTCTAACAGCTTCTTTCCATAGCGCCTTACATTGTAGATTTTACTGTGATCACTTCAGGATTTCTTGTTAGCAGAGAATGAGGATTTCTTTAAAATCTGTCACTGTGTTGCTTACTACTTAATTGTACTTTGCTTGCAGATACTACTATCAAAGAGGAATCCTGGCAAAAGTTGAGGGACAGAGGCTTGTATATCAGTTTAAGGAGATGCCAAAAAATATAGTTGTCATAGATGATGACAAAAGTGAGCCCTGCAGTGAAGATTTGTCAATGCCTACAGATGAAAAGTCCCTGGAAAGAGTGTCTTTATCTGCAGAAAGCCTTTTAAAAGCAGCAACCTCTGCACGTGGAGGAAAAAATTCCTCTCAGTTAAGCTGTACCAGAACAGAAAAAGCAGTCACCAGAGTTGTGAATATTGCCTCACCAGCTCATGACACATCTTCATCTCATCCTTCTACTACCACTGCTACTGTCCCAGCAACAACAGCTCCCAGGTTTGTGTTAATGGGGCTGTTCAATTTCCAAAGTCCTATTGCTAGATGTCCAGAAGGTTTGGGGTTGGGTTCTTTGCTTGCTGGTTTGGCTTCTTCATTTTTTTTGTTATGGTTTGGTTGGGGTTTTTTTAAGAACAAGTTAAAAACCTGTCTCTCTTAGAATTGTCTGTCCTTGTTGTCATCTGTAATGGTGCCCTGTGTTTTGGCCTAAACACACACATTTATTTTGTAGGACTGTTCGTGTGGCAATGCAAGTGCCTGTTGTCATGACCTCTCTGGGACAGAAAATCTCAACTGTGGCAGTGCAGTCAGTAAATGCAGGGTCGCCGTTAATAACCAACACAAGTCCAACCACAGCCACAACTCCAAAGGTAGTAATCCAGACAATTCCTACTGTGATGCCAGCCTCTGCTGAAAATGGAGACAAAATCACAATGCAGCCCACCAAAATCATCACGATCCCTGCCACGCAACTCACGCAGTGTCAGTTGCAAACAAAAACGGGCCTGTCTGGGTCAGGAAGTATCAACATTGTGGGAGCCCCATTGGCTGTTAGAGCACTAACCCCAGTGTCCATAGCTCATGGGACACCAGTAATGAGACTGTCGGTTCCTGCTCAGCAGGCCTCTGGCCAGACTCCTCCCAGGGTGATTAGTGCAGTTCTCAAAGGTCCAGAAGTTAAATCAGACACAGCTGCTTTGAAACAGGAATGTGAAGTGAAAACACTGCAACTGGTAAAAGAGGAGAAGCCAGCGGATGGAAGCAAGACTGTGACCCACGTAGTAGTAGTTAGTACACCCTCAGCTATTGCCCTTCCTGTAACAGTGAAAACAGAAGGAATCATCACATGTGAGAAATGAAGAGTAAGTTTCTTCCAGCATGGACTTCTAACTGTTACGGTTTTGAATATACTGACATAACTGGGGGAGGGATGTGGATGCCACCACCTAGTCATAAAGGAGAGTTTTGGAATGTTAATAAACATGCATATGTTGAAGACTTACTGGAAAAAAAATTATTTTCCCGTGTTTCAGTGGGAATTAAACCACACTCATATGCTGATAAAAACTGCCTCTTCCAGTTGGGAAACAGCTGAACCTATGGAGAAGGAAAGAGAGAGGGACTGAAAAGGGACCAAACAATTTCACTACGCTACCGGTAACCAAGTTACACTAAGACCTTGAAACACTAAGAGAGAGCTGTGTGAGAGGTTTGCCTTGGTTTTAAGTTTTCAGGGGGAGAGGAAAGTCTCATTGTTACACAAATGGCAAATTTGATGCATTTTATGTGCATACCAGCGATTACTACTGTGTGCCCACAGTACTCAACAGGTGCTATGTGAAAAACTATGCTACTAGGTATTGTAGGAAGTGAAATAAAGGAGATTAAAGAGCTTCTAAAAGAAGACAGAGGCCTAGAGGGATTTTTGTATCATACAGCTTAAGCAGATTCAAATTGAAAGCCTTAGACTGATTTTCAGTTATCTTTCTTGAAATAAGCTAATGGCTTGTTTGTGTAAAGCTTTTTTATTAAAACAAATTTTTTAAAAACCTTGTACCTAGCACAGTATTGTTATAGAATAACATGTAACATATTTTGTATGGTAGTTAAAAGTCTGTCTAAATTTCTTAATCGTGGACAAAGTAGCAGCAGGTTTTCTGCCTTCTGCTGTACCATGCCTCTTTCTCTCACTTAGCCTTGACATCTGTGCATACATTTCAGTTTCAGCTCTACTCTCACTTCAAAGGTCACGCCCAGCATGAGCTTTTGTCAGGTAGTTCTAAACCTGTAAATTTTTTTAGTTGAAGTTAAGAGGGAAGTACCAGTGTTCAGAACGAACTATAATAGTTTGTATATTCAACATTTGAAGTATATTCTATTTTGTTGTACTCTTGTTTCAAAGTGTATTCAAGTAGGTTTTACTGAAATACAGAAAGAAAATTTAATGGTGTTTGGCGTGGTTTTTATTTTTTCCTTCTTCCTTTCTGCTAACCTGTTAACCTTCTTTTCTTATTTGAAATCTTCCAGGCATTCATCCTAATATAGATGACACAGTGTGAAATTCTGGGACTCCTCCCTGCTTCAAAGGGCTGGCTGACCAGCTCTCACTCATTTGTTTAAATACCTGTGAAGCTTGCTGTAGCTGGTGAGGTAACTTCTGGCAGGGGTCTAGTTCTTACATGTTTTCAGGATGGTGAGCATCCACATGAGCTCTGTGAACTACCTAACTGCTCCTCCAGCTACACCACATATTAGCTCCATATTTCCAGTCCATGTGCATGGCTTGAAATGTAGCTTACCCTGATTTCATGGGCACCACACTGGCACATCAGGCTGTGGGTAGTCAGGTGCCCAGTGGACCCCCAGTTCCTAGTGATACGCCCTGAAAAGTCTTCATGGCAGGAACTTGGGTAATCTTGAAATTTAATTAAAGTCTACATGATCATCTAAATACTTCACGCCTGGAGGAGCAATTTTAACAGCTGTCTGGAACGGAGGTCTTCTGTAGTGCTGAAAGACACCAGAATTAAATACTTCACATGCTGAGAACCAGGTTACTTGTAGACTCCTAGCAGCAAGGCCCATTCTTCCCTTCAGCTGGTAAGAAAAGTGGAAAAAGCTCCACACAGCCAGGCCAGCATGTGGGGGACTATGAAAGGCTTCTGGAAAAACTATTCTTTTTCATCCTCTTGAGCAGGGAAGTGGAGTTAAGGAACAAAATGAAGCTGAGGCAGATAAAAAAAGTGTGTATAAGGCAGCAATCCCTTCCATTTGCAGCAATCCAAATAATCAAAGGTTCTTACACATGAACTGTGTTTCTGGCATGGGGTAGAGGACTAAGACCCCTTCACACAAGGAAATGGAGAGAGATGACTTTTTTTTTCTAAGAAAGAGGTAGGAAAGGGAAGTAGGGGAAGCTGGGCAATTACTCAAATAATTTGGCAGTCTGAGAGGCACTAATGTTCCGTGTAAAGAGAAATGGAGCAGTGTAAAGAGAGGCAGGTGGAAAAAATCTGAGCCAAAAGACAAGAGAGAAACAAGTGTTTTTAAACCTATTGTTCTAAGTCCAGTCTGTAAGAAACCCTATTCTAAATGGCTGTAACATGACTGTATCTGAAAGAGATGCTGTATCTCAGAGCATGAAATACCTATGTCGAGTATTTGTAATTAAGACCTTTCCAACACCTAATTTAGATACACTGGAAGTCAAATGGGGACAAACTGTCTTCCTGGAATTAGATAAGGATCTCCAGCTGATGACCTTCTTTTAATGCCAAGACTTTATTATGTAATGGCAAAAACTCGAGGAATCAAGGCACCCAACTCCACTACTGGTGGGATAGACAGTTTGTAGCCAGCTCTGAGACACTGCCAGTGCTGCGCCTTGCCCTGGAACTGGTGGTGGTCCTTTGGCTCTCTACCCTGGCTGCCAGTGGGTGGCACATGATACTGGCTGCCAGAGGATATTTACCTGAAGTTTATGAAGTGCTGTGAGAATCTCAGTCTGTGTGAGGCTGTGCTGTAACTGAAATGGAAAGGGGACTCAACCTGATTCTGTAAATTAGTATGTTTTTACTGGTGGTATTGGAGGACGTGACCTCAGGATGAGGGAGCTTTGGTCAGGTTTGTAACATCTGAAACAGAGGAAAGGAACACTGGAATATTGAAATAGTTAGCATCTAGCTATACTCCCAGGCTTTTGAAATCCCATTGAAAAACCTCTTGTTTTGTGCATGTGTGAAAGCAGGACTCCTTTTTACATCTGAATCTGGTGGCTCATGTAGAAGGGTCCAGGTTTAACTCATCCTCGGCAAGGAGTAACTCGTAGATGTGTGGGTAGAATGCAACTTGTGTGAAGTGAGTATGCTTTATACAGAAGGCATTGAGACATACACAGACTTGGTACCACTGATTTTGCAGATAAAAACTTTTTATTTCTCAAACCCACTGTTTCAAGTTACAGAATGTAAAGGGTGATGCTATGTAATCCACGGGAAAAAAAATCTTAACTGTGAGTTGCAACTCAATAAATATCTGAGTATCAAAAATAATAAAAGCTGAAAGGGGAATCCCATTCCAGAGACAACTGTTTTTGTTAGCTCTCTCTTGCACATCTTTCCCAGTGAAAGGTTCTGGGCCTTGACACAATTCAAGGTGTCTGGGTAAAGTGTGCTGAAAGGAAAGCTGAGCTCTTGGGATCCTCTGCTAATTGATTTCATCAGCCTTAGGGCTTTGGAGACTTACATCTGAGGTGATCAGGGATGAGTGAGCCAGGGGCAGTCAGAAGTTGAGGAGAAAATGGAGAGGTGCTTGAAGCCTCAAGTTCGTACTCACCACAACATGTGCAGCAGGGATCTCAGCTGCATGTGAGGATTGTTACTGCCAGAACAAGCTAAGTGCAATTCTGCCTTGTAGAGACAGTTCAAATAGCAGGTGCAAAGCTTATTAAGAAGATCCAAATGACACTACGTATTTGGAATCTAATTGTTCTCCAGGAGAGATAGTGTTCTAATAAGCTTGCAACAGCTTCTGCCTTTGAGCAAATTAAACAAGTGGGTCATTTCTTCCTGCAGCTTGCTTGAGAAGAGGGGAAAGTGTCACTGCTAAAGCAAAGGCAGCATTTATTCAAGATGAAAGTAAGGGATCTGTGGAGCTTTTTTTTAGCCTTGGTGTGCTTATAAGGCATACATCCATAAGAAGAGCTTGGAAGATGTTTTTTACTGTTACGAGTCATTCTGGTACAGAGGGAAAAAAATCCTTTCTGCTTCTTCTGAAAAATATTTAATGTACTGATATTTATAGCTGGCAGAAGTATTTCAGTGCTGCAGGCTTGCCTCTTGCTGCATAAAATCAAAGCAAAAGCAATAACCCATTTAAACTCCAAACTCTGAAAGAGAGTGTCTACAAAATAAATTATGGCATGTACTGGAATAGAAGGGTGAAGCTGCCTGGGAAGCAGTTAATTTCTGCGGCCTGTCTACCTTTTTATTAAAATCCAGCAGAAAGGGTTCACCATTGGGCTGTAGCAGGGATTTTCTGAGTAGGAAAAGTATCAAGAATTGCTTTGAGATGGGAAGAGTGCCCAGCCTTTTCAGTTATTCCACCTCCCCTTGCCTTCAAAATTACCCTTTAAGGAGTTGAAGCAGTGAACATCTACTGTAACATGTCCAGGATGAAAGAAGAATCCCAGCCCTTTCCACTTCAGAAGAGGTTCTGCAGTGATGGCAGTATCATACAAATCATGCTCTTTCTCAACAGTTTGATTCCTTGTGTAGGAGAATTAGTGTTGCAAGGGTATGAATTAAAATATCTTGATAATACAGATACCATATACTCCACTGTGACACTGGGAATTCTGCAGCTGTGATAGTTCAGTTCCTGCTGGTAAAAAGCTTCCCATAATCAGGCCTGTGGCTCTATGCTCTGGCAGTGAGAAAGATACCACACTGATGGACACCTTGACAGGCCTGAGGGAAATGGAGCTCTTTATACAAAAGTGAAATGAAATCATGGGCTTTTTGGTGGGAGTGGTGGGGGTTTTTGGTTATGGTTTAGTTTTTTTTAAAATACAGACCTAATCTTTTCTCTCAAGTCAGAGCTTTCTACCACAAGTGTAGTTTCTTCCAGAAACTGCCAAAAGGAGTCTGGATGGAAGCTCCAGCTTCTGGTATGAGTTTTTGTGGTAGATGAGCAAGGATTTGACCTACTAAAGATACCGTCTTACAGGTCTATATTGTGGTATTGATTTTAGAAGTGTTTAGCTGCAGATGACTACAGACATCAATTAGTGGGCACTTGTATCATTTCTCCTCCCTGCAAGACCATTTGAGGGAAGGTCCTAAGAGAAAATAATCATAAAGGAGAAGCACTGCATCTCACGCCCTCTCCACAACTGAGGGCAGCCAGCACCATAAAAAGGAAGCTATCGGTGTCTAGTTGGTATGAAACCTGGCAGCAGTGCTCAAAGATGTCTTTTTGTGGGGCAGTGGGAATGTTGCATCTCTTGCCCAAAATCTCCCCCAAAAGTGCTACCCCTTCTGGCTTCCGGGACACACAATATGCTCTTTCTGAAATTCTAGCCAAAGGAGGTGCTGGCATGTTGCACGTGCCTGGTAAGAGTATTCACCAAGGCCATTGTCTCCTTGGTTGTAAAATCCTTTCTGTCTGGGGAAAGTCAAATCCACATAAATCCCAGGCTGGTTAAAGGAGCTTCTGTTTGGAAACAGACCATTGCCCTCATCTTGCAAGGGTCAGGAACGTGTGCAGAACGTGTTACAGCTGTGCAACAGCGCTTCATTTGTTTGCCTGATGAGTGTGTTTGTGTGGGAATTTGGGACTTCCAGTCACCAGACTCCGTACTTCCTTCTCAGCAATGCAAGTACAGTAATTTATGGGCTGTGTAAAGCTCATACCTGTGGCTTTTCTTCTCTTCAAAGAAAGTGGCAGATGCAGCTGCATCTTGTAAGGGGCCAGCCTTCCCAGGCACACTTGGCAGCCCTCAGGGAGGAATTCTTGCACCTCGCTTTGCAGGTTTGTAGCTCCACACAACTGTTGGAAAGGGGAATATTTACAGTAATACAGTGTAGGTTTCCTCTCTAACTAGAATAGTGAGCAGCTTAACAGCTAAGCATAATTCCCTTCCCTTCACACTTGTGAAATTTGGACATTCCAAGCTGGAGAGAGTGTGCTGTGAAGGCAAAGCAGCCATGCCACGTTGAGATTAGGGTTAGGGGTGGGGGAAAAGAGGTCTGGAAGGGGAAGAATCAGCACCAACTTGAAGCTCAAACTAGTTGAGACAGAGAGAGACAAGTTGAGACCTCCTTGGCAAAAGGAACTTGGGACAGTGAAGTGAGAAAGACATACTTTTTTCCAAAGAGTTTTATTAATAAACATCTGGAACATTTAAGAGTTACTATGCACCCTACTTCACATGGACATGCTGCTTTATTTGCCCTGCCGTATCTTCCCCAACTATCTAAATGTCAGCCCAACTCCAACTGTTGTCCCTCTTCTCTCCTCTCTTCCTATGTCATTTTCCAGCATAATGGCATGTTTACAATCCATATATGCAATTCCTATGTCACCAATGAGCAATCACAGGAGTTACTATACTAACACACTATACTAACACACCTCTGTTGTAGCCCAGATGCTTTGCCAGAGTTTCCCTGGGTCACAGGAAGAGGCTCCAGAACACTGTGGCTGTACAATTTCCAATCAGATGCAGGATCATCAACTTCTCTCAGTAAATAAATTTTATCTTATAACAGGTTCCAGTGTAGCTTTAGATTCTGAAGATAAATAAAATCTTTCAGTATTAAGACTGGCCCTTTACCGAAACAGCAAGATTGACAAGACTACAAATTTAAACCATTTAGAAAAGTAATACTCAAAGCAGAGGAAGAAATAGTCCCTGGTTAGCTGTGTCCTCCAGTGGGAAGCACAGAAGAGATGAAGGTACAGTCACTGTACAGCCGACAGGCTGTACGTGTGTGACAGACACACACATTGTTCTGGAAAAGTGAGGGTATTACTCTAGGTCATAGTCAGCCTCTTTCCTCATCTGCTCTTACTGGAGGGGGCCTTCCTCACACTTCTAATGAATTTGTCATCTCAGGTCATGGAAAAATGACAAGACCACACTATTATGAGCTTAGCTTTTTGTCTGAACTGCATTAAACTTTCTTCATATTGAAACAGAAAAACATTTAAGATAATCTCACTGGGCAGTCGAACCTCACTCCCTTTGGTACTTGCAGAAGATTAACATGAAATAAATAAAATTAGCATGCTGTCAGGGCAAGATATTTTACAAACTCAAGTGTTTTGATTTAAATACTAAGGCCTCTACATTCATTAGAGGATTAAATCCTTAACACAGGGGGCTTAGTAAAAGGATAAAGCCATTTGCCTTTTAGTTTTCAAACCCTGACATGGCAAAAAGAGCATAACAAGAACACTGGTTTCCTTCTTCCTCCCTTGAAGGCTGCACATTAATGAGGGCTGAACAGCAAGTGTCACTCCAAACAAGTGCCTGAAATAGTGGTTAGTCAACTGTGTTTCCTCATCTTTCAATAGCATCTAGCTTCAAAGGTTTTTTTGTAAAATAAAAGACTGGTGAGTTCAGACACTGCAATACCAGGTGGCATTCCAAGACATTACAGCAGTCTGTCAGGGTCCTGATTAAAACTAAAGTCACACACAAGGGACAGGTGATCGGAAGGGTAATTGAATGAGGGCAGCCTGTTGGGCCCAATTTGCTCTTCAGTCAGCAAGCCCAGGGCTGAGTTCACATTCAAGGCATGCTGGGAATACCAGATATAATCCAGTGTGTGCCGACACTCTCCAGAGGGCCGGATCTTCCAGGTGGTGTAGGGGGGCTCCGACTGTCCATCGGGGCTCAGCAGCTTGTATGCGCTGTTTAAATTGAGGCTGGAGTTTGAAAACTCCCTGTAGACCTCCTCGGTTGGCTCTGCATTGAAGTCTCCGCAGACAATCAGGGGGATCTTTGCTCCTTGGGTGATGTTCTTCAGGTTCTGGAGGAGGTCACAGCCCTGAGCGGAGCGGAACCTCTCCCAGCCTGTGCGGGCTTTCAGGTGGGTGACGGCGATGCAGAAGAGTCTCCCAGTTTCATGGCACTTCAGCGTCTGAGCGATGGCCACCTGGTTGGTCTTCAGCTTCATGGCGGTCAGACGGATGTTGGCACTGTTGATGAGCTCAAAGCGTTCCTTGAGGAAGAACATGGCGCAGCCATCTGGCCCGTTGTTATGCTCCACATCCAGGCACGGTGACCATGGCTTTGGGAAGAAAGTGCACTGGTAGCCGAGGCGGCTGAGGAGCGGCTCAAAGGTGTCAAAGTAGTGGTCAACTTCCTGAAGGCACAAGATGTCGGGCTTGTACGCAAGGATTTCCTCCAGGATGAGGCACTTCCTCTCCTCCCACTTCAGAGCTTCCATGGGGCACTGAACAAAGTTGTCTTTGCCTTCCCCGAGAGCTGGAATTACCAGGATGGGTAAACAAAAAACCCAAAAGTTACCAATAGCTGAAACAGCCTGTCATCCTCCAGGTTTTATCAGTTTACATGTGGGTCATGGGTTTTCCAGGAGTAGCTGGTGACTTTAAGGGTACCAGATTTGCCAATAGGTGTGAGAACTCCTCAAGTCACTGGAGTCACTCCAAAAACATTAAGTTCCTTTTACAGATAAAAGATATATTAAGACTTTCTCCCCCTCTGCCCACTAAACAAGAACAAGTACCTCCACATGTGGCTGGGGCAGCTTAAGCCAAATTAAAATGAAGTGGGTTAAAAGTGACTTAACTGCAGAAGGTTAAGGCAGTCCCTATGAGGGAAATCTCCCACATCAAAAGATTTTAAGATGAGGCTGCTGCACTCATCAACTTACAGCCTTGATTCAAAACTAGCAGTTAAAATTATTTTTAAGCATTAAGAATTCCTGTAGCAGATCTGAAATTCTGGATAGTTCACCAATAAGCTAATCAGAAACTGAAGAGAAAGTTTACAAATAAAACTTAGGAAAAGGATGAGTCTTCTCTGGGGTTAACAACCACTTAAAACTGATGGGTCACAGCTTTTAGAATCTACTACGTTCAGTTAAGACAGGAATTCAGGGCTACCTTTGGCCTCAGAGTTGCAAGGAGAGACCTTTTTTCCCTTTCCTATGAGACAGAAGGAAAGCCACTATTTCAAGTGCTCACAATATTCCCCCAGGCCCTCAGTCAGTTGTATCTCATGTAGTTCACTCCCCTCCCTTTGCTCTGCCGGGGTTTTCATTGCTGCATTTGATCTCAAGGTCATACCTTGAGCTCACAAGCACCTCCTACCTTGGGCAAGGATGTTCCACTGCATGACCCGGATGGGGCGGTGGTTACCGGCAGTATTCTTCTTCAGGTTCACAAAGTTCCTCTGAAACCGGGGTGGCCGCTTCTGCAGAACAATCTGACATTCCTCCAGCAAATCCTTGGGGTCTAGAGGATCCAGCTGTGCTGAGTCCAGCTGCTCCAGGCAGTCCTGGTGCTGGGATACGGCACCACTGCTCAGCGTCTTGGCAAGCACGCTGTAGAGCCGGCTGGTGCTGTTTCCCATGGAACACACTGCAAGGGAAAAACTGGTGTTAGAGATGGTCCACCACAACTCTTCTCATCACTTGGGTACCTTGTTGCAGTGCCAGCCATTGGTGGTTTGTGCAGGAGCCTGTTCCTGAGTCTGAGACAAAATAAGAGGGATGCAGAGATAGGGTCAGTCCTGTGCAGTCTCATGTTCTGCCTGTCATCAGGGGCTGCAATCCACAGCAGAACAGCCTGGTTTAAGACATCATGCTGCTGTCTTCTAAAGCAAGAAAGAAGTCTTTCAACCAAAATAGCAGGGCTAAGATTAAGTCTGCATATGTTGTAGGCAACACAATAAAGCATACTTTTTCCCTGTTCTCAGAGGAGAGAGCCCAGCAGGTGGACAAATGCTGCATGCTCCTTAACTCATGTGCAGCATTTGCTTCTGATGGAGATGGCAATCTGTATGGCCTAGTACCCTGTGTCCATCTGAGATGCCTCCAGGCTGCAGACTCCAGTTAAGCTGACCAACCCTCAGGTTAGTATTTAATAGGAATCTCTGATCACAGTTTCATTTATCCCCAAAGCAGTAATGTTGTCACAAGCATGAAGCAGCCAGATGCTTCTGCTGGCTTAGACCTCAGGATGTGGAGTGGAGAAGGCAGTGTCTCCCAGCTCCACATCCCTATATCCATTCCCCTCACCCTCCTTTCTCCCTTTACCTCCTCACTCTTTTGTGCTGTGCCCCAGCTTGGCAGTTTCCAGCACTCCCTGCAGTCCTCCCTGGGCCCCAGCCACCTCCTGTTCCTTTGGCCATCTTACCCACATGACCTGCAGACAAGCTGCTTTCCCCAGCTCTCCCTGCTAATGGAGCTGGCCCTCACCCAGCCCTATGTCTCCTACAGGGAGGTCCCCCCCATCCCACATGGGGTCACAGCTGCCAGGGGATGGGGATACACATGTGTCCCTGCTCTGTTTTGCCCTTTGGCTTATGTACAGTTTGTGGTATTTCTACACTGTGTGTGCAAGAGCTCTCCAACCCTATCTCAGGGAGAGAGGGCTTTGCTCCTTCAAGCACAGGCAGGAAAGGCAGTGCTTGCACCACAGCAACTTGCACAAGAGGCAACACCGACTGACTTTTGTTGTTGTCTCACTTATTTACTCTGAATGCCTTTTGCAAAGGAAATCTTAAGCAAAAGAACTTCGGTGTTGTACTGCTGTTGGCCCACAGTGGTTTTTAAGTAAGTTTATTTGTACATTTGACTTACTTAAAAAAGGAAGAGGATGAAATCATCATCTTGTTCGCACATCTTGTGGCAGATTTGGGGTGCTACCCAACACACCTGCATGTTCAGACTCAACTACAGCAGTACCAATTGTAAGAGCTGGTGACAGACGTACAATAATGACAGGCTAGAGGGGCAGGCAGTAAGATGGACACCCTTACAGTTCCATAAACATATTCAGGAGGAAAAGAAAGACTCTCCAGTATAAGCTTCATGTCCTTGTATTTAGGAAAATGGATACTTTTAAAAGACACTAAAAACTACCTGCTTTCATGTGTGTTTTGTATGTGTAAGCCCATGGAACAGTTCCAAGAAAGTTGTGAAATGGAAATTTAGATTAGATGTAGGATGTTTCTCCTCATCTCCGTCATTTTAGTTAAAGTAATAGGAGTTCCTCAAACTGAGATGTGATCTTGAGCTCACACACATCAATGTCTTTCAAGGGAAGCTATGTGTAGTGTTTCAGTTTCTGCAGTCTTTCTCAGTTTACAACTCTTCTCAAGAAGCCAAGTACTGCTGAAGTAGAAGAAGTGGCATTTAGTAGTGAGGGAAAACACAAAATCCGTAAGCGGGACCCTGACACAGCTGTGAGGGGAGTGGGAGCAGGAATGAAAGCACGCTCTGTCTTGGATACAGAAGGGTGCAGTTTACACACAACCAAGGCTGCCAGGCAGCCATGCACAAACCCAAAGAAATCAACAGAGCTTTTAATAGATGGCTCCACAGGGAGCCACTCACCTATTTTTAGGACAGGTACAACCCATAGCTAAGTGCTGCAACTGGAGATAAGCACACAGTGTTTTCTGCTGCATCAGGGTTGCTGTCAGCAGCTGAGTACAGCCCCTGCCATGCATGAACATGGCTCATGTGGCTCTCCAAAGGAATACTGGGAAATAATTACTCTCCAAGAAGCCATTAGCAAGCTCTTAGGCTGCTTGTGGCTTGACCAGAGTCAGAGGGATGATGTTGAAAGGGACACAGTAGGTGTAACACAGCTGGAGTCAAAGGTCTGTTAGCAAAACCCTGAGCAGCTTACAGCTGTTACAGCAGGATCAAGGTTAAGCTCAGCCTCCACCTGCCAAGCTGCAAACAAAGCCGGAGTATTGTCTAAATCTCATCATCCCTGGGATCATGGTGTATCCAGCTCTTTATGAGGCATAAAGCTTAGCCTAACCTGTATTATGGATCAGAACTGATCTGGCAGCTTTTAAAGTCAGTCATGTCTCAGGAAGGAAAAAGAGCTTCGGTCTTCTTTTAAGGACCCAGAGAAGATTGTGTGAAAGAGGGTCTGGACTGTAAATTAAGCACTTTTAGTCCTGGTACAGGTAGCTTGAAAATTCTTGCCTGAAGGAGAGGGCTCCTTGGGAAGATTTCAGCTTAAGATGACTGCTTATCTGCACAAGTTCTTTGTACCCAAAGTGCTGAAATCATGACAATACAGACTGAGGTGCTCTGCAGAACAGGGGCCAGACCAACAACCTGAACATGAAAACTCCAAACACAGAATCCATTTTGTTATTTCTGCAATGCTGAACCATGTCCACAGCAGTCCAGCTGTACAATACAAGTGCAAGGTCACCACTCTGAAATCTTACAGTGCAAGTTAAGTGACCTGTAACTTGCTGGGATAATGTGTGCTGCCAGCAGTGTAACACTGTGGTACTGGTGCGGGCAGACGCACAAGCAGACTTCTGAGCTTGCTCTGCAGCAGTGGATACCAAACATGAAAGTGATTCTCTTGGTGTGATGTAACAGGGAACATCAACTCAGCAATTACTATTCAAGGTGCTTAAAATCAGAAAGTTCCTTCTTCTCAGCAAGGGTGGTACCTCAGCATAGTAAGGGCAAGGGAAGAATTCAAACTGTGAATTAAATGTAATAACAGGGTGTCAAGTTGGAAGGGTTCTTGCATCATCCAGCACAGAAGAGATGAACTTCAAGGATCTCAGGCAACAAGCCACCATAAACTTTACTTTAAGGAATCTGCTTCAGAGATGAGGGCTGCAGAAGGGTATTGGGCCCTGACCTTTTGGGTAAGGTGAACAACATTCTCATTTCCCTTCTTTTTAAGTCATAGCACCACTTTCAGCCAGAAGCCCTACTGTTTACCACAAGGCTTTCCCTGCCAGGTGAATGGTTCCACACACCTGCAGTCTGGAGTTGCATCAGCCTCCACGGCCCCAGAGGCTGGCAGCTGCTAGAGATGCCCTCCCTGGAACCCTAGTTCTAGGAACAACTTGACAGGCACCACCCCCATGTGACAAAATCTATGCTACGAAGGTATCATACTACACGTACAACCTTGTCTGGGACAGCAATGAGAGTTTGTCAGAGCAAGGCAGAAGCTGCCTGTTCTCAACAGGCAACACCAAAAAGAAGAGGGAACCTCAAATCCTGCCTCCAGTAATATAATCAGTACTTGGCACAAGCTCTGGAAACCTTTATCTTCATGAGTGCTTTATTAATCATGAGCTCGATTCTGCCAGCTCTCTTCCTTGTAGTGCCGTGAAGCTTCAATCCTGCCATATGGCATCCTGGCCTAGCTTTAACAGGAGGAACAAAAGCACCCTGCCCCAGCCTGGCTTTTACACCCCTCCTGTAACAGCAGCAACAGGGAATGAACTCACTTCACCCCAACCCCAGCTGAAGGCAGCAGGGCAAAGTGGATCTCCTGCATGCCAGATGTGTAGTACAGCCTCAAACATATTGCCCAGAGAAGCTGGGGGTGCTGTATCATTGAAGTGCCCAAGCCCAGCTTGGATAGGGCTTTAAGCAACCTGGTCTAGTGGGAGGTGTCCCTGGCCATTGAGGGAGGACTGGAACCAGACAACCTTTAAGTCTCTTCAAACCCAAACCATTCAATGATAAAGAGTTAAGCTTATCACCCCTCCCACACCAACGGTCTGGTGGTGGGAGGCTGCCCTGCTGCCCCAGCTTTCAGCAGGAATGGTTCTGGGTGAGCGTTCTGAGCCATGGCCAGAGTCAACAGAGGCAGCTTAAGGCTGGATCCGACCACAGGGGTGCGGTGGGTGCATCACTGCCCTGATCCAGGTCTGGCCGCAGTTAGAGTGTAGGGAGTGGGGCACACAAGGGCATCTGGGCACTTTCCAAGTCTCATGTGGGGAATGAAGAACGGGGTGTAATTATTTAACGGTACAGGGAAATAGGGACCTGATGACTGCTGCTACCTGCCCGAGGGTAACCTGGGCTGTTCCCACACACTGTCTTGAGTGAAAAGGCCCCGCAGTGACTCAAGCTCATCCTACACAAAGTGCGACGCTAAAGAGGGCAGCTCAGCTATCCGAGTGCATGCTCCTGACAGCCGCATGTGGACACTGACCCTCAGGCTCACCAGACAAGTCAGCCCACTGATACCTGCGTTTACTTCAAGCACCCTGCCTACGCGTGGGCGCAGAAGGCGCCCTATCTCTCAGATGGAAGGAGGGCACCGAGCCAGAAACGCCTGAAGCTCCACCGGGCTGTCCGGCAGCGCCTGTCCTGATGCTGCCCACTCACACCGGGTGGGCAAATGCCACGGCCGCTGCCTTGGAGCCCAAGGGCCGATCCAGTGCCGGAGAGGTGGCTGGCAAAGGGACAAGTAACACGCTGATGTGGGCAGGACAGTCCAGATCCTGCTCCGAAAGCAGCAGCCCGGCGCCAGCCGCCCGGCTGTGATCCCGTGCGGTTCCCGGGGCGGCTACGCACCCTCCTCGGCCAGTACCCACCTGTGCGGGGCGGTGTCCCGGGGGCGGACGGGCCGCCCGCTGCTGCCCGCGGGGCGGCGGGGCCAGGGGGCGGCGGGTGAGAACAGGGCCGCGGCAGCGGCAGGCGGGAGGCCGAGGCGGCGGCAGGAGCGCAGCAGAGGGCGGTAAGGGCCGAGCAGAGGCAGCGCGCGGAATTCTGGTACATGCTCCCGGCGGGACGGAGCAGGACCGGCAGAGATCGACCGTGATCAGTGGCGTGGCCGCTCCCGCGCCCACCCCGCGGCCGCGCTTATAGAGGCGGCGGCGCCCCGCGCGGCGCGTTTACCGGGCACTACCACTCTCACTCGAGGGGGAGAGACAACGTACAAACAAACCTTCCCGGCATCGCCGCCCGCACACCGAGCCCGCCCGCGAAGACTGGCGGGGCGACGCTTTCCGCCACCGTCCCGCGGCTCCCGCTGCCGCTGACGGAGGACGCTGCGGCAGGAAGAACGCGCCCCGTGGCCGCTCCCGTTTCCCCTACCCCTCCGTGGAGTGGTCTGGCCCGGAGGAGGTTTCCCGGCGGTGATGTCAGCAAGGGGCGCCCTCTGCTCCTCCGGACGTCACGGCACAGTGGCCGCCCAGCGCCGCCCCGCCGGGAGCTGCGGGGCGCGGCACGGCACACGTGGGAGCCCATGCACAGCCGCACAGGTCTTTGCACCGCTAGGGAGAGGCACTGGGCTGCCTCGCTGAGACACCTCGCGCCCACCACGTCCCCAGGACCACGTGGAGAGAAGGACACTTCCCCAGCGCGGCATCCTGCACGTGCTATCCCCTGTGGGAGCCTGCGAGGTGCTGGGTTGGGGGGAGAATAGTGCAGCAAGCCCCAAAGCAGGGAGCTGGGAGCGTCTCTGCTGGGTGCTCTTGTTTGTTGTTACCCCCGCTTCCCGTGTCCTCTTTGCTCCAGCGCCTTGTGTCAGGCCAGAGAGGCCAAGGGCAGCCTGAAATTCCTGTGCTGAAATTAGGGCAGTGCCCGCAGCTAGTCTGAACAGGCTTCCTTCAGAAAATGTGACAGATGTGATTCCCCCCCCCACCCCCCCACCAAGAAATACTTGATTCTTTATGTGTTTGATAAACTACTGAGGGGGCCTGGGGGAGGCAGATGCCTTCTGTGAGGGATGCTGCTGCAGGAACTAGGACAAGCTGGCAGTATGGCATTAGACCTGGGTCTGCTTAAGCACCCCTGGCTCATCCCTCTTTTTCTCAGGCTTTCTCTTGCCAGGAAGATGTCATTTGGGCACAGCAGCTGATTCCTGTGTTCCTTGTGTTTTGGTGTTCCAGTGCCTGCTGTCAAGGTTTTTTTCTCCAGCTTGCTGCCTTCTGGGCTTAGGGTGGTTATAGCTGTCCTCTGGAGACAAGAGAGAATAGTAGAATCATTTAGGTGGGAAAAGACCTCCAGGATCATCAGGGTGGAAGGTTTTGTTTGGGTGCTGGGAGCATTCTTCTCTTGGTGGACTCCCAAGCCCCAGCAGCCCACTGCACCATCCGTACAATAGAATGGGGGACACCCAGGAAGAGGGGCACTGGGGAGGCTAAGGATACTTCTAGTCCTGTCACATTAACCAGATGGAGCCAATGACCCACCTCTGCAACTGCTGGACAATTCAAGAACTGATCAATATGAATGAATGGTGTAAAAAAGTATGGTGCAAGCATTAAAAAAGACCATTCCAGAGCAACCTCAGAAGAATTCAGCAGCATTACAGGCTGGGCTCCACTGCCGAGCAGAAGTCAGGTTTTGGAGAGGATCTTACCTCTGTTCTTTGTGCTGTCAGGATGAATTACCTGCAGGCTGCCTGTGTAGGTGACATGTGACCTTGTTCTAAGCTGCAAGCGAAGGGGATTTCACAACCTCCCTGAGCTCCCAGAAAACTTGTCTGTTTTGGTTTTGGGCATATATGTAGGCATGCCTCTGGATACAGGGGAAAGGGAGTTCTGACCTTTCCAGGGACTAAATTGGCCTCCAGGGCTGGAAGCAAATGCAAGGTGCCATCAGAAAGATGGGACTTGTCTTTTCCACTGGCATGTCATAAGATCTCTGACTTTCTAGGTGCTTATCTTTCCTGAGCATAACATCCTCGTCTCCCCGGTGCAGGAAGTGCATCTTGGCTTGGGCAACATTGGTTGATCCCTGTCCTTGTTCTAGCAGTCTTTTAATCTTGCAGACTGTTTTCATGGGCCTGGTCTTTATTTTCCCCTACAAAAAATAAACATGCTTCTTTCACATCATGTCTTCTAAATCTTTTCTTATTGCTGTCTTCTCAAGCCTCTCCTCCCCCCAGTTCTTCCCCACAGTCTCCTGCACACAGCCCACCACAAATTTGCTCATCTTTCTTTGTGTTATTCTCCATTCCAGCCACATTTGTCATTGTCAGGTGACAATGTCAGGTTGTTCTTCACAACAATTTTCATAGTGCAAGGAACTTTCCTTCCCCTTTGAAGGCAGGTGCATTGTTTGTCTTTCTTTCATTACCTGGTACCACTCTTCTTGCCTGGATTTTGGAAGGCACTTGTTAAGGGTTCAGAGACCACTTGGGAGAATATCTAGAGTCTTCTGGGATGATGGAGTTAGCTTTTCTTTCTGCCCATCCTCTACCTGATTTGCTTCCTTATTCATACTTTTCTGTCTCATTTCTAGAGCTGGGTTTGATCCCTTGTACCATTTTGATGCTTTGAACCCTCTTGGCTCTGACTGATTTCATCCCAATTTCATCCCTGGAGGCTTGTGCTAATTCTGTTATTCTCATCTGTAATTTTATCTATTTGTCTTTGTTACTCATTTCCTTTTTGATTATCAAAGCATAGATGGTGATAGTCTTACAAGCCCTCTACTGATGGTGTTTTTCTCTTCAAAAAGACATCTATAGAGCATCTGCAGTTTCAAAGGTGGGTCCTAGATCTTGGTGCTTAAACTTACACCTGGCTGTGTGTAGGCTCATCTAGCCCTCCCTAAGCAAAATACTCTAATGTAAACACTTTCTAACAAACTAAAAACCCCAAGAAAGGTAATTAAACAACAGGTAGGTAATTAGTACCCCACTAACTTTTTCAGTTTTGTTCTCTGTAAAGTGAAGTAGCCTGGCCTTGGCAGAGAATGCTGGGAACATGGGGGAGAAGCAGCTGGAGAGCCTAGGAGGGAAAAGGCTGGAGCCGGGATTTCTCTGCTTTCACAGAATCACAGAATCACAGAATGTCTAGGTTGGAAGAGACCTTCAAGATCATCAAGTCCAACCGGTGCCCTAACGCCTCAACTAGATCATGTCACCGAGTGCCACATCCAGTCTTTTCTTAAACACATCCAGGGATGGTGACTCTACCACCTCCCTGGGCAGACAATTCCAGTACTTTATCACTCTTTCTGTGAAAAACTTTTTCCTAATATCCAACCTAAATTTCCCTTGGTGCAACTTAAGACTGTGTCCTCTCATTCTGTCAGTTGCTGCCTGGAAAAAGAGACCAACCCACACCTGACTACAACCACCTTCCAGGGAGTTGTAGAGAGTGATAAGGTCACCTCTGAGTCTCCTTTTCTCCAGACTAAACAACCCCAGCTCCCTCAGCTGTTCCTCACAGGGCTTGTGTTCCAAGCCCCTCAC
>VZSE01004952.1:0-18386 GCA_013398275.1 Promerops cafer | reverse complement strand
AAGGAGAAGGAGACGGAGAAGGACAAGGAGGAGAGGCAGGAATAGGAGCAGGATTAGGGCAGGCATAGCTATAGGTGTAGATGCAAGTGTAGGGACAAGTGTAGGTGTAGGGCCAGGTGATGGTGCAGGGACAGGTCCAGGTGTAGGTGCAGGTGTAGGTGTAGGTGTCGGTGATGGTGCAGGTTCAGGTGCAGGTTCAGGTGCAGGTTCAGGTGCAGGGACAGGTGCAGGGACAGGTGCAGGTTCAGGTGCAGGTTCAGGTGCAGGTTCAGGTGCAGGGACAGGTTCAGGTGCAGGGACAGGTGCAGGTGCAGGTGTTGGTTACATCGCTGTCACTGGGGGTTCGGGGGGGCTGAGGGGCTGTCGGGGCTGGGAGCAGAGCCAGGGCACAGGGGCAGCCCGGGGCCAGGGAGCTGGTGGAGCCCTGGGGGAATGTTCCCAAGATCCTGCAAAATCCTTGGGATCAGTAAGCCTCCCGCTAATGCTGTCTGACAGTGAGTAAGGCATTATTGTATCCTTGGCCAAGAGTGTGTGTGGCTGACAAAGTTCCAGCCTCTGCACCCATGCAGATATAAAACTTTTTCACTTATTTATACATTTTTAGCAAACAAATTAATGTTTATTAGCTCGAAGTTACATAATTCTCTTCATTACTTAGCATTCTATTTGCTCTTGGTTGTTAATTTCTCACTCTTCATGCTAATCTGGTCCACATACTTTATTGCTTTTATAATATTTTCCTCAGTTGGGGAATCTTCAGCTTTCCAGGCCTTAATCTCCTCTGCATTTTCTGCTTGCTCCAACACACTTGAAGGGTCATAAATTTAAGGTCCCAGATGTCCAATCTCCAACTCCCTTTGGCTTTGTTTATTGATGCTTGGCAGGGTTACTTTTAGCAAACTTGAGGTTTTGGTTATTTAGTGATCAAAGTAATTGTAAAAGCGTGTGAAGAAACTTAACTAGTGCTAGCTGAAAGTGGGCACTGGTTGCAATTAATTAAAACAATTAGTTAGGAAAGTTACATCATTTCCAACAGGAAATAACAGCTGTTTTCCCCCACACTGGTTTCTGGCCTCTTCCCTCGTTGCTGTGAGGGCACAGGGTGTGTGAGCTCCTCCATCACTGCTCCACTGCCCCCATGCCTGGCCTAAACCCTGTAATTCCATGAGACTTTATCCCTGTTGATAACCTGACCAGGTAATTAAGTGCACTCAGAGTGCAAGAAAGCAGATTAAATTAGGTGCTGTGTTGGGATGATACTTGACATTGTGAGCAGTGCTTGACAGCGCAGCTCTTTTCCGTGGAAAATGGGAATTTTCTATTATCGAGGGCAGTGTTACTGTTGCAGGGAGAGTTCACAGGAACTCCTGAGCCCAGGTAAAGGTAACTGTGGTGGACAAAATGCTGTGCTGGGACAAGCACACACCGAGTACACCAGGGCCAGGCCTGTGGGAGCCCTGGGTGACTGTTCCAGTTCCAGGGATCAGATTAATAAACTCCATCCCTGCTGTCCAAATCGTGTGTAAGTTTTGTTTGTAGCTCCTTTCCATGAGCTGTGTTGTTAACCCTGGCTGCTGGGTGTCCCTGGGCAGGTGTGGCAGTGCTGGCAGTGGGGAGGGTGCATTGACATGTGGCAGATTGAGCTGTTGTGACAGTGACCATGACAGACTCGGATCCTGGACAGGTTCAGAGCTGTTGGAGCCCTTGGGAGCCACTGCTGCTCATTTTGGTTTCTGGTTTTTAGAGCATGAGGTGTTTTTGTCCATGAACTGAGAACCAAGTGAGGTGGTGGTGTGAGACTGCAATGGAGCAGAGCCAGGAGTGGGGCTGCTCAAATCCAGGGATATGGCCCAAAGCTGCCCCACTCACCAGCACAGCCTGTGCTGGGACCATCCAGCTCAGTGTGTCTTCTTGACACAACAGGCTCTCCTCCCTGGTCCCTGGTGTGAGTCTTTATTTGTTTTTAATTTCAGTGTCTGGAGGTTGGTACAATGAAACCCAGGAAGGGGCATTAAACTCATCCTGTCCCACCCCATGCCACGGGCAGGGACACCTTCCACTGTCCCAGGCTGCTCCAAGCCCTGTCCAGCCTGGCCTTGGACACTGCCAGGGATGGGGCAGCCATCCTGGCCTTATATCCTGTAGGTCCAGATGCTTCATATTAAATCAGCTGTCTAGTCTTGTTTCACTGGCATGTGTAAAACATGAAAGATGTTAAGCATGCACTGCTCAAGTTTACTGCTGCGAGGCACATTTTATACTGAACAAAAATGTTGTTCCGTGTAGCACAGGTAGAAATACAGTGACAGAGGAGCAGCAGCTCAGCTCAGCCTGAGAGGGAAAGCAAAAACATGGGACAGTATTGTCCTTCTGTACCTCAGGGAAATGCTGTAACAAATTTAGATTTAAATGCTTTAAATTAGATATTAAGAAAACATCCTTCCCTGTGAGGGTGGGAAGGCCCTGGCACAGGGTGCCCAGAGCAGCTGGGGCTGCCCCTGGATCCCTGGCAGTGCCCAAGGCCAGGCTGGACACTGGGGCTGGAGCAGCCTGGGACAGTGGGAGGTGTCCCTGCCATGGCACGGGTGGAATGAGATGATCTTTAAGGTCCCTTCCACATTCTGTGATTCTGTTTGATCACTACACTGATGTCGAGTGATGAACACTGTGAGTTTTAAGCCCGCAGTGAGGGTGGGCACTCCCTTAGCCTGCTTGTTTTTCACAAAATTGCACAAAAATGTGACATTTAAGGTTTAGCTGCAGGCACAGCTTATCCTGCAGGGTTTGTACTCCTCAGAACCCACTGTTAGTACAGAGGGGCTTGAATCTCACTTGACTTCTGCGAAAATGACACTTCAGTACCATTACGGCCAAAGAAAGAAATATTAATACAAAACCAGAGATTATTCCAATGCAGAACAGTCATTGTGGAACACCTGTATTGTGTCCAGCACTCTTGAAGCCCTGCTTTGATGGGTACTATCCAAATCCTGTAAATAAGAGGCTGTTGATGCAGTAGATAACTCTTCCTCTCCTAAAATCAGGGATGAGGTGTGCCAGGATGTGGTGCACAGGAGAATTCTGAACTGCAAACCCTTCCCTCTGGGCACTCCCTGGCTCTGCTCGGAATGTTTTGGGGTTGCAGGATTAACTGTGAGCTCTTGAGCCTGAGGACCGTTCAGTGCGTTCCTCTCCCCGTGAGTCACTTCACACCTCTGCCCCTCACTGGCGCTGAGCAGACCCACCCGAGCCGCTGCTGAGAGCCGGCTGGGTGACTCAGAGGGGAGGGCAGTGCTCAGGGCACGGTCAAAACAAGCAGCAAGAGACCCAGCGGCCACGAAGGGGAAGGCAGGGACACGGGGACTCATCCCAGACTGGTGCTGGATGAAGGCAGGGACACGGGGACTCATCCCAGACTGGTGCTGGATGAAGGCAGGGACACGGGGACTCATCCCAAACGGGTGTTGGATGAAGGCAAGGACACAGGGAATCATCCCAAAATGGTGCTGGATGAAGGCAGAGACACAGGGAATCATCCCANTGGATGAAGGCAGAGACACAGGGAATAATCCCAGACTGGTGCTGGATGAAGGCAGAGACACAGGGAATCATCCCAGACTGGTGCTGGATGAAGGCAGGGACACGGGGACTCATCCCAAACGGGTGTTGGATGAAGGCAAGGACACAGGGAATCATCCCAAAATGGTGCTGGATGAAGGCAGAGACACAGGGAATCATCCCAGACTGGTGTGGATGAAGGCAGAGACACAGGGAATCATCCCAAACTGGTGTTGGATGAAGGCAGGGACACAGGGACACATCCCAAACTGGTGTTGGATGGTTTGCTCTTACAAATTTAAATTTTCTTGGGAGACTGTCCACCACTGCTCTGTTTTTTAAAAGTATTTTTTCCTTTTGGCTGTGGAAGAAGAATGAATGTGAAACACTTGGCAGTATCCTTTTTAAAAGGAAATAAGCTTTTACTTGGTCATTATAATCTCTAAATTTTTAAGTGCATCGGGCCTCTAATTTAGAGCTGGTGCCTGGAATGATTCCATTTTTCCTTCCCCTAAAGACAGGCCAGGCACTGCAGCCAGGAGCCTGGTCCCCAGAGGATGGAGGTGTCACTCACACGTCTCTTCCTACCTGAGGCCCTCTAAGTTTAGCTCACCTCTGATGAAGGCCTCCGAGTGCAGCACTTACTCTCAAAATACCTTCCTTGCATTCTTTTTTTAACCATAAACTAATTCAGCAGTTTTAACAGTCAAAAAAGCACCAGCCTAAAATTCTGTTGATTGAGTGGACTTTCCTATGTGACCTCAGACAGAGACTTGGACAAATCCTGTGTGCCAGGCCAGGAGCTATTTTCAGCTGCGGGGAGGGACTATTGCATTACCTGTAACTTTGTTATTCCCTTTGGAAAGTGCTTTGGGAAGGAAAGCTGTAGGGCAACCTCTGTGTTACCTCCTGTGGTGTTCCTTCGGGTTTGTGCCACCATGAATCTTGCTGCTGTTTGTGCCGTGCTCCAGGCAGAGCTGGGCTCTGCAGCAGGGTCAGGCATCCTCTCAGCAGGACAGATGACCCTGCTGCTCCCTGCTAGCATGGGGAGAGGGAGAGCTCCAAGGGAAGGGAATGCCTTCCTGAGTACTGCTAATGGGATCATGCTTAAACAATATGGCCAATAACCAGGCTGTGCTCGGCTAATTGATCCAGAAAACCAATTAATCCACAGAGGTGGCTTAAAGGTGCCCCAGTAAGGCTGGGCTGGTGGTGTGCCACTACACAAATGGGATCCAACTCCTTCTATGTCTGCCAAATGTACAGTAAAGCTGACCCTACAGGAGTGGAAACTCCTTGAATTGAAAATGGTTTGGGGCTGGGCAACTATTTTGGAAAATGTCTCGTGCCTGCTCTGCTGTTGTGTTCTCCCCTGGGCATCACCTTCTGACATGAAACAGGAGCTTTTTCTGACCCAATGGGTCTGCTTTTATTTTCCTCAATATTCTTGGATAGACTTACCTCCTTAAATATTCCTGTAGAGATTCCTCACTGAGAGGGTGGTGGGTCACTGGCACAAGCTCCCTGGGGAAGTGCTCATGCCACCAAGACTGCCAGAGCTCCAGAAACATCTGGAGGATGTGATTAGTCATAGGATTTAATTGTAGTCCTGCAAGGGAGTGGGGCTTGTGATCCTTCTGGGTCCCTTCTAGCTAGAGACTCTGTGTGCCTGTTCCCATGCTTGGGCTAAAGGAGGGAGTCAGGATCACAGTTCTGGGGGAAGAAGGGAGGCAGCTGCCCTTGGAGCAGCAGCTTCACTCTAGACCAGCTGAACTGAACATAAAAATGTTGGAGAACCTTGGTTTACTTTGTCCAGCCTGGGAATGGGGCCTCGCCAGATGGCAAAGGAGATGTCTGTCAAGGAAAAGGACAGCTTAACCCTTTCTGTTGTGCCCCAGGACAAAGGACAATGGCTTTAAACTGAAGGAGGATACCTTTACTAAGATATTGGGGAGGAATTGTTCCCTGGCAGGGTGGGCAGGCCCTGGCACAGGGTGCCCAGAGCAGCTGGGGCTGCCCCTGGATCCCTGGAGTGCCCAAGGCCAGGCTGGACATTGGGACTGGGAGCAGCCTGGGACAGTGGGAGGTGTCCCTGCCATGGCAGGGGGTGGGATGGGATGAGCTTTAAGGTCTCTTCAAGCCCAAACCAGTCTTAAGATTTCTGGCATTTGATCTCTGTCTCTCCCCATCACATGCCCTGCTCAAATCCGTTTGGGTGCCAAATGCCAGAAATATTTGATTTTCTGTGAAATTAGTGAGATAACCTGGCTCACTAGGAGGCAGAGCAGTGTCAGAGCTGGGGAGCAGAGCCCAAGTGAGGTACCTGAGAGGAGAGCTCAGCTATTTCCTGCAGCTCCAGACTGACTGTGGCAGTTCAGCTCAGGTGACAGGCAATAACTTCCTAAGCTGTTTTAACTTCATTACTTTGATCCATTTGACCATTCTAAGGCCAAAAGCATAATTCCCAAGAGACCTTTTGCTATATTGAAACTGATTTCTTTTATGAGAAGTGTCACTAAAGACCCAGCTTGGTTATTACATTGTTTTTATTGCATTAAAATAAATCAACAATGGATTAATACTCAGCGTTTGTCAAAATGCTGCAGCAGGACTGGATGCTCAGGTCAGACATCCTCTAAGAGACCCAGAATGTCTCATGGTGCTGCTCTTCTGGGTCGTTGAGGGTTCAGAGTGCAGAAGAATGGTGCTGTGAGCTGATGTGCTGCTGTAATTCACTGGGCTTTTAATCAGGTTAGACAGATGTGTCTTAAACACCTGGCCTGAGAAAGTCCCACTGCCCTAAGGAAATGCAAAACCAAGGACAAAGCCTTGAGCTGGGAAAATTGTCAGGTGTTTGGGTACTGTTTCTAAGTCAGGTGTGTGCCCAACCTAGTGTTATCCTGCAGGCTAGGCATGGCAAAAGGGAAAAAGGACAAAAAAAAAAGAAGAAAAAGATAGTTTATGATGCCCCATTAGTGCTTTGGGGTCAGCATCTCCTCTCAGCCTGCTCAGAGGCAATCGGACTGAGCTGTGTGCCTTTCCTGAGGAGAGAACCATGGAATCCCAGACTGGTTTGGGGTGGAAGAGACCTTACAGCCCACCCAGTCCCACCCCTGCCATGGGCAGGGACACCTCCCACTGTCCCAGGTTGCTCCAAGCCCCGTCCAGCCTGGCCTTGGGCACTTCCAGGGATGGGGAATCCACAAGGCATGGATAACCCATGGTGCTCTCTGCTGTTTCCTCACTGTGCAGGGTGACAGTGGAGGCTCTGCCAGCCCTAAAGGAGATGTTTCCTGAGGGATCAGGAAGGGATCCCTCTCCTGAATTAACCCTGGATGTCTCCCTAACTGGCCCCAGGGCAGCGGGGGACGAAGCCAGGCAGTTTCTGCAGGTTTAGAGTGTTCAAGATGGGTGAAAATCTGAACTGAAATAAAACAAGAGCTTCTCGCTCTCCCACCTTTTCCCTGCTGCTCTCCTCCTGGAGAGGAGCTGGTTTATGGAGCAGCTCTTATACAAACCATGCTGTGGTCACAGCTGCCTTAGTTTCAGCCAGAGTTTAGCAATGGCAAAGGGACAAGATGAACTGGTTCCAGCAAGCTTGGCCCTGCCGAAAGATGGGCACAGGAACAAGTGGTTGTGCATGGAGACTGTTCTGTGCTCTGCATCCCTGGTGAGCCACGAGGGGCTGTGCCAGCTCCTGCTCACGTGGGGTTTGTCACAGGCTCTGCCTGCCCTAGAAGTACTCTGTGCTTCCAGCCACGGGCATCCTGAGCTCTTACAGCCATGCCTCAGAGCCCAGGAATCGCTCTGGGCTGCTCCCTTTGCATGTTCAGAATTTCGTGGGGAAGGGGCAGAGAGGGAGGTTCAGGAAAGAGATCAGCCAAAGAAGTTTGTTACCCAAAACGATGGGTGCAAAAGGCCAAACACGTGAAGTCCTAGGAGAGGCAGAGACACAGTTCTTGTAAGACTCTGATGTTGCCAAGACTCTGCTATTTTGGCAGTGCAGCAGGCCTTGGGCACGTGCTGTGCTGGGATCGTGTGCTGGCTGTGAGGACACTGGGGAAGGGGATGGATGGTTTTGTGCAGGAGCAGCCCAAGAGGTTGGGTCAGTGCTGGTTTCACACCCAGTGCACTGTCCTCTCCCATTGGGAGGGGCAGTTTTCCAGGAACGTGGGGTCCTGAGTGCATCTGCCTCAAAAGGAGAGGACAGGGGAGCTGCAGGGTGGCAAAGGCAGCAGCAAAGACCACGCTGGGGATGTTGCTGCTGCTCTGGCTCAGGTTTGGGCTCCAACAGGATGCTCTCACTCTGGGATGTGAGCAGAGAAGGGCTGGTGTACCTAAAATACCCTGGAAGGAGGAGAAATCTTTCTTGGGCCTCAGATTGGAAAAGGATTTGCTCATGTGCCAGTCTGCCTCTTTGTTGGGTTCCTAACTGGAGTTTTCCAGCTGTGCCTGCTGCAGAGGTGGTGTCAGGGACAGCAGCACCTCAGCTGGGCCCTCGGGAAGAGGGGCTGCAGTGTTCCCACTGCTGGCAAGTGTTGTGGTTTGTGTCTGCCCTATATGCCAGGCTGTGCTAATCCCAGCAATCTGCCCTCAGGATTGCCCTGAAATAGCCCAAACTCTTCCTCTTGCAATCCTCTTACCATCTGGGAAGCCAGATAATTTTTCCCAGCCTGATTTAGTTTCTTTAGTTCCAAAGGCAGCCTCAACCTTGTGGGTTTTCTGTGTGCATATGTTACCCTTTTGCCTGGAGTAACTGTCTAAGCACGTGTTTGGATTTGAATATCCAACCAAAGGCAGACCCTAGTGCTGGCAGGCTGAAATTTGTGATGGAGAACGGTGTTAAATTTTAAAAGAAAGTCATTAACTCCCAGGCCAACCAGCTGAATGGGCAGTTTGCTGGAGACTCCAACAAAACTGCAGGTTAAGGTCAGTCTCGGGGTTGGAATGTGAGGAGGGAAGTTAGAAGTAGTTGATTCCTTGCTGTGGGAGCCAGGAGAGAACAGAGCTGTTGCAGGACCACCATCTCTTCGCAGCTTGCAATTTAATTTGTACCTTCCCAGACTGGAGCTCTGCTCCCTTGGGACATTTATACACTGGTTTGGATTTGGGTTTCTACCCCCCCTCTTTGCAGTGGTGCCACGATCAAAGGCTTGTGGCAGCTAAATCTCAACTTGGACATTGCTGGAGAGGATCCTGGCCCTGCGTGGGAGTCATGGAGCAGCTGGGAGAGCCGGGGCTCACGCGTGAGTGCTCGGGTGACTTCCCCACTGCCTTTGCAGCACTGCTCGTTCCCCTGGGGGGAGGAGGGGTGGATGGAGGGATGGATGGAGGGATGGATGGATGGATGGATGGATGGATGGATGGATGGATGGATGGATGGATGGATGGATGGATGGCTGGCTGATGGCTCTGTGGGTGGCTGGAGCCAGATCCTGGTGGCTGGAGGAGATGAGGGTCTGTATCTCCCCTGGGCCTTTGTGGGGGGATGGAGATGCCCAGCTCCATGTGGGATCATGTTTGATCTCAGGGCTCTCTGTGCTGCAGGATAGAGTGGATTTGAATCTCCTGGGTTTGTGTGTTAGGAGTGATTTCTGTAGCCAGCAAGCCTCAAGCCCTCTGGGAGATGGGTGGAGAGAATTCTGTGGCATGGGAGTCCTACAGAGACTCTTTACTAGAATTTATTTATTATTATTTTGAAAGCCCTGTCCCCTGGGACTCTTTCACCCAAAGCTGTGAGACTGCCTGCTTTAGCTGGAGAGCCAGAGCATTTATTACTGTCCTGTTTCCTCTTAAAAGCCTTTTGCAGTGAAAGCATGGAGAGAGGAGGCTTTGTGTGAGCCTGGGGAGCTCCTGGGAGACGGGGGGAGTGTAAACACCTCTGAGTGCTGGGAGAGCTGCGGGTGCTGCTGAGAGGAGCCACACAAATCATGGTGCTGGGGCTGCCGAAGTGCTGTGCTGTGACAGGGAGCAGGACACGGCGAGGCTGGGCAGGTACCAACCCTGCTCCCATTCCAGAGGTTCAGGATACCTGGGACTGTGGAGGGAATTGTTTGCTGTTTGCTCAGGAGGCTGCTTGGTGTTGGGTGTCCTGTGGGCTGAGCTGTGCAGTGAAAAAGGCAATCCCAGATTGGTTTGGTTTTTCCCAGGGGCAAATAAATTTGCTTTAATTTTGATGGGTGGCAGATGGAGATCAGTGGGAATGTCAGCAAATGGATTCAGCTGAACAAATGAAGAAGAGTTTTTGATTATCCTGAAAGCAGGGACATTTAGAAGTACCTTAGAAATGTCCCTGGATCCCTGGAACCCCACCTGTGTGCTGGTTCCTGCTTGTCCAGGACAGAGCTTTGGCATCATTTACCTGTGTCTGTGGGGCTCTGGCATCAGCAGAGCTTCTGGGGCACGTGGCCAGGGACAGAGGGGGACTGTGGTGGGGTTGTTCTTCAACCCTCCTGTCCAGGAGGTGACAGCAGCACTGACTGACCCCAGGCAGTCCAGAGCCTCTCCATCTGCATTATAAACACGAACATGAGAGAGGGAGTTTGAGCTGTTGTGAGGTTTCTCTGCAGACCCCAGGGCTGGGATGATGAGGGGTCCCCAGACCCTCCCTGTGGGCAGGACAGGAGAGCTCTTGGAATATTCTGTAACATAAATACCCTTCAGTTCCTCTCCCAGTGCTGTCTGTTGAGGATGGGATGAAAATGAGAGTGGGATTAAAGGGTTCATCCCCACCCCAGCTCTATATCCTGGGCTCTCTTGCCTTCAAGCAAGATGTGGTAGAGGGTGTGACATCTCCAGTGTCAGTCTGCCATATTTTGGAGGAGCTCTGATGTTGGTGAGCTGTGCTGGAGCTCAGGGCTTTGCTCTTGGGGCGAGCCAGAGCTGCTCCCCTGGCTGTGCCCCTGTCTGCAGGGAGAGCGTGGAGCAGCCCATGGGGAAGTGTTTTGGAATGCCAGGGTGCAAATATCAACTTGGGCAGCTGGGACAGGCCACTGTGGATGTTGTGGCATTGGCTGTGTGCCTGGCCAGGTTGGCTCCTGGCTGGAGAGCCTGCCTGGGGTGCAGGGATTGCTCCTGCCTGCTGGCAAAGGACCCCTTCCCTCTCTGTGTTCCCCTCCTTGTGCTTCTGGGTTTTAATGGCTGCATTAATCCCTTCCTCAAGGACCTGCAAAGCAGTTGTGCCAGATATGGGAAGCCAGGTTCTTGTTCTGGGCAGAGCTGCTGGAGCAGCTTTTCCCTGCTGCGTCCACCACATTCCACCAGCCCTCGCCCTGGTGGAGAGGCAGGAGCCAGCAGCTGTGGCTTCCCTGCAGATTACTGGGTCCTGAAGGATTCCAGAGGCTGCAGGACAACTGGCAGACAGGAGAATTTAGGTGGGACTAAATTCTGACACTGACTTGCAGGGATCAGTGTCACCAGGCTGCACCTTCTGCTCACCTCCCACAGCTCTGACACTGCCAGCTGGGGACTGGGGATGCAGCTTCCCCCTGGACTCAAACCCAGCAGTGGTGTGAGAAAAGGCAGCTCTGCTGGAGCTGCTGAGGGGCTCCTGGTGCTGTCTCACAGATGTTTCTGCTTGTCCTGCCCTGCTTGTGCATCCCCTGCATTTTGATGAGAGCAGCCAAGGCCTCTGCTGTGCTGGACAAACACACAGCAATCACAGAGTAAATCTCATCTTTGTTCAGGGCCCCCTCCTCGCCCCACCCTGGATCCCAGTGGCTGGAGCCACGGGAGGTGCTGGGGACCTGCAGGAGTGCTGAGCTGTGCCCATGGATGTGCCTGCTGCCTCTTCCCTGGGCTGTGGGTGCAGGGGGCTCCAGCAGCACAGCATCCATGGGGATGGATCTGGGTGCTTCCCAGAGCTGGAAAGGGACTCTCACAGCCTGAGTGGACTCAGCTCTGGGCCTTTTCTGCCCCACTGGTCACTGAGCTGCACATTGCCCTGCTCCCCTCCTGGCTTGTGCCTCTCTGCTGTGCTGTGGGAAGGAGGGAAAAGGAGGCACCCGGCCCCTTTCCACCAGGGAAGCAGGAGCTTTGTGTGGGAGCTGGCAGCAGAAACCCTGCCAGGCCCTCCCCAGCTCTGAACACCCCCTGAGGCACCAGACCCTGGGCAGTGTTGGCTGGCTCTTGGCTGGGTGCCTCCCAAGGCCCCTGCAGGGTGCCAAGGTCAGGCTGACACTGCAGGCACAGGCAGCCCCAGCAGAGCTGTTCTCTTTGTCCAGAGGCTTCAGAGGCTGCTGGGGTGGTTTTTGTCTCCACCAGTGCCCAAAGGGGCTTGGATTTATGGCAGTGGTACAATAGGTGTCTGCGGCAGTGATGGATTGGGCTGTGCAGAGCATTCCTCCTTCCTTCCCTCCCTGTTTGCTCTGTGCCCCTCCTGTTGCTTTTCCTTCAGTTTCAGGCAGTTTTGCTGGTGGAAGTTCAGCTGAATCAAAGCAGTGCCCCTGCCAAACTTTGGGGGGAAAAGCAGCTTTTCTAGTGAGCAAACAGCCTTTCCAAGCTGCTGCCTCTGTCTAGGGGCTGTGAAGATGGAGCTGGAGATATTTTGGGGTACCTGGAGGCACTGGGCAGGGTGTGGTAGGTGCTGTCCATCTGTCCATCCTGGCACGGGGCTGAGGGGCACGTCCTGGCACCAAAATCCCAGGTCAGGCTCCTTTGCTTTTACAGCTGCTGTGAGTGTGGCTCCATCAGGGGTGAGGGACACTGCTCTGCCCCACTGCCCTTCGAGGGAGTTAATCTGGGACTCCACAGCTGGCTCTGTGTTAAGGGCAGTGTAAAACACCTCTGCTGCACTACTCCTACCCTGCTCATCTCTGTGGAAGAAGCCTGGGCAGATGTCTCTGATCCTGCAGAGTTACTGGGATGTGCTGGCTCCTCTGCTGTGGCTGGGAGATCTCTCCACCAAGGCTCCCCGTTCTGGGTCTGTGTGCTTTTGTCTGTCTCAGCATCAGATGCTGTGGCAGATTTTGATGGCTGTGAGTGAGGAGGGCCAGGCTGGGGCTGCCGTGGCTTTGTCAGGGTGCTGGATGTGAGGAAAGCATCCAATTCCCCCTTTTGTGGAGCCTCCTCTGAGCCCCAGCACATCAGGGGTGGGCTGGAGCTGGGTCTGAGCCAGAGTCTTGCAAGAGTGTCCAGTTCTGGGGCCACCACAGAAGGACCAGGAGCTGCTGGAGCCAGTCCAGAGGAGGCCACAGAGCTGTTCCAAGGGCTGGAGCCCCTCTGCTCTGGGGACAGGCTGGGAGAGCTGGGGGTGCTCACCTGGAGAGGAGAAGGTTCCAGGGAGACCTCAGAGCCCCTGGCAGGGCCTAAAGGGGCTCCAGGAGAGCTGGAGAGGGACTGGGGACAAGGGCTGGAGGGACAGGACCCAGGGAATGGCTCCCAGTGCCAGAGGGCAGGGCTGGATGGGATATTGGGAATTAGGAATTGTTCCCTGGCAGGGTGGGCAGGCCCTGGCACAGGGTGCCCAGAGCAGCTGGGGCTGCCCCTGGCAGTCCCCAGAGCAGCTGGGGATCCACCCTGGCAGTGCCCAAGGTCAGGCTGGACATTGGGGCTTGGAGCAGCCTGGGACAGTGGAAGCAGGCATGGAACTGCATGAGCTTTAAGGTCTCTTCCAACCCAGAGCATTCTCTGATTCTAAGCCTGCCCTGAACACCCAGTTCAGGGCAGCATCTCCACTGTCCTGGACAGCTGCTTATGGATTAATAAAGCCCTGCCAGGACTGGTCATCTGTTTTGAATAAAACAAAATTGAGCTGAGCAGAGCCTCTGGGATGCACTTGGTGTGTGGGAAGGGAAGGGCCACGGCCAAGGCTGCAGCTGGGGCTCCTGCCAGGGGTGACTCCCTCTGAACGTGGGTCTGTCTCCTGCTGGGACACTGCACCGAGTGAATTGCCATCGTTCCTTTCCTCTGTGCTCACAGGGAAGGCTGGGGCAAGGTGGACACTGGTGCCAGGTGGCAGGTAAAACTGAGGCTGCAGCAGAGCCTGTGATGTCCCTGGTGTCCCTGCTCCCTGTCCTGCCGTGTCCTGCTCTCATCTCCTCTTTCCCCTGGCAGGGACAGGGCAGAGTCCCCCGGTGCTGGAGCATCTGCCAGCAGTGCCCAGGGGCCCACGCCGGGCTGGAGAGTCCCCGCTGCGGGGAGCCTCGGGGAGCAGGAGGAGGATCAGCCACGCCCGAGTGAAAGGGAAGGGTGAGTGAGGGGGTGCGGGAGGGGCTCTGGGCCAGCCGGGGCTCAGCCCTGGCCAGGGCTGTGTGGAGGGGCCACCACGGGCAGGGCTGGTGGGGGTGTGTGTCCGGCAGCCTGGGCTGCACAGGAGATCTTGTTCTTTTTCATCCCAGAGAGGTCTGGGACAGCCCAGCCTCTGGGGAGAGATTTTTCCCCCAGGAAACCATCTCCATCATTCCTCCACACCCTCTGCAGCGGGTGCTCCGCCCTGGTGCCTCCCGGTGAGCTGTGCTGCAGCACCCGGAGCCGGTGTGTGCATCGCCGCCTCCTGGCTGATGGAATGGGCTGCTCTGGGGTCTTGCACAGTGACCCCAAAAGCCTGGGGGGGCTGTGTGCCGCTTTCCTTGTCACATGAGAGCCAAGCAGGTCGCCCATGCCCTGCCATGCCCCCTTTCCGGCTCACCCTCACAGACTGCAGTGATGTCCCCAGGGTGCTGTGAGCGCTGCTGCCCCGCGCTGCTGCGGTGGGACATTCCCTGAACAGCTGAGATTGAGCCAGCAAAGCCGCACGGGCAGTCCCAGGGGTTCCTGACAGCGGGGAAGGTTTCCCCTTTCCCTGCAGCTCATTCCTGGGGCACCATCGGCAGGGTGGCCGCGGCTCCGGGCTCCGCAGGGCACTGTCCCCACCCTTGCACTGTCCCCGTGTGGGCACTGTCCCCGTGCGGGCACTGTCCCCATCCTGGCACTGTCCCCGTGCGGGCACTGTCCCCGTGCGGGCACTGTCCCCGTGCGGGCATTGTCCCCACCCGGGCACTGTCCCCGTGCGGGCATTGTCCCCACCCGGGCACTGTCCCCGTGCGGGCACTGTCCCCACCCTGGCACTGTCTCCACCATGGCACTGTCTCCACCCGGGCACTGTCCCCGTGCGGGCACTGTCCTCACCCTGGCACTGTCCCCACCCGGGCACTGTCCCCACCCGGGCACGTGGCCACAGGTGCGGTCCCCGTTCAAACGCGCGGGGCCGATGGGAGCCGCTCCGTTCAAACCGCGGCGGTTGCTCCGTGTCCCGTGGAAACCCCGCTCCCTGCGGGCTCGGCAGGCACGGCTCCAATTACTGCAGCTCCTAATTAGAGGTGTCGTGCCATGGAGCCCGGCAGTGTGCACAGGGTCTCGCTCTGCTCCCGCCGGGCCGGTCCCCTCCTGGGAGCTTCCTGCTGCCTCAGCACGTTCGGTAAGCGCGGAGCCCCGGCTCGGGGAGCCCGGGGGATGCCACCCCGGCCGGGGTGCCGTGGGAAGCGGCTGGGGAGCTGCTTCTCGAAGGAATCAGGGCCGGGCAGCAGCTTCTGCCTCGCTGAGCCGCAGTAATGCCCGGAGCCAGGAGCGCCCGGCGCCCCGGTTCAGCCGCCGCGCTGTGGGAAGCGCTCTCCAGGTGTCCCGCCCTGAGCTCGTTCTGCCCCCTGGATGGACACGAGCTGGGGTAGGGCTGGCTGGAGCTGTGCCCCCGTTAGGGCAGAGCTCTTTTTGCTCCTTGGGGGTCTTTCTGTGGCTGCCTCAGGTGTGCAGAGTGGGTGTGAGTGGCCCCTGGCAGCGGTGGCTCTGCGGGTGGGGCTGGCCCGGCCATGGTTCGGCTGGAGCCCCGAGGGAATTTGGATGTCCTGTGGATGTCCTGGCCGCTGGTGGTGTGTGATGTCTGGGCAGCAGGGTCACACACGGGGCAGCTGTGTGCCCCTCCTGGGTGCTGCTTTTAAAGCATCAGTTTTGTTTTCTTTCAAAGCTTCTCTTGTTCCCGTGAGCAGAGCAGGTGACCGTGCAGTGAGCTCCTTCCTAGGGATGTTGTCCCTTCCCAGGGATGCTGCTCCTTCCCCTTTTGGACTTCTGAGTGCCCAACTGCTGAGCACAGCCTGGAAGCTGAAATCCTCCTGTCTTTGTCTGTAGGCCAAATAATGTGCGTTCTGTGGTGCCTCCTGGCTCTGTAACCAAGTCCAGGCCAAACATCTCTGCAGCCACAGTTCCCCTCATGGGCTGAGCATCTCTGGTGGGACGTGGAGTTGTGTTCTGAGCTGCAGAGCCTGGCAGGACAGGGCCAGCACTACCCTCTCACTGAGGGTGACTAGGAGAGAGTCTTCCAAAGGGCTGGTGCCAGGGCAGAGATTGTGGATGGTGATTTTGGGGTGCCTTGTGCCCATGGGGACCTCCTGCCTAGGATCTGACTGTGTCCTCTGGCAGGAATCTCCACTGGCATTTGATAGATGGTTCTTGGCTGTCACAGCCAGGGCCAACACTGCGTTTTTCCTACAGTAAAGCAGAAAAGAATTTAAGAAGAACCCCAAATGTTCCATTTGTCAGAGACCATCAGTAAGGAACAGGTTTCCCTGCTAGGTCTGCTCCCATAGAAGGTTGCCCTGTCCCCTCCCTTAGCCTGGCAAAGTTCTCTCATGGGTGGGAACCTGTTTGATTACCATCTCGTGCTTGTTCATGCCCATTTTCCCCTACTCTCCTTGTGCCAGCTTTGTTCCTTGGCATGAATCGCCTCTCCTGGCCCTGTGGGTCCAGATGGATGGGGCTGGGAGCTCTCTGTGTTGTATCCCTGCAAGCCTGGCTGAGTCCTGCTCTGTGATGGGATGTTCACCCAGGACCTGCATGTGGGTTCTCCCTCTGCCCTTCTTCTGCACTTATTTTAATTTATATTAACCTCTATTTAACAGAGAGGACCTGGACAAGCTGTGTCAGGGCCTCTCTGCTGGGGCTTCTTTCCCTCAGTTCTTCTTAGGGATGTATCAGGAGATAAATCCAGGGGAAAAGGTTTCTCTGACCCTCTGCACTTGGATTGAGGGGGGAATGCAGCCCATGAACCTGCCTTGACAGGGGTTGTGTTCCTGCCCCCCCAGGTCTGGCACCAGGTCACTGCTCTGCTCATCTGACAAAATGCCCCAGCTCTGAGCACAGACCTTGGCACAGCAGATCCCTCCCACCAGCTTTGGCTGGATCATTATTCCAAGAGCAGCTTCCCTCTCTGATCCTGGTCCTACACGAGCCAGTGAGAGCCTCCCAGGCCTGAGCAGGAGTCAGGCAGGGGCTGGGGCGTGCTGGGGGCTGTGATTTGTCCCTTCATGTGCTCGGGAGACACTCAGGAGCAAATGCACTCAGAGGGAGACGCCCTCTGTTCATCCCAGAGAGGAGAGCACCTAAACTCCCAACCCCTGCTATGGCCACTTTGTGTTTGTCCCCAGAAAGGCAGAGCTGCCCCTCTTGTCCCTGCTCTGCTCTCCCTGGTGCTGGGGCAGCCTGTGCCAGGGGCCGTGTCCCCACAGAGTGACACACACGGAGCACGGGGCCGGGGTGACCCCATCCCTCACTGTGCAAAGCCTTGGTCCCTGAGCTCCCCAGGAGCAGCCCCGGCCATCCCCAGGGCAGGCCAGGCCCCAGAGTGGCATCCCCCCAGATTACCCAGCACAACATCTTCCCTTCTCCTTCCCCTCTCCCTTCATTCCCCTGACTCCTCCTCATGCTTGGCTACACTGGGGCAGTTCCTCTGGTGTGGTAACATCTGTTGTGTGCTAACAGCAGAGCAGGCAGAGGGTTCCCTCAGCCTCAGAGATCTGCAGATAGCACAGGAGCTCCAACCTTGTGCCCAAAGCCTGGAGGGGGAGGATGAAACTGGGGGACAGCGTTCTCTCTGTTGCAAACCAGTGTTAGAGCTGTCCTGACTCATCCCACCCTGCTCCTGTCTTTACTCTCTCACCTTGCACTTGTACAAATGCACACAGACCCCATTTCCACATGTCCATGCACACATGAGCTGCTCAGAGGTTGGAATTTTTTTTTTTTTGAGTGAAAAATGTGTTCTCTGAATTGTTTCAGGTTAAACAATCCCATCAGATATCCCCTCCCAAGCAAGCCCGAGCCCTTGGGTGTGTCTTTGGCAAAATGAAATGTTGGGTTTTAACTTGCAAGATGTTTATGTGTCTGTACATTATGTTTACTTGCCTGTAAATGATGTTTACACACTTGTTTGTTGTGTTTTATAAACTGGGGAAGAAGTGAAAATGGGATCTTTTGCTTTGGACTAGGGGAAACATTGTAGTGGTGATGGTTTCAGTCTTTGGATTCTCCAGGGGTGTTGGGAAATGTTTCATTTTCGGTTGATCCAGAACAGTTACATGATGAGAGACCCTTCACTGACATTAAAATTTGCACATCCTACTGAGGCTGGCAGGCCCAGCTCCCGGGGAACCCTTTGGGAGGACATTCAGAGGGGAGGCAGCTCACCCTGCACCCCTTAACCATCACACCCAGACCCTGACAAACACCACAGGCTGAGTCTTTGTGTCAGTCTGAGCCTTGTGGGGGGATTTTTGGGCTGATGCAGAGTGGCAAGTGCATGGAAAAGTGAGGGAATGGGTGTGAGCAGGCTGGCAGAGCAGTGGTGCTGCCCTCACCCAGCAGGGCACACCTTGGCTCTCCCAGCACTGACCTCCTGCACAGGGGCTGGACCCGGGGGGATTTCAGTGCTGGCAGACAGTGCTGATCTCCAGCCTGACCCTCTGGGAGCTGGGATGTTTCCCCTCAGCTCCCTGCCTGGGCTGGGAAGGCAGGATGTGTCTGGTCCAGTGTGAGCCTTGCAGCTGTGGGGTGGGCGAGTCCTTCAAGCCTGTCCTTCAGCC
>VZSE01004939.1:0-18344 GCA_013398275.1 Promerops cafer | reverse complement strand
CGCATGCGCGTGCGGCGGCGCGTCGCGGGCGGGGCGAGCGACGGCGGACGCGCTTCTCATTGGTGGGAGTCCCGCAACGGGCGGGGAGCGAGAAGAAAGAGGGGAAAGTGTCGCTGATTGGGCGGAGCGTCGCCCTGCTGCGCTGCGATTGGTGGGGCGGGAGGAGGGGCGTGTCCGAAGGGTGGGCGGAAGCGGAAGCGCCTGGTGACGGTGCCGGCGCGGAGCCTCCCGCTCTCCCAGGGCTTCCCGAGCCTCCGCAGCTTTCCGTCCTGTTTCTGGAGCAGCTCGGGCCACGCGTGCCGGAAGGTCTCGAAGCTGGAGCGGACCAGACACTTGCATTCACTACAACTCCCGGCTCCGCCTCTGGCGGGCTCAGCGTTGGCCCCGACCCCTCAGCCCCGGCACAGCTCCTGGAGGCGGGCACTGGGGATGTTTCCCTTTCCCTGTTAAACTGTCTTTATCTCAACTCCCTCGTCCAATTCTCTCCATCCGCCCACCCGGGAGGGTCCCTGTGGGATTCAGCCAGGACAGCCCACAGCCCAGCAGGAATGGGTATCCCTTTACCGGCACAACCAGCCCCCCAAAATGGAGCAGCATGGAGCAAAGGAAACTGGGATCGTGGGGCAGGATAAACGAGAACATGGGGGCAAAGGACACTGAGCTCATGGGGCGAAGGAAACTTGGGATCGTGGAGTAGGAGAAACTAGGAGCACGGGGCAAAGGACACTGAGCTCATGGGGCAAAGGAAATTGGGATCATAGAGCAGGAGAAACCAGGATCGTCCCAGCTCAAGGATTTGGGATCAGCGAGTTGTGGACCTTCTCGAGGCAGGGTATGCAATGAGGGGCACAGGAGACCCCTCTGCTCTGGCGGTACCAGTGGAAATAAAGCCCCAAACAGCCAGAAAAGAGGGATATGGGACTGGAAGGGAGGGAGATGTGGGGGACAATGGACTTTTGGGGTGAGCAGGGTGCAGGGAGGTGAAAGGGAAGCACACAGGATGTGTAGAAACACCTTTCATTGCACCTAGGCACCGGGACCAGCAGCAGGAGGTGTGCTGGGTGGGGAGACTCCGAGTGGGATGTGGAGACCCTCAGAGCAGGGTACAGTCATTCTTACGTGTCACCTTGGGAGTGGCCCGGGTGACCCCAAATTTCTGCTGGCTGTATGGGGGGTAGCGCGAGGCATTGAGGGGCTCCCAGCCCATCACGCGCTTCAGGCAGCCATGGTGGTGGGAGAAGGTGTCAAAACTGAACTTCCCATGGTGCATTCCCAGGCCGCTGTTCCCTGGAATACACAGCACAGGACCCTGGTGGGTAGCTGGATCTGGCCATCCTTTGGGTCAAAGAACCCAAAATTAAGCTGCCAGCTCTGTAAAAGCAGCACCATGACTTCATCCAGCTGTTTTCTAAGCCATGGATGAGCTTCCCAGGAATGTGACACAAAGATGACCACGGAGGTGACTTAGTGCACACCCAAGTGGATCTTTGGAGTGGGAGGATTAGGCTTGGAGGTGGATAGATTCCCAAAAACTCTCTCGTCAGTGGATTTTGCCATTTCAATTAACATATTTAGCAAATGGAAGGGTGTCACTGATGAGGTGATGTCAGCAGCAAGATGCTCCCACCAGATAAGCTTCCCTACCACAGGAATACCCTCCAAAAGACATCCCATCCATGCCGGATCCAGCCCTGCTGCAAGGGGGCAAGACTGCCGGGGTGGAGAGGCACAATGACCAAGGTGCCTTTGGTGAGGTGGGACCCAGCACCAAGGATGAATGTTGGGAAGTGGAAGCTGGCTGGCCAGGAACAAGCACAGGAAAGCCAGACAGGCTGGCAAAATATAACAAAAAACCACACATCATTTGATAACAGATGGGGTACAATTCCATGAGTCAGTCTGTCTCCCTGATAAAATGCTAATCGTGGCTGGGCTGATGTGTTGGGTTCAGTACCTCGCACATCAGCAGCCCCAGGATAAAGGGAGGTCACTGATGCCTCCTGGCCAGCTGAGTGGGAAGAGAGGAAAAAAGGGGGAAAACAGGAGTGGAAAACAGGAGCTGGTAGAGGAGATCATCCTATAAAAAGGGGGTGTCTCCATCATGGAATCCTAGAATAGTTTGGGTTGGAAAGGACCTTACAGATTATCCAGTTCCACCCCCCTGCCACAGGCAGGGACACCTCCCACTAGACCAGGTTGCTTCAAGCCCTGATTCCCTATGTTTTAAGCAAGACATTTCCATAGATCTAGGGAACACAGAGCTTGGGATGGGGAGTATGGAGAGAAAGAACCTCAGGGTGTTCCACAGGTGTCCAGCAAAGCCCAAGAGCCCAAGGTGAAGCAAAGGGCTTCTGGAGGAGAAATTCCCTATTGACTACTGAGCCCTCTGGAGCTGAGAGTTCCTCCTGAGACCCTTCCTGACCATGGGTGGGATCACACCTGGCTCCCAGTGGCCAGGATTGGGGATTTTGGACCTACCAATGCCTCCGAAGGGCAGTGAGGTCAGTGTCACATGCATCAGGGTGTCATTGCCACAGAAGCCTCCGCTGCTCGTCCGCTCCAGGACCTGGTTCACCACCTGGGAGTGACACAAAGAAGATGGGACATGGGTCTCCCACCCCATTCCCCTACTTCCAAACACAATCCATATCTCCTAAGTAGGGCTGTGTGCTGTAAGGGAAACACTTGGAGCACAAACATGGCTGGATACAGCTGCCAAAGAGCACAGGGCAGGTGTAGTTCTGGCTTGGCTCTACCTTGTCATCAGAGGAGAAGGCGTAGACAGCCAAGGGCCGCTCCTGGCTGTTGATGAAGTCAATGGCTTCATCCATGTTGGCGAGGACGGCAATGGGCAGGATGGGCCTGAAGATCTCCTCCTGCATGATGGGATCCGAGGGCTGCACCTCCGCCAGCACGGTGGGAGCTGTGGAGAGGAAACCCGGCAGCATCAGCCAGGCACAGAGTTCAGAGATGACACCCTGGTTGTCCCTCCAGGACCCACCTCCTATACAAAAGGCCACCTGGCCAAGCACCTGGTTCCCATCATAATCTTCTCCAAACCCGAAATGTGCTCTATGCAGGGATGAAGATGTGAGTGACCCCCAAGCCTCACCGATGTAGCGCTCTGCCTCATCCGTCTGTCCCCCGATGGCCACGCGCCCGCTGCCCAGCAGTCTCTGCACCCAGTGGAACTGCTTGTCACCCACAATGCGGCCAAAATCCAGGGATTCTCGGGGGCTGGGGCCACAGAAGTCATTGATAGCCTTACGCAGGACCGGGAGCAGCTTCTCCTGCATCTCTATGGTGCAGAGCAGGTAGTCGGGCGCGATGCAGGTCTGCCCCGCGTTGAAGAAGCGGCCCCAGGCCACGCGCCGCGCCACGTTGGCCACATCGCAGGTGTCGGACACGTAGCAGGGGTTCTTGCCCCCCAGCTCCAGCGTCAGCGGGGTCAGGTGCTTGGCAGCGGCTGTCATCACGATCCGCCCCACCGGGGGGCTGCCTGTGGGCAAGGAAAACAGGGATTGAGGTGGGAATCCCACCGGCCATCGCACGGTTCTGGGATGTGGCACTGGGTCCCACCAGACCTCAGAAACACATCCCAGATCCTCCAGCAGATCCTGGCACACATCCCCAACCCAATCCCTGCCTCCTTAGCGGGGATGCCTGGAGGGAACTCATCTTCCTCCTCACACAAAATCCAGGCAGGGATCTGCTCAGTCCCATGGGATGTACCAGTGAAGAAGATGTAGTCAAACTTGTTCTCCAGCAGCCTGGTGGTCTCCGGCACTCCGCCGGTCACCACAGCAAAGCAGTCCTGCAAGGAAATGAGAAAGGCCCCCTCTTGTCAACATCTGTCCCCACCAGTAGCATCCTGGGAGGCTGGGACACTGGCTGGGCATGGAGGAAGTTGGGCAGTACATGCAACTGGAGATGGTGTGTGAGGCAGGCACAGAGCACAGCTCTGTGTGTGCAGGGGTGCCCCAGCCATGCCACAGCGATGGGGAGAGTGTCTCATCCTGTCAAAGTAGCCGGGTGGCGCTTCTGCCACGAGTCTTTCTGTCTTATTGGACACCTCCAAGGGTTTGACAATGACACATTTCCCTGGAAAAGACAGACAGGATGTTGGAGCTGTGACATGGTGACAGCCAGCCCTTCTATGGACGAAGTGCCCTCACCAGTGCTTGGCACTGCTGGGATCCTCCAGACCCGAGGTCTGGAAGTTTGGGCTCACCAGCAGCAATGGGGGCACCAGGAAAAGTTGGATGAGGTAATTCCAGGGCTCTGTGATGAGCACCACCCCATAGGGGTCCTTGCAGATGAAGGCAGAGTCCAGCTGCATTGCCTGTGGGACACCTGCCACATCAGGTCCCACCCTGCACCACCATCCCACCCAGCTGTGCCTCCCATCCTCTCTCTTCCCTCTCACCAGAGTCCTGTCCACCTTCTCATCCTTCATCCAGCAGGACAGGTTGTTCAGGGTCGCATGGAACTTGTTCTTGCACAGAAGGATCTCAGATAATTTGTCTTCAAAGGATGCCTGCAGACACCAAGGATGCAACATGTCACCTTGGCATGTCCTGAAGCTCTTATCCCAGCACTCCATAGTGTTTTGCCCAGAATTTGGGGGAATGGAGCCCTCTACATCCCATGCTGGATTTAAATCCCTAATGTTGAGCACCCCTGTGTCTGCCACATGATGTTTTTAAGCACTGATTGCTTAAAAATAGGAAAAAGTATGCAGATCCCATTCGTCCAGACAACAAGAAGAATAGGAAGGGTGTCCAAAGGGACTAGATTGGAGAAGAGAAGATGATGAGCCCCATGTGGTATTAAGGCTCTGGCTGCAGAGCCAGGGGATCCGGGCTCGGGGAGTCACAGCCTGGGTGAGCCTCGCGGGAGGGAAGTGGGTGACATCAGGTGGGAAGTTCAGGGCAGGGAGCAGGGGTAGAAATGAGGAATTAATCTGCCCAGGGAAGAGGGAAACTGAGGCTGGTGGGTGTGGGAATGGCTATCCATGTCAAGGGGCACCCCACAGCCCCCTCTGTCTATGGCAGAGCAGGGAGAGACTTCGGAGGATGGTGACTGGGACATGCTTCATCTCAAGTCTCCCAAATCCAGAGGCTGCGAGCCTGAGGCAGAGCCCAGGCAGGGCTGGAGAACCCAATGAGAGGAGGACAAAGCACCCCCAGCTGGGCTGTGGGAGCCCCTCAGCTCCTCCTGCCACCAAGTCCTCCTGTTGCTGTCCCCTCTCAGCTTGCCCAAGTCAGAGGCACTGGTCTCCAGGATTTGCTGCTTCTTGTCATCCAGGAAGTGTCCCAGGGCCTCCAGCTGGGCCACGTGGTATTCCATGGGCCAAGTCTTCCCTGAGAGCCAGGATGCCCGCAGGTGGCTCACCAGCCCTGCACAGGGGTTCCTGCTGTGAGGACAGGGTGTTAGAGGGATGCCAGCCCCATTCCAGCTCCTCAGAGCTCCGCATCGCCCCAGCCCGCCATCCAACTGCCACTCCAGGGGGAGGATGGAGCACCTGGACCCCTCCTGCCACCCCTCTGTCCCTCCACACTCTCACCTCATGGCATCACCATCCACACTCCCGTTCCCACCATCACCCTCGGGGACTCTCCTGGCCTGGCTCTCAGGGAGCTGCAGGAAGACAGTTCCAGTCTCCATGCTCCCACAGGTGTGCTGTGGGATGGTTGCACCGGGGTTATCAACCACAGCTTCCCTCTTCCCAGCTGACAGGGTGGCTGCCAGCTTCCTGCCCTGCCCCTTGGCTGCCTGCCCTGCCACACCTCACTGCTGGCTCCATTCCAGGTAAAAGTGATTGGGATGGGAAGTGCCCCCCCAAACCTCCCAGCACCCTCTAAACCAGAGGGAGGCACAAAGACAGGCTGGGAGAGAGTTTGATGCAAAGTCTTTACTACTGGCAGAGTTACACAGAGCAAAGAGCAACAGTGAGGAGGGAGAGAGGTTCATTCCAAAGGAAAAGTCCGTGTGAGGGGAGATGGGACTGATGGGAGCGCTTCTCCACCAGAAAGAGAAGTTTGGAGTAAGAAAAAGATTTTGGTCATTTCAGCTGTGTCCTGGAAAATGGTTTGGAGCAGAGGCCACAAGGGTGCAGGAGGGGATGTCCATCCCGGCTGTCCGACATTCTCCAGCAAGGCAAAGGACATGGTGAGGAAGTGGGGAGCGTGATGAAGAGGGAGAGGGGGACAGTCCCAGTTCTTCCTGCTGACTCTGCAGCATCTTCAGAGCAGGACATGGCAGCCTCAGAGCAGGGTGCAGGTGCCCCTGCGCTTCACCTCGAAGGTGGTTGTGAGGAGCCCCAACTTCTGCTGGGTGTAGGGGGGGTAGCGCGGGGTGTTGAGTGTCTCCAGCCCCATGTTCCGGTGCAGGCAGCCACGGTGGTGGGAGAAGGTGTCGAAGGTGAACTTCCCATGGTATTTTCCTAGGCCACTGTTCCCTGGAACACACAGGACAGGTCCACGCTCAGGACGGGACTCTGCTCCTGATGATGCCTTCTCCAAGCATCAAAACGAGGGAAAAAGACACCTACAGGATTTTCTGAGCAGCACAAACATGGTGGAGGAATTCCATTTTTCCAGTGCCTCCTCCAGGTATATGGATGCTCAGTCCAGCCAATCCTGCTGCAGCTCAACAGTTTAGAGGCCCCAGTGTCTCCTTTTTACCTACATTACCTCCATTTATCTACACAAGCTTTGATGGGTTCTGCAAGTCTTGATTTCCCTCCATGACGCTCCACCGTATCTCCCCACAGTTGGAGCTGTTTGACCTTCTTCCTGGAACTCTAAAAACCTGGAGCCACGTTGGCAACACCAGTTCTCCCAGTTCCTGTGGCTGGTTTAACTGGAGGTTAAGAGCCCAGTAACTTCCCGTGGAAGCTTTGGTGCCATCTCACCCCAATGACTTCAGCCCCTTCACCTGCTCTAAAGTGGCTTTACATGATAATTGAAGGTGGTTGGTCTGAATCATTCCCAATTAAGATAAGTTATGGAATGGGAAGTACAAAAAATTGTTCCCTGAGCCACAGGCAGGTGAGGAATTAATTGTCTGGGTGTTTCATTATGTCTGACTCAGGTGCCAGCCCCGACAGAGATGCTGAGCAAGGGCAGCACCAAATGAAGGGACTTATCCCAGAAATATTTTGGGAAGAGATCAAGACATGGGGAAGTATTCTGGGAAACAACATTTCTGTATTCCTGTATCCCTGAACCATGGTGCACCCACAGCCCAGGGCTGAGCAGCCTTACTTTTCACCTGAGAAAGCAATCACTGGTGCCTCTGGAGACCAAAAATTTCTTTTTCTCCAAGGAGGATCTCCAAGATCCCATAAGAGGTTCTCCAGGTTTTCCTAAGTGTTTTATTCCTACCATTTTTTCCTAAAAGTTGGAATGAAGGTATAACCTGGCTCCTGAGGGACATTAAGGGATCCAGCCCAGAACCACACTGGCTGCAGGAGGAAACTCACATTCCTCACCATGGCTCAGGCCACGGATCACACCTGGCTCCCAGTGGCCAGGATTGGGGATTTTGGACCTACCAATGCCTCCGAAGGGCAGTGAGGTCAGTGTCACATGCATCAGGGTGTCATTGCCACAGAAGCCTCCGCTGCTCGTCCGCTCCAGGACCTGGTTCACTATCTGGGAGGGAGAGAAGCACAGAGAAGCACATCAGAGAAGGTAGATGAGGGCCTTGCACTTGTTAAACATTACCCACATTACCCATTGGATGTTCCCAGAGTGTTTGGGCTCTAAAGACCCTTCAGAGCACCTCCTGGGGCTCGTGGAGGTGGTGCCTGACTTCCCTCCCCACTTTTTCTGCTCCACAGACACACCTTGCTGTCGCAGGAGAAGGCATAGAGGGCCAATGGCCGCGGCCGTGCGTTGATGAAGTCAATGGCTTCATCCATGTTGGCGAGGACGGCAATGGGCAGGATGGGCCCGAAGATCTCCTCCTGCATGGCTGGGTCTGAGGGCAGCACATCCGCCAGCACAGTGGGAGCTGTGGAGAGGAAACCCAACAGCATAAGCCAGGCACAGAGTTTGGAGATGAAACCTCCCCGCAGGACCCATTTTTAAGCACCCCTAAAACCCTCTTCCCTCTAGAGCCTCCCCTCTGTATGAAGACCCCCTGAAAACCCCCAATGTGCTCACCAAGATGTGAGTGACCCCCAAGCCTCACCGATGTAGCGCTCTGCCTCATCCGTCTGTCCCCCGATGGCCACGCGCCCGCTGCCCAGCAGCGCCCGGAGGCGCTGGAACTGCTTGTCACTCACGATGCGGCCGAAATCCAGGGATTCTCGGGGGTTGGGGCCGAAAAACTCGGTGATGGCCTCGCGCAAGGCGGGCATGAGCTTCTCCTGCATCTCTATGGTGCAGAGCAGGTAGTCGGGCGCGATGCAGGTCTGCCCCGCGTTGAAGAAGCGGCCCCAGGCCACGCGCCGCGCCACGTTGGCCACATCGCAGGTGTCGGACACGTAGCAGGGGTTCTTGCCCCCCAGCTCCAGCGTCAGCGGGGTCAGGTGCTTGGCAGCGGCTGTCATCACGATCCGCCCCACCGGGGGGCTGCCTGTGGGCAAGGAAAACAGGGATTGAGGTGGGAATCCCACCGGCCATCGCACGGTTCTGGGATGTGGCACTGGGTCCCACCAGACCTCAGAAACACATCCCAGATCCTCCAACAGATCCTGGCACCACATCCAGGCAAGTCTCTGCTCTGTCCCATGGGACGTACCAGTGAAGAAGATGTAGTCAAACTTGTTCTCCAGCAGCCTGGTGGTCTCCGGCACTCCGCCGGTCACCACAGCAAAGCAGTCCTACAAGGAAACAGAAAAAATCCCCTTGTGTTACCATCTGTCCCCACCAACAGCATCCCAGGAAGCTGGGACATTGGCTGAGTGTGGAGGGAGGAGGTTCTCTGCATAGATGATGTGTGGGGATGGATGGTGTGAGGCAGGGTTGGGAACACCATGGCCCAGGAACAATAGACAAGGACAAGAAGGGCTTCTCACATTGTCCAGGTAACAGCACAGCGTTTCAGCAACGAGTCTCTCTGTGTTCTTGGAGATCTCTGAGGGTTTGATGATGGCACAGTTCCCTGGGGGAAGATGAACAGGACATCAGCACAGTGACATGGTGACAGCCAGCCCTTCTGGGGACGAGACCCCTGGGGAGACCCTGGCACTTCCAGGCCAGGGGACTGGAAGTTTGGGCTCACCGGCAGCGATGGCCCCAATGAGGGGCACCAGGAAGAGGTGGATAGGGTAGTTCCAGGGCGCTATTATGAGCACCACCCCGTAGGGGTCCTTGCGGATGAAGGCAGAGTCCAGCTGCATCACCTTCGAGGAAGAACATGACCTCAGCACTGTCTTCCCCACCAGCAGTCCATCTCCCCCGCTTCCCGTTCCCCAGAACTTCCTTCTTACCAGGTTCTTGTCCACGTGCTCATCCTTCATCCAGTGGGACAGGTTGTTGAGGGTGACATTGAGCTCATTCTTGCAGAGGAGGATCTCACTGAAGAAAGCCTCAAAGGATGGCTGGGGACAGACATCATGGAAGTGCCACCCCAACACTGACCCCATCACTGACCCTGTCACCCTACCACAGACCCCATCACCCCAACGCCAGCCTCACCACCCCAGGAGGCATCTCTCTCCTTTTCCAAACATGAATAGCAGGAGGATCTCTTCAGCAGAAGTTTCCATCACCTCCTGTAACTCCCAGGGAATATTAGTGTCCCAGAAATTTTATGAAAACAGTTATTTGGCCAGAAGGAAAAAGAAACAACAAATTGAATATTTTCATGGTTTTAACAAATTCCTGTGCTCAGCACTGTGAACTGGCAACAGAGCCCCAAGCCAAGGGGACACCCAAGCCAATGTCACCGGAGCTCCTGAAGAACTGGTCCTGGTGGAAGGCATGCTGACCACTTGGATATTCAAGCTGGAAGCAAAGCCCCGAGCTCCCTTCCACTGCCCGTGGACCAAAGCTGCACCTTTTAGTCTTAAGACCTTGACTAAAGGGAAGTAATAAGAACCACAGCTTAATTAAACCCCTTGTGATGGAGAAGTGGGTCCTCTCCATAGCTGCAGAGCACAGATTGGGACCATATCATCCTTGCAGGAGAAGTGTGAAGACACCAGGGACACTGAGCCCAGCAGGCTCAGTGGAGCCCCTTCATGACTGTGGAGAGCAGGGGGAACAAAGCTCCTGTGCTGTGACATCGTATTTTGGACTCCTCCAACCCAAAAACACCCCTGGATCGGAGTCTTCCTCCCATTCCCACACCACTTTGGGGTTGGGAAGGCTGGTTGCTGATTCCCAGGATCTTCCACCACCAAGAGACCTTCAGGTCCCCAAAATGCAGCTGCCAGGAGGTGCGACGACCCTCTTGGATGTGAGGGCTCAGCAGGCACGTGAGATAATGGGGTGAAGCAACGGGGCTGTTCTCAACCCAGGATGACAATGGCATCACCAGCATAGGGAAGATGATGGTTCATTAAGAATTTTGATGGGATACAAAGGTTGTGAGATAGGACATTAAGGCTGAGGTCATCCAAGTGCCACCAATCATCGGCACCAGAGAGGAACCGGCACCGCTGGAGGTGAGACACCACCTCAGCTACGTAAGAGCAGGTGAAGTGTCCATCTAGCTATGAGGGCCCGGCTGCATAACAAGCTCATTACTGGACAACCGGATCTAATTAGGCGTAATTAGGAAAGATGATGGACACACTCAGAGCACTGATGCCTATCAAGGCCTGGCTGAAGGAGAAGGCCACACCTCCAACAAACAAGGCAATTAGGAGCCTTGGGAGATGGCAGGATGGGGAAAGACATCGCTGAGGGCATGGGCCACTTCACTGATGCCGAACAAAGAGGTGAGGCTCATATAGTGGAATCCTGGAATGGTTTGGGTTGGAAGGGACCTTGAAGCTCATCCAATTCTGCCTCATCATGGGCAGCGACACCTTCTACTACCCCAGGTTGCTCCAAGCCCCATCCAACCTGGCCTTGAACACTTCCAGGGATAATGAGCTGAAACCACTAGAATTATCCATGGTGTGGGTGCTCCCACTTCACCAGCAGATCATCCAGGAGCTCCTGGCATGCCCATACCCTGAGCCATATCCAGAGCCCTGCCCATGCCACCTGCCAGTGAAACCAGTCCCTTGGAGGCCCTGGGAGGAATGTGCAGTGCTAGCACGTTGCACAATGCCAGTAATCCCGGGCGTGCCGGGCTGGCCAGGAGCACCCCAGGATGTCACCTCTGCGGAGGTCACACAGACCCCCAGGATGCAGACCAGAGTGTGAAACGCTCCCACCTCGGCCAGTCACTGACAGGCCAATAGGGCCTTTGCCTGGTTTCAGGGCACCGGGGATGGGATCAACAGCACGGTCCCTCCACTATCCCTGGATCTGCAGGGATCCAGCACTTACAGATGCATCAGCCTGGGAGCACATCAAGGGAGAATCAGGACCCCAAGGAAGGGACGCCCCTGTGCCCAGACCTCCACAAGGATGGAATACCCAGACAAGGGGTATGAAGGACTTCAAAGATGTGAGGCCAGTGGCCCCCAATTCCCAGCCCCTCTTACCTTGCCCATGTCCAATTCAGTGGCTTCCAGGATTTCCTGCTTCTTGTCATCCAGGAAGCGTCCCAGAGCCTCCAGCTGGGCCACGCGGTATTCCATGGGCCGCGTCTTCCCTGAGAGCCAGGATGCCCGCAGGTGGCTCACCAGCCCTGCATAGGGGTTCCCGCTGCAGGGCAAGGGTGTTAGAGGGGACCCAGCCCCACTCTACCACCCCAGAGCTTCATGTCATCCCAGATCCACGTTATCCCATCCCAGCATCAAACTGGACCCCAGATTCCCTGGGGACAGGGCACGGAGTCCATACACACCTGTCTCCCATGCTGCTGGGAGCAGCCCAACACAGCACCATTCCCAGCAGATCCTGTCTTCTCCCTTGGGCCATGCTGAGACGTGGTGGCTCACAGACCTCAGACTTTTCCCCCAGCACCAACCTGGGGTCCCTGTTGCCCTGGCACTGCCACAGCTTCCCCTGCCCACCTCCCTGTCTCCCTCCTGCCCCCAGCCCCTCACTCTCACCATGGAGTGCTGCAGACCATTGGCACTGGCCCCTTCCCGATCCCGCTGCCTCCACTGCACCCAGCAGCTTTCCCAGGATCTTTGCCAGGATCACTGCCTGTGGTGCTGCACTTGCCGTAGCCTGGGAACTGCTGCCTGGGGGGCTCGAGGGACTGCTGCATGCCAAGCTGTTGGAAGGAGCTGCCAGTCTCCATGAAGAGTGTGGTGGCCCTGGGGAGAGACACGGTGTGGGTTATGCCAGGATGGAAGTGCTGGAGATGCCAGCTCGATCCCAAAGGGAGTCACCCGCGGCACCTTTGAAGGGCGGCTTGGTGCTCGGGGCCGTTCTGGTTGTGGGGTGACTCAACCCAGGGCAGCTGCTGGAGGCCCTGGGAGATGCCTGGGATTCCCAGGATAATTGCCATCCTCCAGACACTGACCAGCCCAGGCTGCCCTGCCGATGTAGGGTCACCTATGGGGACCTCAGGGACAAGACACCCCCAAATCTGGGGGGCAGAGCTGCAGCCCCCCATCTGTCACCCTCTCCCTCTCCATGCCCAGACACCCACCCTTCCTCGAGGGAATCCCCCCCTGTGCCCCACAGCCCCCACCAGCATGGGGGGTGTCAGAGGGGTGCCATGCAGGGAGTGCCAGTTTTGGGGACCCCACAGTGCTTACCTGGGAGCTTGTGTGGAAGCTGGAGGAGCACGAGGCCAGGCAGGCACTGTGGAGGCTCAGGGTGGGGGTCCCTAAATGCTGTGGGGCTGGGCCCCATGGCCAGGGGCGGGAAGAATTGGGCCCCGCCTCCATGGGGCTGGCAGTAGGGACAAGGTCTGGGATGGGATAGGATGGAATGGGACCTCCCCCTCGGGATGGTGGAACTCCCATGGCTACCACACCACCACCATGAACCTTGACCCATTTGGACCCCACAGACACCCCTCATCCTGCTCCTGTGACCACCCTGACCCATGGGGTTCCCACAGACACCCATCATCTTGCTTCCCAAGGGTTCCATGATCAATAGACTCCCCTAATCCTGCTCCCAGAACCACCCCCAGGAAGGGCCCTTTACCCCAGTACCCCAGGGTGGCTCCCATTGCCTGGGGTGTGGGGGACCCTCAGGATGGGTGCTGCCCCATGTGTATCCCCCCATATCCTGCAGAAACCAGCACCCTCCCAAGAGTCCCATGTCAAGAATCCCCCGCTACCGGCTGGGCCAGATCCTGCCCCGGAGATGTCACCCCATCCGCCCTGCCCATCAGTCCCCTCGCCCTGCCCCGGGGCACCCCGCTGTGCCACGCACCCGGGCACCCTCCCGGCCCCGGCTCTGGGGTGACACCAGGGCAGGCACGTGCCCTACACCCCCCGATTGGGGTGTCCCCCTGCCCAGGCACCCTGGCACATCCCCCGGGCTGGGAAGGGGAAGCGAAAGCAGCAGGGCGCAGCACCCAGTGCCACGGGGTACCCCGAAGAGGCAGCACCCACCCCGAGGCCTGGTGAGAGCACTGGGGAGGCTGAGGGGGTCACAGGGAGGCGCGGGAGGGGAGGGCTGGGGTGCTGTGCGATGGGGGAGCAGTGGGTGCTGTGCGGGGGGTCAGGGTGCTGTGCGGGTTGGGGTATGATGAGTGCTGCAGAGGTCGGGGTGCTGAGAACGGGCGCGGGTCGGGGGCTCTGAGGAGTGCGGGCAAGGACCGGGGGGGTCCGGGAGCGGGGGAGGGGTCCGGGAACGGCTCCTTTAACCACGTCCGTCCCGCCCGTGCTAACCGAAAGAGGAAGAGGCGCCCGCCCCGCCTCGACAGGCTCCGGCACGGGCGAGCGGGACTGGGGTCGGTGTGACGGGGGGCGGGGGTGAGGAGGCTGGGGTGCTGAGCCCAGAGGTGCAGTTCTGGGGAGGGTAAAGCTGCGTAGGGGGCGCGGGATTCAGGGGTGCAGGATATCAAGATGTAGGGGTGAACACCTACACCCCTGAACACAGGGGTGCAAACCATGAGTGCAGGATCTGGGGGTGTAGAGCACAGAGGTTTAGGGCTTGGGGGTGCCGTGTACATGGGTACACGGTGCTGGATGTAGGGGTGCAAGGGCTGGGGGTGCTAGGCATGAGGGTGCAGGGTCTGTGTGTGCAGGACACAGGGGTGCAAAACATATGGGTTTGGGGTGCCAACAGGGTCCCTCCCACCCTGACACCATCCAGGGCCCCCCAAAAGCACCAATGGAGAAGGATATCGACGGCTACCAGGATGGGGCCAAGACTGTGCCAAGCGCCGGCCTGGGCGCCGAGGGGACAGAGACACAGGTGAGACCAGAGGGACACCCGCTGGGGGGAAGCAGGCCTGTGGTGGCCATTCCCAAACGCTGACGGCTGGAATCACCCACAGCTGGACGATTTTGTGGGTGCTCACCCTGACTACAATGAGGAGGAGGAGGAGAAGAAGTACTTTCGCCGCAAGCGCCTCGGTGTCATCAAGAACGTGGTGGCCGCCAGCCTGGCTGGCACCCTCACTTACAGCGTCTACCTGGGTATGGGACCTCCCAGGGACCCCCAGAACAACTTGGGTTGTTCAGGGCGTGGGGTGACCACCCCTGGACCCCCCAGGTCTGCTGCAGATGCAGCTGATCCTTCACTATGACGAGACCTACCGGGAGGTGAAGTACAGCAACATCCGGCTGGAGGACATCGACCGCAAGGTGCTGATGGGCATCAATGTCACACCCGTGGCGGCGCTGCTCTACACACCCATCCTTATCAGGTACGGCCCCGCCATGCTCCCGGCCGGCATGGCTCGCTGGCACGGCCACCCATGCTTCTGCTCCTTGCCCCGGCAGGTTCTTCGGCACCAAGTGGGCCATGTTCCTGGCAGTTGGCATCTACGCCCTCTTCGTCTCCAGCAACTACTGGGAGCGGTACTACACGCTGGTGCCCTCCGCAGTGGCCATCGGCACGGTCATTGTGCCCCTCTGGGCCTCCATGGGCACCTACATCACGCGGTAGGCATCGGGGGAGGTGGGTGGGGGGTGCAGGGGGTGCTGGCTGACCCACTGCTCCACACAGGATGGCCCAGAAGTACTACGAGTACATTAACTACAAGGAGGAGCAGGAGAAGGAGAGGCAGCGGGTGCCACGGGACGCCTGCAATGCCTACATTGTCGTCTTCCAGACCATCTTCTACTCCTGCTTCCACGTGAGCCCCGGTGGGATGGCTGGGGTGGGCGGGGGGCCACGCCAGCAGCACTGAGTGTACACCCCTCTACATCCTGTAGTTGAGCTTCGTCTGCGCTCAGATGCCCATGGTCTTCTTCCTCAACAACTACCTCTACCAACTCAACCACACGCTCTTTGCAGTGAGGCACTGCGGTGAGGCTGCGGGTGGGGTGCGAGGCGGCACCGGGAACCCCCCGGTTGGGATTAACCATGGCCTGTGCCCCACTGGCAGGGACCCTGAGCCATGGCACACTGCCCGGCTTCAACACGACAGTGCTGCAGAGCCTTCCTCGCAGCGTCAATCTCATCATCGTGGAGAGCGCGTTGATGGCCGCCGCCTTCCTCGCCATGCTGGTGGTGAGCCCCAGGGCGGGAGGGGACAGGGATGGGCTGGATGATGGCAGGACCTCACCTGCAGGCACTCCACAGGTGCTGGTGCTGTGTGGCGCGGCATACCAGCCCATGGAGGAGATCGACATGCGCAGCATCGGCTGGGGCAACATTTTCCAGCTGCCCTTCAAGCACATGCGGGACTATCGCTTGCGGCACCTCTTCCCCTTGTTCATCTACAGCGGCTTCGAGGTGCTCTTTGTCTGCACTGGATTTTCCCTGGTAGGATCTGTGATGGGGTGGGAGGTGACCGGAGTGGGGACAGGTGATGCTGAGCCCGCGCTCGCTGCAGAACTACGGCGTATGCGCCCTCGGGCTGGAGAGATTGGCGTATCTCCTCATGGCCTACGGCTTCTCCGCCTCGGCGTGCTCCAGCCTGGCCCTGTGCATGCTGCGCCTGCGCCGGCACATCCCGCTCCTGGCCGGAGCCCTCATCCACGCTGTACTCCTGGTGACACTCTTCTGCTGGGCGCCGGAGCCCCGGTCCCTGGCGCAGGCACCGCTGCTCTACAGCATTGCCGCGCTCTGGGGCATGGGCAGTGCCCTCAACAAGACCGGAATCAGCAGTGAGTAGCGGGAAGGTCCTGAAACAGCCTCTGTTGTCCCCAAAATGCCTTGGTGGTCCCCCAAATAGGCTGGGTTGTCCCAAGTTTTTCCACACATCCTCTCCTCATGTCCCCTGGCACCACGAGTTTGTGGTCTCAGTCCTCAGATCCACGGGACAGACTCACTGTGATTGTCCCCCATACCGAGGGGACGTGGCACAGGAAGGGGACACTGATTCCAGTCTCTGCCACAGTCCTCCTGGGGATGTTGTACAAGAAAAAGGAGCGCCAAGACTTCATCTTCACCATCTACCACTGGTGGCAGGCCCTGGCCATCTTCACCGTCTACCTGTGGTCTGGGCTGCCCATGAAGGTAAGTCCCAGATATGCCCCAGCCCACTCTGACACATTGCAGGCTTTTTGGGGACACACCCCCACGCCAGTCCCAATATTCCCTGTGCCACAGGCCAAGCTGTCCATCATGCTCCTGACGCTGGTGGTGGCGGTGGGGACATACCTGTGGATGGAGCGGAAGGTGGCACGGAACATGGAAGTGCGGCTGCCCCGCATCCCGCGCCCACGCCATAAAACACGTGGATACCGCTACCTGGAAGACAACTCAGATGAGACTGGCTCCGACGGTGATGGGGACAAGGAGGACAATGACAAGCACCCAACTGAGGCCACCAGCGAAGAAGAGCTGCCAAAAGAGGACGGGGAGCAGCTGGGATAGGGAGAGCCTGGCCTGGGCCCCATCCTGGTCTTGGCACCTGAGGGGGTTCCACAGCTCCACGCGGGTGGGCCCAAAATTCTGAAAATCCCCTCAGGTCAGCCTCGCAGCCCCCCAAGCTAAGGCTAAAGCCCCCAGGCAGCCCAGAGCCCTCCACATTGGCTGACAGACCCCCAGACTGGCTCATGGACCCCCCAGGTCAGGTCCACAGCCTCCAGATTGACCTAAAGTCCCCAAATTGTGGTACAGAGACCCCCAAGTTATGGTACAGCCCCCAGGCAGGCTGATAGCCCCCCAAATTATGATGCAGTTGCTCAGGTCAAACCTGCAGTCCCCAAGGCCAGCCCCNCGCAGTCCCCAAGGCCAGCCCCTGAGCCCCCCCCCCCCAAATCCACAGCCCCTCATACAAGGCTCACACCCCACAGGCAGATCGGCAGCCCCCCAAATTTGGCAAAAGCCCCCCCAGGTGAGGCCCGCAGACCCCTGAGCAGATGCACATACCCTCTAGCAAGGCTTGCAGCCCCCCACAATGTCCTGCAGACCCCAGGGCGACCCCCAGACCTCCCATATTAGCCCCCAGCCAGACTCCCAGACCCCGCAGGGCTACCCTGGAGCCCCCAGGCAGATCGACACCCTCCCAAACTGGCCCACAGCCCTTCAGACCAGACCCACACGTCCCCCAGGCAGACCCTGCAGCTCTTCCTAGGTTGTCCCGGAGCCCCGCTAGCTCAGGCTGCAGCCCCCTAGGCCGGCCCCGCAGACTTCCCGACCTTTCCCATCCCCATTTTCCTTCAATAAACCCCCTCCCTCCATGTCCTTGGCCCTCACCTCCTCCATCCTCCGGCCGCGCACCCTCAGCGTCCCCTTCCCGAAGGGGAGACTACAACTCCCGGCGTGCCACGTGCTGCCCCCGCGCGATGCACGCCGGGAGTTGTAGTCCCCGCCACGTGGAAGATACCTCCATCTCCCCACTCAAACCACAACTCCCGCAACTGTTCGCGTCGCCCGGCGCCATCATTGCACCCCCCCCGACTTCCGCGCATGCGCGGTGCGGGCTGTTGTTGTGGCGGCGCGGCCCGCGGCTTTACCCGGGCTGGAGCGATGAGCGACAACGATGACATCGAGGTGGAGAGCGACGTGAGTTGGGCCCCCAACCCTGGGACAATCCCTGGGATAACCCCCCGTGGCTCTTCCCTATCTTAGGACCTCTGGGAATGGGGTAATGTTTGGTTTGTGTGTGTTTTTCCTTCATATGGCGGCGCCCCCCCCCCCACCGTCTTCTTCCTCCTCGCCCGGGTCGGGGCTCCTCAGGAGGAGCAGCCGAGGTTTCAGTCCGCGGTAGGTCGCTGGGGGCCGCCCCGCAGCGCCCCC
>VZSE01004923.1:3079-16887 GCA_013398275.1 Promerops cafer | reverse complement strand
TGGCCCGGCCCGGCCGGCGCTGGCCCGGCCCGGCCCCGCGGCGCTCTGACCTACTTTCCTCTCCCGGGACATAAACAATCCGCTCCCGGCCCCGCCCCCAGGCGCCCATTGGCTGCGGCCGCGCCGCGCCCCTTCGTCGTTGGCTGAGCGTTCTGTCACTCAGAGGCGGAGGGGGACGGAGGGGGCGGGGTCTGAGAGAGCGCGGCGCTATTGGCTGCTCCGTGTGCCAATCGCCAGAGAGCGGCGCCATTCGGCGGCCGCTCGCGAAGGGAAAGCACTAAGCCCATTGGCCGATGCAAAGGGAGCAGGAGAAGTGGATTGGCTGCAGAGCTCTGGGGGCTGGTCCTCTGTTGTGAGTGCGGTCTGCGATTGGACGCAGAACCTGTCAGTCTGAGGGGGCGGGGCCGTGGGCCGGCGGAAGACGGAAACGGGCGATGCTTGGAGGCAACATGGAGGAGATGGCCGGGGGTGAGCGGCGGCGAGGCCGCGGCCTGGGGGAGCCGGGATCCGGGGTCTGGGCGGGCGCTACCCGCCTCGCCGGGGACGTCCCAACCGGAATGACCGGGCCTATCGGGGGGTCAGCACCCGGTTCCGCGGTGCTCGGGCCGAGCCGCTGGCGGGGTGTTCGGCCCGACTCCTGGTGAGGGGAGCTCCGGGCCGGGCCGAGCTCCCGTAGGCGGCGGGCAGCGGTTATCGGGAGGTGACGCCGAGCCTTGCCAGAGGCCTGGGCCCGGCTCCCGCGGCAGACAACGCCAAGTAATCGGGCCCGGCGCGGGGCTGCCGCTGTCACCGCGCAGTATCCCGGGAGTGCCTCGCTGCGGGGCCCCGTCTCGCCCCTCCCCGGGCCCCCTCCCGAGGGGCAGCTCCCCCCCGTTGTGGGGCCCGTGGCCTTTACCGTCGGCGGAGGTGCGGATGAGTTCTGCCATGGTGCGTGCGGGCTCCATGCCGCCGGTGCCGCTGTGCTGCCGGGCCAGCCCCGGCGCGTTGAGTCCGTGCCCGGTCGTGTCGGGGTGCCCGGAACGCGGCCCCGGTGGGCGGGTGGCGTTTGCCAGCTGTGGCTGGAGCGCCCCGGCCGCCCCGCTGCCGCCTGCGCTGCCCCGGGCCGGGGACACCGGTCCCGAGCGCTCCCTGCTCGGGGGAGCTGAGCCCAGAGCAGAGCCGGGAGCGCTGACAGAACAGCAGGGAGTGGAAGGAGGGCTGGAGAGGAGCGTGGGACTGGCAGGAAGCGACTGGTGTGGCATGGAGGAAGGAAACGCCAAGGGCCTGAGCTCACCGTCAGCCTCGGGCCTTGCCCGGGCTGAGCCTCACGAGCCCAGTGCGCGTTGATTGCTCTGCTGCCCAATTGCCGCTTAGGTCATCGGGACAAGCCTTTGCTCCCCACACACAGTGTTTACTGCCACTGCTCTCATTGTCCCTTTTCTGATGACAAAAAGCCTGTGGCACATCCACCTCTTCTTTCGCGCTGCCTCACGCTGAGGGCAGAGCTCACCGGGGCTGCAGCTCCTCCCGAGGGGCAGCTCTGATCTCTGCTCCCTGTGACAGGGACAGGACCAGGGAATGGCTGGAGCTGGGCCAGGGGAGGTTTAGGTCAGATGTTAGGGAAAGATTCTTCCCCAGAGGGTGCTGGCACTGCCCAGGCTCCCCAGGGATTGGCACAGCCCCGAGGCTGCCAGCGCTGCCAGGGATGCCCAGGGTGGGATTGTTGGGGGGTCTGTGCAGGGCCAGGGGCTGGGCTGGATGATCCCTGTGGGTCCCTTCCAGCTCAGGATCTTCCATGGTTCTGTGATACAGAGAGAGCCAACCTGGCCGGGGTGCAGCACATCCTGCTCGTGCTGTCGGGGAAGGGCGGCGTTGGGAAGAGCACCCTCTCCACCGAGCTGGCCCTGGCGCTGCGGAACGCCGGGAAGAGGGTGAGTGAGGCTCTGGGGTGCTGAGCTCTGGCTTTTCCCTTCCAGCCCGCAGCTGGGCTGGATTTTGCCCACCCTTTCCATGGGGGTGTCCTTGGTGGGCAGCATGTGGATTGTCTGTGAAAATGCAATTTGTGATAGTGTGATCCAGTTCAGGTATCTGGATCGGGTACTGCAGTTCATTTCTCTCTTATCTATTTTATTAAATCACCCAATATTTATTATTGAAATTGGCACTGGGACATGACTTTGCTGCTTTGTGGTGTCACCCTCGGTCCCTCTGTGGGGTGAAGTGGCTGAGCTCAAGGACTCTTAAAATGGGGATAAAAAGGAAATTTGTGGGCAGGAGACAGACTGAATTCCCTGAAGATCTTTTTAAAGGCCCCATGCAGCCTGTGCCACTTGGGTTCTGGCATAAAGCACTGGAAGCACCTAGGAGATGCTCCTTGGGGAGAAGGAGGTCAGGAGGGATATGGAGTTTAAAGCACTTGTGTTTCCAATGTGGCTGTGGAGCTGCAGAGGCTGTTGTGGAAGTGCTGTGAGCAGCCCAAATTTGGGTGGTCAGGGGTTCCTGGGCCTGTCTGAAGGGCTGTGCCTGTGCCCAGGTGGGGATCCTGGACGTGGACCTGTGTGGCCCCAGCATCCCGCGCATGCTGAGGGTGCAGGACAGCGCCGTGCACCAGTGTGACAGCGGCTGGGTCCCCGTCTTCGTGGGCCAGGACAAGGCCATCGCCCTCATGTCCATCGGCTTCCTGCTGGAGAGGCCGGACGATGCCGTGGTGTGGAGGGGACCCAAGAAAAATGGTAATACCGGTGCTTGCTGCTGGTGAAACCTCCTGTGAACCCTCCTGGAGGTGCTGCTGCCTCCTGGAGAGGTTATTCCTTGGGGGAACGAAGCTCCCGTTCCACAAGGATGGGTTGGAATCACTCAGATGGGGAGAGTGCAGCACATGTTGTGCTGACAGACAGCCTTGTCCCCTCTCCCTGGGGCCCTGCCAAGCCACCTGCTGAAACCTGCTGTGGTTTGGGTTATTTTATCTGCCCCTTTGATTTCCATAGCTTTGATCAAACAGTTTGTGACCGACGTGGCCTGGGGGGACCTGGACTTCCTCATCGTGGACACGCCGCCGGGCACGTCCGACGAGCACATCTCCACCGTGGAGGCCTTGAGGCCCTACCAGCTGCTCGGAGCAGTGCTGGTCACCACACCTCAGGTAGGACCCGGGGCTGGAATTCCTGGCAGGCAGCAGGTTCGGAGGGGGGAAATGCACCCCAGGTTTGCCCAGGGCTGTCTGTGGATGCTTGTTCTGCACATCTGCTCTGGAGCCACAGTCGGCGTGGCCAGAGGGATCCCCAGCTCCTGCTGTTCCCCCTCAGGCTGTGTCCGTGGGGGATGTGAGGCGGGAGCTGACGTTCTGTCGGAAGGCAGGATTGCGGATCCTCGGCATCGTGGAGAACATGAGCGGCTTCGTGTGCCCCCACTGCTCCGTGAGCTCTCCTGACCTCACTGTCCAGCCTTGTGGTGGCGGGGTGCTGGGCCTTGGGTGCAGAAGTGGGAAATGCTGTGAGGGTGCTGCTGTGAGCCAGGGAGAGGAGGCGCTGCTGGCTGTGGGCTCTGCTGTCCTGAGGAGCACTGGGAGAGGGCGGGGCACAGGGAATGCCTGGGGCTGGAGGGTGGAGGGCAGCTGGCTCTGCTCAGGGCCTGGCAGCTCCTGCCCTGTCACACAGGGCTCTGGCCTTCCTGACTCACTGCTCTTCCTCCTTCAGGAATGCACAAACATCTTCTCCAAAGGGGGAGGCGAGGAGCTGGCCAAGCACGCCGGGGTGCCCTTCCTGGGTGAGTGGCTGGAGCAGAGCTCTGCTCAGGGCTGGTCTCTTGGTGCTCTGGGAGGGCTGAGCACAGAGAAGGAGTGTCACAGGGGCAGGTGGGCTGGGCTGTGAGCCCCAGGCACCTGGGCAGAGCTGAGGTTTGTGATTTGCTTCTCTGCCATCCAAACTGCTTACAGTGGGCCCCTGGGCCCGCTGGGGCAGAGATGGTGATGCCAGCAGCCTGCTCTGACTGCTGACATCATGGTGACAGTGTAAACAGGCCTGGAGCTCCATGAGAATGGAATGTCTGCAGCCTTCCTGAGAAATGGGGGCTGAGGGCTGAACCTGTCCCTGGGCAGGGCTGGGATCAGCTGGGAGAGCCCCTCTCATGGAGCACGAGGGTGGGGTGGGGTCTTGGACCCAGGGGAGGTCATTTCAGGTGAGAATTACCTCCTGGAGAGCTCAGGGAGGGCAGTGGGGGCTCTTCCCTACCACTTTCCCTGGAGCTGACTGTGGCAGTGTGTTTTTTATCCCTGGCTGCAGCCAGCGAGCTCTCACTGTCCCTCCCCCGTGCCGCAGGCTGCGTCCCCCTGGACCCCCAGCTCAGCCAGAGCTTGGAAGAAGGCAGAGACTTCATCCAAGAGTTTCCCAAGAGCTCTGCCTTCCCTGCCTTGACTCACATTGCCCAGCAGATCCTGGATACATCGCAGAGGAGCTCCTGAGGAGGGTGTGGAGCTGGGCTGGCGCCAGACCGGCAGCCCCAGCAGCGGGAAGGGGGCACAGGAGCTGTTCAACTCAAACTGTCTCACTGGGGCCTGAGGGAGGGAGGGAGGGAGGGATAGCACAGATTCCTGCTGCTGCTGGCAGTCCTGGAGGGAAGTAGCCACATTCCCTCAGACTCAAAGAGACTCTGGAGCTGCAGTGTAGAGAGCTGTTCTTCCCTCAGCGGTCCCACATGGCTCTGATCACCTGGATCATGGCTCCGTGTGCTGCTGCCTTCTCCTGCTGCCCCTGCCTGATGGATCACACAGGACTTGCTTCAGTGGCTGGGTCGTGCTGGGTGCTCCCACGTGGAGCCAGACCAGGCCCCTGTGCCTGGAGTTCTCGGCTCGCTGGTTCCTGACGGGCAGGTGAGGGCACAGCGTGGGCTGGGTGTAAGGAAATGCCTTCTGGAGCTGCCTGGGAGCTGGAAACCAGCCCTCGGGCCTGCCGGGCCTGTGTGACTCAGGAATATTTTTCAAGGTTCCAGGCAGTAAACACTTTTCTTAAAATACAAATCTGCAAAACTTCTGTTTTTCCTTGGCTTCAGGCCTGGCTGTGTCTCTGAGTCTTGGCCCTTCACATGCATCAAGGTGCTTCCTGCTTTTCCCTGGTTTCCTTGCTGGAGTTCAGCAAAATCTCTCCTGTAACAGCATCAGGATCCAGCCTGTCCTTGGCTTGCTGTGAGCTGGCCCTGGCAGCCCTTCATGGGCTGCTTTCCTACAGCTGCTCTCCAGCCCCAGCCTGAGGCTTCTCTGTGTCCCCAGGTGGTTCCTGCTTCATTCCCCTCCCAGTGTCCTGTTCCTGCACCTCTTCCCATGGGCTGCTGCTCCCGTGGGACCTGCCCTCCCTTTGCAGGCTTGACTTCAGCTGGGGAAGCAATGAAGGTGGTGGCCTTGCATCTCATCCCCCTCCCTCCTGGAGTCTGAGCCCCTCCTGCCTGACTCCCTCTCCACCTTCAGGACTCAGCCTCACAGTGAGGGTGGGAAGAGAGGGAAATCCTGGATTTCCACTGACGAGACTGGATTACAGCAGGCACTGCCTGGAGGAGAGCAGGAGCAGCATCCAGCCCTGCTCCTGCTGCACAGGGACCCACATCCAAGCAGGCTTCCCCTCATGCAATTTTCCAGGAAAATTTTGTCTGACCTTTGGACACTTACCTGGGATTTGGAGAGCTGGGCAGTAGTGCTGGAATCTGTCAGGGCTGTTGGCTTCTGTGGGATAGCTGAGCATTTCTTGCTCCCTCCCTGGGAACGTGCCACCCACCCAGGGCTTGCAGGAAATGCTGGGAGCCCCCCAGGAGCCTGAATCCCTCACCCTGAGGGGCTCTGGGGAGAAATCCCGGCCATGGGCAGCACGAGCTTTGGAAAAAACATAACTTACAAGGTGGGTTGCAATAGCTCCAAAGGTTTATTTGTCTGCTGCCATTTATCAGGTGAGCGACGAGTGGCTTTCTGTGCCCTGCCTACACCTGCTGCTGCAAGGAATCATTACAGCAAGTCCTCTGCCCCCTTCCCTAAGCTTGGGGGGGGCTTTTAGGATTTCTCCACTGCTCCGTGGCAGGAAAACGCTTTGTTTTGTCTCATAGAAGTCCTGGTCTGGGCAGGGCTGCCCCTTGCTGTGGCTGCAGGGCTGGGGGTGCAGCATTCCCCCATCCAGAGATGCTCCTGCTGGGAGCTGGGAGCAGCCGTGCTCTGCCCCGGGGGCTGCTATTTAAATATTAAAGGACTGAAATACTCAGTTTGAAGCCCAGGGGGCCGGTGCCCATCCAGCATCTTCTGAGCAAGGCGGCAGCTGCTGGAGGTGGTGGCAAATCTCCACTCTCTGGGGTGGCCACAGAGCCCCAGCTGCTACTGCTGCTGCTGCCCCGGGGAGGCCGGGCCGGGGCCAGGGCGCGGGGGGTGGCCGATGAGGGTCCCTGGGAGGGCCGGCCCAGCTCAGCAGTGAGCAAAGCTCTCCTCGGCAGCGTCGCGGAGGTCCAGCCCCGCCAGGCCCGGGGGCTGCCGGCAGGTGAGGTTGTTGTAGGTGTAGATGGGGACGTGGCTGTCGTCCCCCTCGGCCACCGACTGCACGAAGCGCGGCACCACCGCGGGGTGCTGCAGCGAGAAGTCCCGCAGGCCCTTCAGGGAGCAGTTGCAGTGCCAGTTGTTGCCCCCCAGCCACAGCTGCTCCAGGGCGAAGGGGGGGCACAGGAATGCCACCGAGAAGGTCTCCAGGGAGTTATTCCTCAGGCTGAGGTACCGCAGGTTGGCCAGGGGGGAGATGATGCTGTTGTCCAGTGTCTCCAGATGGTTGTGGGAGAGGTCGAGCCAGAAGAGTCTCTGGAGCGGGCCGAAGGCGTCCTGGGAGATCTCCAGGAGCTGGTTGGAGGAGAGGAAGAGGTACTCCAGGTTGCTCAGCCCCACGAAGAGCCGGGGTGAGAGGTGGCTCAGCCTGTTGTGCTTCAGGTCGAGCTCCAGGAGCTCGTGCAGTTCGCTGAAGCTCTGGTCCTCGATGAGAGAGATGCTGTTGTGCTGCAGGAAGAGCCGCCGCAGGCTGGAGAGCCCGGAGAAGCTGCTGGCCCGGATCCTGCCCACGCAGCTGTGCTCCAGGTGGAGGCTGTGCAGCTTGGTGACCCCCTTGAAGACAAAGTCAGGCAGGACCTTGATGCAGTTGGCGGACAAGTGCATCACCGCCACGTTGTGCAGCCCCAGGAAGGCCCCGGCCCTGAGGTCCTGCAGCTGGTTGTTGTTGAGGCTGAGCACCTCCAGCTGGCCCAGCCCCTCGAAGGTCCTTTCCGCCAGGCTCCGGATCCGGTTGTGCCCCAGCTGCAGCTCCTCCAGGAACTGGAGGTCCTTGAACGTCCTGGGCCTCAGGCTGGTGATGGAGTTGGTGGACAAGCGCAGGACGTGCAGGCTCAGGAGGCCCAGGAAGGTGTCCTCGTAGAGCGAGACCAGGCGGTTGTGGGACAGGTCCAGCCACCGCAGGGACTTCATGCCCATGAAGGCGCGGGGCGCGATGGCGTTGATCTGGTTGTGGTTCAGGTACAGCTTCTGCAGCTTCTGCAGCTTGACAAAGATGTTGATCTTGATGCCCTTGAGCGCGTTCCCGCTCAGGTCCAGCTCCTTCAGCTCGGTGAGGCTGCAGAAGAGCTGGTGCTGGAGGTAGGGCAGCTTGTTCCCAGCCAGGACCAGCTCCCTCAGGTTGGGCAGGTCATGGAACACCTTGTCAGGCAGCACCACCAGCGAGTTCCAGCCCAGGTTCAGGTACCAGAGGTTGGAGAGCCCGGCGAACAGCCCTTCCTCCACCTTGCTGAAGTGGTTGTTGTTGAGGCTGAGGGACACGAGGTTCTGGGTGTGCAGGAAGGTGTGCGGGGCCAGGTGCTTGAGGCGGTTGCGCTCCAGGTGCAGGTGGTAGAGGCTGCGCAGCCCGTGGAAGGCGTGCTGCTCCACGGAGCCCAGCTGGCTGCTCTGCAGGTCCAGGAAGTCCAGGGCTGATAAATTCCTGAAGGCAGCAGCGGGCAGCAGCGTGAAGTTGTTGCCGTCCAGCCACAGGGCTTTGGCGTTGGGGGGCAGGTCCTCGGGCAGGCGCGTCAGGTTGCGGCCGCTGCAGAAGACGTTCAGCTCCTCGCTGTAATCGTCCAGGCTGCAGGCACAGGGGCTGGGGCAGCGCGGGCCGTCCCCGTCCCCTGGCTCCTTCGGGGGGTCCCCCCCGGGGGGCTGGGAGGCGGCAGCCAGCAGCAGGGCCAGGGGGAGCAGGAGGGGGAAGCCTGCTGGGGGGTGGAGGAAAGGGGACACTGTCAGTGTCAGTGCGGGGCTGTGGCTGCTCTGGGGGACCCCTTGGGAGCCCTTGGCCAGGTGCCTGCACCGCTGGGGCTCGAGGGGGCCGATAAAGGGGTCACTCACTCCCAGCCCACTGCTCCCACGGGGCAGCTGCGGGCGTTTTCAGAGCCTGGATCCCTTGGGAAATGCTCCAAGATCACCCCCCTCTCCTGCCACAGCTCTGGCCCCTCGGGTGCAGGGACCCCCGAAATTCATCTCCATATTGCAGCAGCAGCTTCTCCCTTCTGTGGGGAAAGGCCCCAGACCCGTCTCCCCCTGCCTCCCCAGCTGCCCCCTTTGACTCCCTCGGCACTGGGGGGTCTCAGTACCACGGTCCCTGCCCATCCCTGTGCTCCCCATCGGGGTTTGGGCTCTGCCCTGCAGTGCCTGCAGCCCCCCCAGGCAGCTCGGGGGTCCCAAAATGTCTTATTAGCAGTGGAGGAGGAGCAGAGTAAAGGGTGACTGGAGCCCGGGCAGAGTCTGAGCGTGTCCCCCCGGTCCCTGCCTGTCCCCCCAGCCTGGCCGAGGGCAGTTCCAGCCTCACCTTTGCCTGCGCTCATGGCGGCGGGCAGGGCAGGGCAGGGCTCCCGCTCCGCTCTCCGGCCCCTCCGACTGCGCAGGGATGGATGGAGCAACCACCTTGACGCCTGTCCAGCCGCCCGCCCGGCCGGGCTTAACCCCACTGCTGCTGGCCCGGGCCGTGGCTGCGCCCCGGGGACAGCCCGGCCGGGGGCAGTGGCACCGGGACGGGCTCCTCGCTGCTCCCCCGGCTCTGGGACTGCCTTTCGGGCAGCTCGGGACGAGGGCATGGAAGGAGATGTCCAGGAACCTGATGGGGGTCCTGCAGAGGGTGGTCCTGCCAGAGATGGGGTTTGTGTGGGCTTGGAGCATGGAGGGAGGAATGGGGCAACCTCAGAGGGTGTCCCACCACCGTGCCCTGAGCTCCTGGAGGGTCCTGAGGAGCAGCACTGCCCCTGCCCTGCCCTGCCCTGCCCTGCCCTGCCCTGCCGGGGATGCCCTGGGATAAGCCCTGGCAGTGGGTCCTCACTTTCCATCAGGACACAAACACCACACGCTGGAGCTTGCAGCATCCGTGGGACACAGGGATTAAAGGTTTGGGGGTCGGCCTTAGTGCGAGATGGGCTGAAACACCTGAGGGCAAGTGGGAAATGAGCTGGGAGACGGGAAAAACTCTTCCCCGTGTGGCACTAAAAACCTCGAGGGCGGAACCCTCAGCCCCCCCTGGGCATTTTCCCGTTTTCCCTCCTGTCTTGCCGGGGGGTGGGGATGCTGCTGGGAGCTCCACCCCTGCTCTGCCCAGCGCTTCTGTGCCGAGGGGGAAACAGAGAGCAAAGCCAGGGTCCCCCTGGTGAGGCGGTGGCTGTGGGGGTCCCCTGCCCCTCTGCCAGCCCCCGTCCAGTGGGATGAGGGTGGGAGATGCTCCGGGGCTGGCAGATCACACTCTGCCCCTGGCAGCTCATCAGAACCACCCTGGGGAGGCCGCTGACCTCATCCTGTCTCCCAGGTTATTTCCCCACCATGCTCCAACACAGGTTCTGTGGAATCTTTTACTGGTTTCCAGGAAAGAGAAAGAAAGAAAGAGAAAGAAAGAAAAAGAAAGAAAAAGAAAGCCATGGCTTCCCCTGTGCCCTCCTCCCTGGAGATGCCCCAGGCTGGCACCACTCACAGCCTCACCTCCAGGAACAGGCATCTCTGCCCTGGGGCTGCTCCTCCCAGCCCTGGTTCCCCCGGCTGCTTTGGGAGGAGGGATCTGGAGCAGGGATTCTGTCCCCCACCGTTCCCACACCACGGACACCCCGCCACACTCCCACCTTGCCCCTTCCCTTGGAATTTCCCCAGCTCCCAGGCCACGCCTCGGCCCTTCAGCAGGCACTGCCATGCCCAGGGGAAGAGGTGTTGGGGAGAGACATCCAGGCTCCAGCCTTGCCACCCAACTTTCCCACAGCCTCTGTTTTCTCTCTTCCCTTTGGGCCCTGAGTGGAATTCTCCTCCCCCTCTATTTTAATCCTGTCTTCTGGGAATTGATAGATCAGGAGGGAGAAATGAGGGATAGGGATACATGCACCCACTAATAGGCACTGAGCACATATTGACACAAGGTGTAATCAATCTGGAAGCTAAAAAGAGCTGAACCAGCACAGGTCAGCCAGCCAAAACCCACAAAACCTCGTTGGGAAGTTTAAACAAGCCCTGCCTGCAGCTCGGAGCAGGTTTATCCCTGCCTCCAGCAGCCCTCCCCGGGGAAATATCAAATGAGATGCAATGGGAAAATAAGGAGGGTAAATAAGGAAATCCCTTCCCAGTGTGGTTGTGGTGCAGGGAGGAGCTGGACCCATCTCCACCTTTAGAGATCCTTGAGGCATCTCCTCCAGGCCTGTCTCCACCTCTAAACCTCCCTGGCAGCCTCTCCTCCAGCTGTGGCCCATCTCCTGTGGCAGGAGATGCTGGGACCCTGCAGCCCAGGGCCCCCATCTGCCCAGTGAACCACAGCTCCACAGCCACTGTGGGGACCTCAGTTTGGGTCCCCACCACCTGTGTCCCCTTCCCAGGGTGTCCCTGGCCAGTGCACACCCCGTGTCTGACCCCCCACCACTTCAGCTCCAGCAGATAAACTCCCCGGCCGGGACCAAAGTCTGAGCCCCTCCCCTGGTTGCCATGGAGAAGGCTGTAATGGTATTAGGAAAAGCAGCAATATCATTAAAAAGTAGTTTTTAAACCTATTTAAACTCTAAGGAATCATTTACCTTCCCCAGCAGCCCTCCTGTGCCCGCAGGTCCCTCCCCAGGGAGCTTCCCAGTCCCTTTGGGTGGGACACGCCACCAGCTGTCCCTGTTGTCCCTGTTCTGTCCCTGGGCTGGCTGAACTGGGGAGGGGACAGTGCTGGGCCACATCTGCTCTGGGACCCCAGGAGGTCCCTGGTCCATCCCCACCAAGCCAGGGAGAGTGACCAGGGACACTCTGGACACCAGCAGGGACAGCACCCACGCAGTGGGCCCTGGGGAGCAGGGAGGTGACACGTGTGGCATTGTCACAGCTGAGTTAGGGAGTATTTTTAGCAAATCTTGCCAAATATTGTCCCTGTCTGGAGGAGAGCATCTCGCGTTGCCAGGGTAACCAGTGCTCCTGCTCCTCCGTAGGACCAAAAACGTCCCCAATGAAAAGGGGAGGGGTGACACCAGCACCACAGGGCTTGTGCCACTCTCCTGGGGACACCAGCAGGGACCAAGCCCCTGGAGTGGCTCTGCCTGACACACGAGCAGCCACGTTCTGGTCACCCTGGTCCCTGCTGCTGGCCACGGGGACCGGGGAGTGGTGGCAGCTGCTGGTAAAGGTCCCCGTGGGCATCTCTGAGTGCCACCTGCTGCCCTGCCACGGCTGCAGGGGCTCGTGTGGGAGCTTGGGAAAGGTGCCCGATGCTCTGGCAGCTCCCAGAGATGCCAACTGCTGCCCTGGTGGCCCACGGGGCCACACGGAACCGCGTCACCAGCACCAGCCTGGCCAGACTGGTTGGACTGGGAGAGGTGAGGACGTCCCCAAGACATGACTCAGGGTGGCCAGGGCCATTGCTGGAGGCAAAGGTGGGAAAATTCCCAAACACTGAGGTGTGGGGAAAAGAGGGGCCTTGGGAGGGGGGATTTGGAGGTGCACGGAGGCAGGGAACGGCAGGAGAGCAGTGGCTGTCCCAGTAAACTGGGCTGGGGAGTGAGCAGAGGGAAGGGAGGCCTCCCCTAGCTCATCCTGGTGGCAGCACCAGGGTGGGCAGGGAGCAGGGAACGGTGTTTTCCATGCCCCATGTCAGCTCCCCAGACCTGGACGTGGGCTTCCTGCTGGCTGGAGGGAGCAGCCTGGTCCTCGGGGTGCCTGGGTGGAGGGGTGGGCTGGGAGGGAGGCAGAGGGACCACAGCTTTCCTCGGGCCCGTGATCACGAGGCCACAGCCCCAGCCCATCTGCCAGGGCCTCCCTGCCTGCCCCGTCCCAGCGCTCCTCCCAGCCCTGCGGGGAAGCACCTGGAGGTGCCGGGGGGGGGGGACAGATGGGACACGGGGTGGCAATGGCTGCTGGCAGCCCACGAAGCCAACATCTCCTGGGCTGCATCACAAGAGGGGTGTTGGCCAGGGCAGGGGGTGATCCTCCCCCTCAGCCCCGCTGGAGCACACAGACATCCACCCCTGGGATCCCGGGGCAGGGCAGGCCTGGATGGGCCAGAGTGGGTCCGCAGGGGACCCTGAGATGGTTGGGGGCTGGAAGAACCTTTCCTGTTCTGCCTGGGGGAGCTGAGAGAGGTTCTGCAGCTCCCTCCTCCTCTCCCTTCTGCAGGCTGGGGCTGTCCAGCCTGGAGAAGACCTTGTGCAGCCTGAGGGCTTGGAAAAGTGACAGAAAAGCTTTCCCTCGAGCAGGAGAAAGGGCGGTGATTTTAGACTGGCAGAGGGTGGATTTAGGTTGGACATAAAGAGAAAACGCTCTGGGGAGATCGGTGGGAGCCGGGAGCCCCGAGGACTCCCCGTCCCTCGGGCATCCCGGCTGGCAGGGCGCTCCAGCGGCGTCCCGGCAGGAGTTTGCCAGATCCGGGGGCGGGCGCAGGCTCCCTTTGCTGGCGCTGGAAGGCCGATGGAGCCAGCCCTGCTCCAGCGAGCCCGGGGAGCGCGGCGGCGCGGCCCTGCTCCGCCCGGGGCCCCCCTGGGCACGCAGGGCGATGGGTGACCCTGGCAGGGCTGGAGGAGAGGTGACAACAAACAGCGGGCTCGGTGCCGTGACTGCTCCAAAGCTTCCCCGGGGGCTCCCGTGGGTCTGGCCGCGGTTTCGTCTCTCACAGCCGCATCCCCGCGGCTGCGTTTAAGGTGCAGCTGACAGGGAGAGAGAAAAACCCTCAGGACGGAGCTGGGGTCTGGTGGGGTGGTGTGGCTTAGTCCGGAGTGCTAGTGGAGATTCCGAGCTGCCGTGACACCCCAAAACTTCATTTCTCGGCCCCGATCTGCTTTTCGTGCTGTTGCCCGGGACAAAATTGGCTCCGTATTCCCAGCCCACGGCAAAAGTGGCCACTGTCACTCCGTTTGCATAAATAACGCCGTGTTTGCATATGTTAATTGTCCTCTGCCGGTGGAGCGGGCTCGCTGCGGCGCAGGGAGCAGCCGTGTGACGGGTGGGGCTGCTCCCCCCAAAATCAGGGTCTCGGGGGCCGGGACAGCATCCCGGGGCTGCGGGATGGAGCTGCCCGTCCTTGGGGGGTCCCTGTGGGGCTGAGACCCCTCGGACACGGCCGGGGAGTGGAGCTGCTGCTCAGCTCCTCCGTGCGCCCCGGCGCCCGTGGGCAGGGTGTGAATTCGGCTCCGCGCTGGGTGTGAAGAGACTGTGAATTCTCATCAACACTTTCATTACCTTAATAGAATTACTTCAGGTCTGTTAAGTTCTTTTGCAGAAAAACAAGCCCTAATTGCGCGGTTTGCTCGCTTCTCCTTCCCCTGACCCCCCCCCCCCAAAATCCCAGCCCCCGGGTGGGGCCCTGTGCCCCCCC
>VZSE01004917.1:0-34436 GCA_013398275.1 Promerops cafer | reverse complement strand
GTTTTAGTGGTGGGCTTGGCAGTCATGGACTAATGGCTGGACTCAGTGATCTTAAAGTATTTTCCCACATAAATGATTCTGTGATTATATCTTAGCAATTTTCATGTTTCTTCACTTCCTACAGAAAATATAAGGGCCATGAAGTTTTGAATCCTTCACCTTCTAGTCTCCAGAGGATTTCTCTTGGCATGTATATTCTGAGGGCTCTATGTCTCAGTCATCAAAAAAATCAGAGGGTGGAGTTGGTAAAAGTGGATTTTTTTGCGCAGTTTGCTGCATAGACTGATACATCAAAATACCATCCATTATAGTTTGTCAGGACTTGGTGTGTCACCTAGTAACAGACTTTGCAATTAGATATCTCGGTTGCCCCTGCACGTTGAAAAATCCTGCCAACCTTGGAAGGACTCCACTGCTGTTGTCTCACTTGAAAGATCTGCTCTGGCTGATGGGCACTGAGGATTTTGCTTTAACTCCAGTGTTCCAAAGGCATGGAAATCTATGACATGTTCTTCCTCAAATGCCTGCCTTTGGTATCTTTTCCTCCAGCATGGTCTATGTGCTTTCCCCTGAATACCTTTGGTATGTTGCTATGCAGTGGGATATTCCTTCCCAGTTGCTTTCTCATACCTGCTCCCTTTGATGGGAACTCTTCCAAGCTCTAAAGCATAGAGAATTTTTGCTTCAGAGAGTCTTGTCACTTTGGGTTGAGGGTGGCTTAACATCTGGAGCAGCAACCTAAATATTTATATGTGTCTACATACAGTGAGTTGCCTTGGTAAATCATCCCAGTTAATGAATTTTCAAAATGGCTTTAGGTAGCTGTTGTTTTCATAAACAAATGGATTTGCTGTGCATATTTCTTCATAAGGGATGGTTTGAGCCAAGTGCTGCTGACAGTTGTGAGCAAGTAGCGGTGCCATCTCAGACATTTCTTGTCCCTTTGATGTCACCCACTTTGTGGTAATGCAGCACAGTGGTTGTTAATGAGAAAGTGGGATGCTCTGTGTCCTGTCATTCCCACACAAGAGCTCCTGGTGCTCACACGTGTCTTTAATTCTGTGTATGAGCACCCTGCTGAATCAGTGGGCAGCTTCAGTGAGACGCTTTCGAGTGATTTGTTTTATACAGCAGTGAACAAGCAGCCTGGCTCAGAACAGCTTCAAAGAATGACATTTTTAATATTTTGATTGACTCAATCCAAAAAGGGATGAGACTCCAACAGCTTGGGAAGACGCAGTCACTGTGGTAGGTGTTACCCAGTGATTAATGTCTCTTACTTTAAATACAAACCTCTCAGCTCCTTTCATACATTTTTGCTAGCAACAGCAGATTCTGTGCCAGTCTCCTTGGTCTGAATTTCTCTAGGTGCAGACACCATTGCCAAATTTGGTTTCTTGGCAATTTTGGGCTTAGGAGTTCAGCTCTGACTACGCATTCAGATACCCAAGTATTCTGCCTGGACGTTGTTGATTCTTTGAGCTGATTTATAGAATGTGTTATTCTGCTTTTCTGAGGCATTTTTACTGTATGGAAAACATTTTGTGCTTATTATCACTTGCCACATGCATTTAATCTATTTTTGGTAATTCTTCAGGGCCCATCACCATGGTATCCTAGCACCAGTGAACATAATGCTGATATCCATTCAATGTGAACAGTGATGCACAACTCCTTCTAATATTAACACAGCTTTGTTATGTTAGTGCTTTTTCATTTATCAAATACAAAGCATTTATGGTTTTTTAGAAAAGGGTTAAGGATAAGACCACACATACTGCAGACAGAATGATTTCTAAAGGCCCAAATGGAATTAACAAAAGCAGTGGACCAGGCATGCCCATTGCTGCTGGCTATACCTCCTTGCTGTCTCGGTGACACACTTGAGATGTTGTTTGTTTGTTTGTGTTTTTTGGTTTTTTTGGTTGGTTTTGGTTTTTGTTTGGCTTTTCTGTTTGTTTTGTTTCGGTTGTTGGGTTGTTGTTGTTGTTGGTTTTTTTAATAAAAGTCTGTATCTCTATAGTGACACAAAGTGGCCAAGTGCCATGGATATCCATGTGTTGTGGTAAGAATAGTCTGTAGAGGATGTAACAGGTTGCCCTTGTAAGGAGAGGCACTGGTCTAACACATAGGGGCAGATGGTCACTAAAACTGATGTACAGCAGTGGATCCAGGTGTGCTGACTGCTGTCAATCACCAGTGTCACTCACTGTCCCACTTTCAGCCCAGATGAATGCAGAATAGTAATTCAACCATTTCTAGCTTTCTCAGAGCTCATACTGTAGGAAAACAAACTGTTTAGGGAACTGTGTAGAAGATAACACTGAAAGAGGTTCTGATTCAGCTCTTTTTTGTTCAATACAACACAGAATTTTACTAAGGCAAATTTCTCTGTGCAAGACAATAATACATGTGTTTAATGTATTCAGTATTTCTCTTGTTGCTGACATTTACCTCTTGCTAAATCATTATGCAAACGATTCTGAACTAAGTGCTTCACAACTAAAATAGGAATGAAAACAATGCTATGTTTATTCTTTTGGCAAGTGCAAGCTCAGGTTGTATTTAAAAGACATCAAAGTGGACTGTGTGGGAAAGGTGTAAACACCTTTAGATCAAAACCAAAGCGGGAACCTTGCGCTGCTGCGAAAGTCTGTGGTGGGAATGCCTGTGTCTTGTAAATGCTGGGCAGGTATGCAGGGAAAAGGCTTTTCTGAGAGCCAAGTGGTTTCTCCTGGGGCTAGTGCTGTTGTGTCTCAGCTGGGCACTGTTCCTTGTGTACATATCCTACCAAAAGTGGAAGGGGGACTTGGTATTTTAAGGCCAAGATCCAAAAAGGCTCCAAATGACTTGCATGCCAATAAAAAAAATCTAAAATGGGTTCCCCTTTTCCTTCTCAAACAGCAGCAGATGTTTTTGTGGGTTTGGGGCATTTCATCAATATAAGGAAAGTGGCTTTTTATTTGCATGTCTAGTTGTGATGTGGCAACTTTTTGGAAGTAATACATGTGTATTTTTGTTATGCCTAGAAAATATTTTTTAGAAGGAAGTTTAATCCCTTGACAGAAGATACTTTTAAAAGTTTTTCTCTAGCCATAGGTGTCCAGTCTCTGTTAATTGTGTGTCTTCATGGGGAGAGGGTGAGCACAGCCCCCTTCTGTCTCAGGATTGGATAAATCATGGTCTGTGTTTCCAGCTACTGCATGTCACTCCATGATTACCCATTCTTGTAGGAGATAAGCTGTTGTGATTGCTAAACAAGCAACTCCAATTTACAGTACAGGATGGAATTAGGTGAAAACTTGCTGTAAAAACTTGTAGGCTGACCATGCAGCCAAATGCTACTTTTGCCAGTAAAGGCACTATTTTCCTTTCCTTGAGTTTAAATTATGGCTTTGTTCTATATATTATTCTTCTCATAAAAGAAAGTTTGGTGTTCCCAGTACACCCAGTTCCCAGTATGTGCTGGAACTCTTTGCAGTGTTCCAGTTGACTCCCTGTTTCTGTGAGTTTAATAGTCCAGAGTGGCATGGCTCACCAGAGGCCAGGAAAGACCATTCCTGTGTTGTTGTGGAGCTAGGCAGACCTGAAAAAGCTCTTGGCCAAAGGCAGGATCAGCACTACCTCTCATTTCTGAAGGATGCTTTTCCTGGATGCTAGAAACTTTACATTTTCCTAGCGCAAGCTCTAGCTGTTCTTCTCCCCCTTCACCTTTCAGAGGGTTTATCTCATGCCTGAACCACATCTTCTCAGATGTGCAATAAACTCATCACTTCCTACACTCCTCTGAATATTATGGACATTAGAAAGTAGATTATTTCTTTCCACCTAGCCACAGACTTTTCATATCTGTAAATGTTTTCATGAGTTTCCCAGTTTTCGTTTCTTTATATGAAATAATCTCATCATTTTCCTTCTTTTCCTTGATTGAAAGGCCAGAAAACAGTCCCAACATTTTTTTTTGTTCCCTGTATTCTTTCCAGTTGTTCTCATATTTTGTCAGGTGCGGTGCCTAGCCCTGGAAACAGGCAAGATGAAGATGGCACCTGGGAGCAGGGCTGTGTGCACTGGATGTGTGACTTCATGAGCAGCGGAGGCTTTTTCATGCCAGTGCTGTGTTTGACTCTGCAACACCATGGTGCAACTGACTCCTGGTTTCCCTGGTGACCCATCCACCTCCAGGTCCTTCTCTGCATAGCTGCTGCCTGGACAAGTTATTTTCCTCCTTTAGCTGTGAACCTGGCTCTTCCTGCCTGACAGAAGCATCTTTCAATTTTCTGTATTGAATTTCCCCCCCTCCCAAAGCATTTCTGCAAGCAGTCAAAAAAGTTTTAAAGTCCAAACCTGTTGTCCTAGATACTGACAGTCTCATCTGTCTTGCCTCCTGGCTTGTGGTGCCATGAAAGGCTGTGGTCTCTTTTCTTCTCCCTGTTTGTATTTTTCTATCCTCAATGCAAAGCCCAAACAGCAAAGTACAGCCTGAACATAGCTTATGAGTGTCAAGCCATGCAATATTGATCTTGCTGCCATTTATTTTGGCAAGTAATGGCTGGAAATGATCAGGACTCACCAGTCTCTCCCTCTTAATATATCCAGAAGCCCAAACCTCATGAGCAGCAGGACCTGAACAGTCTAGCACTGGCATGTAAAATCCCAATATCCACAGTAAAACACCACAATAATCTACTGAGTGACAGATCAGTTGTTCTTCCCACTAATACCAAAACTAGGTACGTGTTTTGATTCAAACAGCCAGTCTAGAAACCAGCTTTCACTTTGCAGACATGTGAAACTCTGAAATTTATTCTCTTCAATCTTTTGCATGAAATTAATACAACTTATTTTTTAAAATAATTAGGGTCTAGCTTTTTCCTTTTTCCCCTGCTCCTGCCAGGCTTAGGCAGAGTGTGCCATGTAGTTCATGTAAGGTTATTCACACTGAACACACAAGCTGGGCTTGAAGAATCCAGTCCACCACTCTGCCTCTTTGTCACACTGTACCCTGCTGACCCACTCTGTGAGTTTCACACTGTTTCCCCTGGAGTTTGGTGGTGGATAATTCACTGGGAGCAGCTGGAGCTCCAATAAGCTCTGAGAGCGACTCAGACTCCTAAGCTCTCAGGACAGTATTTTTCCTCAGTTAAACAAGTGTTTTTGTTGGATTTTGTTGTTTTGTATTTTGCTATTTTAGTACCAGAATGAGCTGCTTTGCTGGGACACTTACTGCTTGTTACAGGGATATTTTGGTAAGATGTGTGTTGTTTTAAGAGGAGATTTGTATAATTTGGATAATTATGAGCAGTGGTCCAGGTCCTTGCAAAGCCTCAGAGGGACAGTTCAGAAAACTTAAGGCTAAAGGGTGACTCCAGCAGGTGTGACCTGAGTGTTACACAGATCTCTTGCTTATTGCTGATTCACCAACCATGCAGGTCTGCTGGTAACCTCACAAACAGTGTCCTCAAAAGGGAATAACAATTTACAGCAGACTCCCATCAGGTGGTAGAGGACAGTGAGCTGTGATCTTGGTCTCTCCTTCTGCCATTTGCACTGCATGAGCACTGCCATTCTTTTCCTGAGCACTGTCTGTATTTTATCCTTACGTTCAAACTCTATATTCTTCTGTTTTCTGTCTTCTCATTTGGGATTCCACAAATAAAAAAGCCTCCTAATAATTTCTTCTGTAACTATATAACTGGAAATGAAAGTGTAAATGGAAATGTAAAGTTTCTTCCTGTTACTTATTAGTCAATGGAATACATTTTCTAGTCTCAGAGAGATTACAGTCATATTTCTTGCCACTTTTTTCTTTCTCTGTTTTCTGAGAATCTTTTTTCAATCTGCTTTCTCAATTAACAAATTCCTTGGAGGAAAACTTTTCAATTCAGCCATCACAGTAGCCAGAGTTGTTTTATATGCTGTTTCTCTTTTCATTACTCTAGCCTGTATCAGGAAGGACAAGGAATAAGACTTGTATGAGTGTCTATTCATAGCCTATCAAGGAGCACAGCAAAATGTAGGCTGCCCAATTTCTGGCTCAGCCAAAGTCCAGAGCTGTTGTACTGTTCAACTCCATGTATTTTTATCTGCTTGTGTTTCAGGCTTTCTTTGCGTGTGAGAATTTAGATCTAAAATGTTGCTTAAAAAGTCGGTATGTGAGAAGGAAGGAGAGATCCTAATATAAGGCTAAAGAGACTAGAGTGGCTTGACTGTTGTGGTCCAGTCTATAGATTGATGACTCCATTATTTATTCTTTTTTTTTTTCCTCTTACTGAAGCATTTGGTTAAGCCCATAAACTGCATGAGTCTGTAAATATGAAGAGACTTGGCATTTGATGCCTTCTATCACACCAGCCAGGTTGCTGGTTTCTGTTTTCCTCTTAATGTTTCTGTTCCTAAACCACCTTTCTGTACACTCCCTGTGCCAGGACTATTCTGAGGTGACAGAATCCTTTCCATGTCAGTCCAGGATCTACTCTTGCTGAGGCAATTCATGACAATACTTTCCTTGCAGAACTAAACTAGTAGAGGAGGGAGGTAGAGATCATAGATGGATGTCAGGCCTGGCTCTTGGTGGTTTTTGCTCCACGGTTGTGTCAATGATGTGATGTGCAGAGGCTTTTTCAGAGTAGTATGACTGTGAGAAGTGATTGTTCCTACCTGAAACTCCACTTGTGAGCACCATGGCAAGGTGTGAGCTTCCTAGCCCGGGGCAGGAGCAAGTCTTGACATTGAAAGCCAGGCTGTGCTGAGATCAAGTGAGGGAGTGTGGGTTGGTAACACAGGTGTAGGTCAGGAATAAGGGAGAGGCAGAGCACTCTGTGTGGGTATGACTTGAGACTGGAGTTTTGGTTTGGACAAATGCTGTAGTGAAAGTGGACAATGGCTTAGGGGATGCTCCATGGATGGGAGTGCTGGGGAAAAGATATGGATATGGGTGGGAGGCCTCTGAACTGGAACTGACAGGTTGGTCAATAGCAGAACATGCTACAGTTTTGAACCCTTGTTTTACTCTGCTCTGACACTCTCTGGTACACATATATAATGTGGAAGCAGAAAACCTTTACATTCAACCCACAGAGAAGACAGATGTTTCCTCATGGTAGGGGAAGCTTTGAGATGACAGGTACTGCAAAGCACACCTTTTAAAATAATTCAATTGGGTTCCAATTAGCTATAATGAAATATGTTTAGTGTGGATGTTTTCCATGGGAAGTGAGCAGTAGGTGCTGCAATGTGCAGTGTGAATGGCAGTATCCTGCATTACAGGACCTCACCATGAGAGGGTCAGGGATGTAATTGTTTGCAGGTGTTCCAGGCATGTTTCCACTGTCAGTGTAAATACTGGGGATGAGTGCACCAGCCGGCTAGACTCTGGGCTGACCTAGACAGCTTTTGGAAATTCAGGATATGCCATTCCTAAAAGGCTCTTAATTCTTGCCATCCCACCCTGACTGAAAAATTCTTTATTCATCCAGAATGTGATGGAGAGAGTGAAGAGTCCAGTTCAGTTCCTGTTGAGAGCAGTAACCAATCTCAGCCAAGGCAGGAGCTGGCTGACAGTGGGTAACAGCATCCTGCTGCATCAAATCAGTCCAGTTCTGGCATGTAGAAATCAAGGGCATTGTCTCTTGTGTCCATGAATGTTCTTTAAAACTTTGGAATCAGATTCTGTTCTAGTGGTGGTGTAAGGACTAGCCAATTTGGCAACAATTTCCTTCATGCTATCTTAAGACCTGGTTTGTGGCACAGGTCTGCAACAACAGCAACAAAGAAAAAAACAGCAAAAGGGCTCTTAGGTGAAGCACTCCAGCCCCTGCATGGTGAGTGCACATAGGTTATAGGAACAATATCCTTTGATTCATTCAAAGAATATTGTTGCTTATTTCCTGTGTAAAGAAAAAAAAATACATTTTAAGAAAGAAACAACGAATGAAAAGGATTTTATTGTAGGGAAAGTAACTTGAAATGAGCCTGGACATGGCAGCATCTACAAAGCTGGTGTTTGCTAGCTGTAGTAATCACATCTTAGACACAAATGGGTGACAGAGGAAAAGCCGCAGTCAGCGCAGTTGATTATTTCTAAGGCTTATCACTGGACTTGTTAATTTCTTATCATTTGCAAAGCACACCCAGTTCTAGACTTGTATATGTAGACAAGATGGATTTGTGTTAGATGAGCTGTCTGAAAAGTTATTCATCCAGAGAGAAACAAATGGGTCAACCCTTGAGACTGGTTACTGAGACCAATGAGATCACTGGGGTCATCTCCATGGATTGCAGCAGATGCTCCTAGAGCTGTTGGAGCCTTTATATACTAAGGTTTTAAATACCTGCAATCCTGGAGATGTCTCCAGGAGCCTCTTAAAAACTCTTTCTTGCTTTATTTCTGCTGTTGGGGTAGAAAGGTCTGGCAGCACGCGCGTATCCCTTCAGTGCAGCCTGGGGATATTAGCATATTAGGGAGCCCTGGGAGCATGAGCCAGGGCTGCTGCATGTGGGTGCTTGCTGCTACTGCCTACACTGAACATTCTGCTTCTCAGCCCTGCCTGCCCTGCCTCTTGTTCAGAGGACTTGACCTCTAGAAATCATATTGTACCTCTGCAAGAGTAAAAATCCACAAAAAAAGGTTATACAGTGCTATTGAAAAATATGTATTATCCACAGTAATAAATTGTGGCCATAGGGCCCAGCCTGAGTGAAAAGAGACCTGGTGCACTTTCACTTTTAAATCTGATTTCTGTTCTCTGCTACATCGTACAACAGGAACGAGCAATTCTGTATGAACACACCTGCCAGTTAACACCTCTGATATTACTGTCCCACTGTGCTAATGAGGAAGAGAATGTAAGGTTTTATACCTCATTTTCACCATGTGCAAGCTTTTATTTTTGCAATAGGAACTGCATTTGAACAATGCGCTTCTGCGCATGCTGCTGCCCTAATGCTTTCAAGTAGCAACTGCTTTGATTTGGGCACAGGCAAATTGGCACTTCTCCTTGCAAGTTCCTCCTCTCCATTTATCACAAGTTTATGTGGAAATACATTCAGTTGGCTATATTCAAAGCAGAATTTTCAATGAAAAGGTAAACTTATTTCCCATAGTCAAATTATTCCTTTGCAATATGAAAGATCTTGCTGTTTGCTGCGAGGTATAAGAATAGGCTTCTCGCTAGCATTTCAGGATGGAGGGAACCAGGAAACACTGGTGAGTCTTGCTGCAAGTCAGAGGAACTTGGCATCACACTCCTACATGGGAATGGAATTCTTCCCTGCTCGCTGCTGGAGTAGTCCTTAAACAAATAAATAAGAGGACCAGTCAGACTGAAACTAATTCTCCACCCTGATGTGGAATCTGTTGGATTTTGAAAATGCTGGTAAGATGAATTCTGCTAGCCCTTCTTAACTTTCTGGTTACCAGTGAGAGATCTGTGTTGGATGGTAGTTGGGGTATGGTCGTAATCTTGGAGAAAGAGAATCGTTCTGGCTTCTCTGAGGGCAGCCAACATGAGAGCTTCTGATTCAGGTAGCAGAGGAAGAACAGGACAGGCAGGAAGCCTCTGTGTTGCACCAGCCTGGGCTGTCACCAGGCTTATGACAAAAGGTGGTCTGAAACCTTTACAAAGTCACAGTGTCTCCCACCAACCCCACATGGGTCATCATGAGGTTGTTCCAGGTAAGGAAGATGTCCAGTGCTGTCCTTCATCTTGCATCAGAAGGGTATTACAGAGGGTGCTGGTTGAGCTCAGTGCCATAAGAGCACCTCTCCTTGGTAGTGCCATGCTCCTCACACCACTGGCACCAGTTTTAGGGAAAAAAATCTGTCCATTGATTAACAATTTCCAAAAGGCCTCTTGAAAAGGTGCATGAAATACACCAAAGAGGTAATTTAGATGGTGATCCTTGAGGTCCTCTATAGGGGAGCAGAGAGGAGCTGCCCCATGTTCTGGGATGCTGCCCAGGGACAGTGTGCACAGTGCCTTTGGTGGACAGCACCTCTGGGTCCGCGAGTGCAACTCCATAATCTGCTCCCCCCACCAAGGCATGGAGCAGCTGTGGACTGGGCAAGACCCAAGGAGTCAGGAGACTCCTGAAAATCTTGAGAAACACTGATATTGTGCAGCACAGTCCTGCATACTCCTCTGGCTTTTGCTTGTGTTTGGGCTACAAGGTGTGATGGCAGCAAGATGATTTTTCTTTGCCTGTTTTTAGATGGATGTGAGTTTCTCCCCTTGGGAGAGGTGCACTTATCCCTTAGTGGACATGTGTGGCACAGCCAGACATTTTGTTTGTTTTCTACCCAATATTTGGGTGTCAATTCAGGGATGTGTGCAAGCACAGAACCCATTTAAAACAATGTACAGTTTTTGTTCCATTATGAGAATCATATCCTAGATTCTCTCTTTCTAATATAATTTGCAACTAAAAATAATTTATATATTGTCAGCCAAAATGCAAGTCATTGCTAGAATATGGATAGAATACTAGAAAAGTATGCATGCATCCTTTAAGAAACTCCTTTTGCCTCAGAATTTGAGCCAAGAAGAAAATTAATTTAGTATCTTAATATTTCAGTATGTCTTAAGTAGAGATGATTTATCAAAATCATCTGTGTCACTGGATAATCAAATTTCATTTTTAGATCACACTACAGCTTTTTAAAGTTGTAAAATAGAAATTAGTGAAATATACTGGCTTTCACAAAGATATGTTTTCTGTGAGGATGAAGTAAAAATAAAGATGGTGAAAAAAATGTATGTTGGGCTGCTTCTTAATGCTGTCTCTGCCACAGCTGACTTCCAAGCATCTTAGCAATCTTCACCTTAAAGAATTTTAGTGATTCAGCATCACACCAAAAAAAAAACATTTAACCCGATTTTACTAAAAGACTATCTTGAAAAATTCACAAGAAGGAAAAGGTTACACAGAGTTATGGTTTAATCCCAGCCGATGCTGGGACACACAATCAAGTAAGAATTCATTCCTTGGTTATACATTGCTTCGTTCATACTCTTCATAGAGACAGATGAAACTTAAATTCCAGAGCATGATGTGAATGAAAGCGATAGTCTAGTCACAAAAGTTTGTTGCTTTTTTTCCCCCCCCAACTGTGTCTCTTTTTCCAATCAATGTTTATTTGTAGTGCTGTCTGAATTAGTTTTGGACACTGACCTTATGATGTTTCCCTGACTTGAGACCTCGCAAAGTGAAAGACAGTTTCCTTAAACCCCAGAAGGAAACAAATTAGATGGGACTGGGTATTTAGAACACATTGTGCAACAAAACTGAAGGGAAAAGTCTTTGGCTTACCTCCAGGCCAGCTGTGGCTCCTCAGATGTAGCTGACTCAGAGCATATCAGACAGTTCGTGCTGGAAGACACGGTGACGGAGTGGTTTTGGAAAGGCTTCCAACTTGTGTTTGAGCAGGCAGGGAAAAGAAAAACAGTGCAAAACCATGGCATTTCTTCTACAATTCAAAATAACCTGTGTGATGGGGAACCCACAGGTTAAACTCGTAATTACAATACTGAATAGTTATAGTTTGTGCCTGAGTTGCACTGGCCAAAGCTTCCGGACTCATGTCCGGAGCTGGGCTGTTCAAGTGGCTGGAGGCCACAGTCTGTTGTTCTTCCATTTGGAGCTTGCTGAAGCCATCCCTAAAAATAGATACCTGCCTGTGAGTCACAAATTACCAGTCTGAAAAGAAATTAGATTAGTAGCCCTGAACTTTAAGTATGTTGGGAGCCTTCCCCAGGATGTGTTTTGGGAAGAGGGTCCTCGTCACACATGAGTACCTGTGGGCTTGGCAACACCCTGGGCTGGGGGCTGTCTGGGTTGCTGGGTGCTCTGATTTCTCCCTGCTAAGTTATTTTATCCTATCATCACTTTGAATATGAGTTTAATTCCAAAAGAGCAAATACTCAGGGCTGTCTGTGAGAAGCAGCCAATTCCTACTCGTGGTTATTGCCTGTGCACCATGAACACTCAGCATCATTCCCTCCCTGTATGATGGAAACGGCAGTAAGAATTTGGAGGAAAAATCCTCATAAATTACTTTTGGCATATGCTGTCTCATTCACCCTTAAGAATGCTACCTGAAACACTGTTTTTCCTAAAAGTTAGTGTTTCTTTCATAGAAAATTGAAGGTCTTAAAAAAATTCATCTCTGTTGGTCCATGTCATACTGTGCCTTTTTGGCATAGGATCCAAGAGTGGGACTCCTTCATTTGGAACATTAGGTTGATTGAACTGATAGGTGTGAATAGTATTTGCTTTTAATTTGTTCCACCTCATTTAAAGGAGACAGTGAAACGGTTGAGTGGCTTGCCTCTCTCGATTGTATGACTTGTTCCACACAGTACCCCTCTCTTGACATTGGCTGTACTAGTGACTAGAAAGGGGAGATTTAGCTGCTGGAGTAACCACACCAGATGTTGGGGAAAAAAGTTAGTGTGGAAAATATTTAGCCCTGAGCCTCAGAGCTGTGGAAAGAAGTTGGCTGTTTCTTTAGGAAAACGAGTGCTTTCAAAGAGCAATCAGAAGATTTCCAACACCCTCCTGTTCTGATAAATAAAAACATTTGCAACAGTGTTTTTCAGACTCCCTGCTTATGTAGTTACCCTGCTGACAGAGGGGGCCAGGCCTATATTCTCAGCGTCACCTGAGAAGGTGTCCCACCTTCCTGCTGCAGCAGCATCCAGGCACCCTTTGCAGAGTGCTCCATTGGCTCAAACCTTGGTGGAGCTGTGATTTCTGCATGGGGTTTTCTGGGGCATCCCAGAGGAGACCTGCACTTAAGATTCAGATTTGGGTTGACAGGCTTTGGTTCATCTGGATTCTGGACATCATTCGAAACAGCTTGTAGCTTAGCTCCTCAGATTGGTTTTTCTTTTCTTTTTTGATTTTTATGACATTAATATTCAAGTTCTTCCTATCAGAGATATTGGTACATTTCTGAAATTAGTGTATTCAGAAACAATTTGTTTAGTTTGTGTACCGTAATACATATGTTTTCCCCTCAGTGAATTAAGGCACTGGATAAATACATGACTATTGTGTAAGAATTCAATTCTGTTTCCTTAAGTTGTTGTAAGGATCTTCTGTTAACCTTCATATGCAAAGCAAGTCCGTAGCTGGAATTCATATTAAAGGAAACATCTAGCAGCATAATCCATTTCACCTCTGCAACTGTATTTACCATTCTTAATAATAGTGGTTACTTATCTGTGGTTCAGTTTTGCAGTTCTCCACATATGTTAAGCATACAATTTCCTGTTATATTTTAGTTGGCAAAAATAGAACTGACATTTTTCACACAACTTGGTTTTTATTTGCTAATATCTGTATAAAAGACTAGATTTACTGACAGAATGTTTCAGAAGGACATCCAGCTTCTCCCAGATCTGAAGCCTATAGAAGTTTAAAGTGCTGAGGAAAGACTGTCATCCTTCTCTTGTGCTGACACCTTCAGTATTGTTAATCAGGCCCTACTGACTGTGGGGACAGACAGCAAGAAGCAAGACATTCCCCCACTTCACTGAGTTAACTGTGGGCAGCACCTCAGAAATTACCACAGATACTTAATTAGCTGAGTAGATCCCCTCTGTCTGTCCCACCTTACAGGAACACGTTTGCTGCTGGACTTCTGAGGTCACTGTTGCAGATTTTGAACACGGGCCATGGGAAGCACAGAACTGGTTTTTGTCTACTAGACCCTGAGAAAGGGTGGGTTTGGACTTCCAAAACTGATGCTTCCAAACAGATGCTGTTTCTGAGAGCGGTGAGAGAAGGAAGTGAAGTCAGGGACAGAGAGCAGCCTAGGTAGGAGCCTCTTGCAAGGGCAAGTGGGACAGGATGGAGAATGTAGAGAAGAGGAGCAGCTGAAGCTGCTTCCCATCCTATTCACAGCATGGCCCTTCTGCCTGAGCTTGGTCTGAGGTTTGGTGTTGCAAGGAAAAATTCCAGACACATTACTCATTTATGTTAGAGTCTGTTGACCTGATACTGTAAGCTGGGAAAACAGACTTGAAACAAAGAGGCCAGACATAAGTGAACAGAATGGTAATGACTTTACAGTAAATGGTGTCGTTCTGAGGAGGTTAATAATATGCTCATATTTTACTGAATGTATTAAAACTCTTAGTTAAATATTGTATGTTACTGGAAGGGAAATAAAATTTTATTTAAGTGGGAGCATTTTAATTTTATCACATTTCCTTTGATTTCCTTGAAGGCTCCAAAACTGATTTTACAGGATTTTCGAAGTTGATAGCATACATGTAATTTTTTTAGGTTTGCTGCTGAAAAAAAGAAAGCAAGGCTTCAAAATTAACATGGTTAAAAGCCAAGCCCTGCCAAAACTTACACATGTGCAGTTGAAAGCCTTCAAGTATTCTCCATGCACCAATTCAAACTACTCACATGAGTAAAATTAAGAGCTTAATTGCATGCAGGTATTGTTTCCTCAAAATTAGGTAATTTGGTTTCTGAGACTGTGAAGACCTGGTGTTATGCAGCTCCCATGACCCCTGAAATAAGAAAGCATTGTAAAGACTGCATAAAATGACTTCTTTTGTTAAAATATTACTGAGACGAATTACTGCTCCCCTCCCCACTCCAACTGATATAATCTGAACGTTACATCATTTCATCTAAAAGAGCTGCAGGTTTATAAACTTCTTTGTGCAGAGCCATATGAAATGAAAACTAATGAGGTTCAAAAGGTTTCTGAACATTTTAAAAAAAGTTTCATTTCAGTTTCCCATCTGGAAACTACCAGAATTGAGGGGGGAAGGGCTCTTCATTTTTTTCCACAAGATCCTCTTGAGATCTTTTGTTACTGTGAATTCGCCTTCAAGAACCCACAGAGAGTCTATTCCCAGATGTTTTCCCACACGCCTTTAGGAACAGACCCCCGGGAGTTTTCCCATCCGCCTTCCCCATGGTCTCTGCCGTGGCATAGGTTAATGCAGAGGGTGAATCCCATCTTGTGGATGGGGCTGAGTTGTAGCAATAGATTTTTGCAGCACCAGCTGTCTGGCAGTGGTGGGCCGTGCCTGCCTTCGCTGTGGGCAGGGCTGTGTGGAGGCAGCAGCAGCTCCTGCTTCCAGCCACCAACCTGCCAGTGCTGTTCACCCTCCTTCCTCAGGCCCCTCTGTATCTGTTCCTGTAGATATACCCTCTTGCCTTGCTTGTTATTTGTGTTCACATCCTTTATAAAACCTCAGGGTTGGGCCTCTTGATTAGTTTCAACTGAGACCACATTTATCTCTTTCCTGTGGAGTGATTTTTCCCTGTAAGCAGTTATGAGTCCAGTTAGAGATGACCTTCTTTCCTGAGTGATATTGTCAACTGTTCTTTAATTCTCATGCATTGTCTCCTGATGAAAAGTATTTTCTCAGATGCCTCATCAGGCCAATGACTGTCCTTTCCTCACAGGACAGGAGCCCTCTGATGACAGGGCTCTCCCATATCAGACTAAATTAATGACTTGATTTAACATCTGCTGGCTCCCTGGAGCAGTTAGCTTTTAATATCTCTCCGCAGTTTCTGTAAGATGGCTGTTTTTGTGTCACAATTCTGGCTCCTGGGAGCCTTCTTTCAGTTGCAACACCCAGTACTCTCAAAGCATTTTAACAGAAGTTGCTTGTGATTTACTTGTGACAGAACCCCTAACTTAAGCCAAGATCCTTTTAGGTGTGTATTTTCAAGGTTGAATATTGATTTTTGGGGTAGCCAGTTTTGGCCCCCAAACTTAAGCTGTCTTAAAGTTGTTTTGAATTTTTGGAGTTCAGTGACAGGAGTTCATCCTCCAGGGATCCTGGCATTATCCCAGAAAAAGCTGTTTAAAGTCTTGAAGCAAACAAAAGCTTTCCCTTCCGCTTGGAGCTTTTCCTGCTGTGTATGGACTTTTACACAGATAGTGTGTGCTGAGGCTAGAGGTGGGAAGACAAGTGAGGTGCAGGGAGTCTACCACAGAGAGGAGTATTTTTCCTAGCCCACCCATGGTGGAGGGAAGCTCTCTGCCTTTCTCTGTGCCAAAGAGAGTGTTTCTGCCTGATTCTACACACTGGCAAATAGAGAAATGCCCAAGCTAAAGAGCAATAGCTTGAATGCCCACTTTGCCAGTGCTAGTGCTGCCAAGAGCCAGAGTAGCAGCTGCCTTGTGAGATGGGATCAGGGCACGTGTAGCAGTGGCTACGGGTAAGGGAAGATAACAGACCATCCCAAAATACACCTCCCCTTCCTCCCTGGGGGCAGCACTACCTCTTCCCTAAAGCTGTAAAATTCTGGTTTCCATGACTTTGCATACCCCCCAGCTCCAATGAAGAATCAGCGACTTGAAGTTAGTGTATCTGCAACAGTGTGACAGCACTTCTGGGCGGCCAACCTCCTCCTTCCAGGCCTGCTCCATACCAGTGAGCCTGACTTACCCATCCTCTAGCAGTGTCTGCCCCAGCTATAGTCTGGCATCTGCCTTTTTCCCCGCCTCCCACTGAAGTTCAGGTCTCATTGTTACAAATCTCCAAGTTATTTAAATCATCTAGATTTAGCATGTATGGCTCCTGATACTTGATATACCTGTAGCTCCTTGTCATCAACAGATAGCTGTCAAATCCACATATTCCACCAATAAATAACACAGAATAAGTAATGTCACTGATAAATAGGGTGAATGGCGTTCACCTCAGCACTGATGCCAGGGGAGCTGAACTGATCCTGCTTGCTGGCTTGCTGCAGCACCCCCTTAATGACTTGCTGCTTCCGGGATGTCAGCTGGGTTTATATTCACCTGTATTGTACTAATAACTAGACAATAGTTCTTTGCTTTCTGTGAGCCACCTCTGTGTCAGAGGTTTTGTTAAAAACTGACAAATGACTGCTACTCTGACACAGAAGTCTTCATTTTTACTATCTGTGCTCAGCAACTGCTAAGCTGAAAAAGCGCAATCATTGGAGTAATAGATCCTAAACACAGAGTTAGTATTTGCTACATGAGTAAAAACTGCAAACAAGAGCCATAGATGACTCACTACAACACTTTGGTGTGATGTGTTTCCAGAGGTTCGGCTGCCAGCAGAGCACTGTAGATGGCTCAATATATGACTGCAAAGGAAAATAAATTAAGTAGCAGGAAACCAAGGAGAGGCTTGAGCAAGATGCTGATAAAATTACAGCAGAAATGAAACCCAAGCACTCTCTGAAGAGCTGAGTAACACGTATGGTAGAACTGTTAATGTACCTGACACAATACTTTTAAAAGCGAAATCCTGTTCATTTCCTCCATTAGATTGGTTTCATAGCAAACAGGACATGTAGTCAGAACAGAGCATTTAAGGCACTGCGAGATGTGCTGGCGAGTGGCCAGTGGCTGCCTTTCCTCCTGTCTGAGCCTGGTGCTGGGGGTGAGGAGCTGGTGGCTGGCAGAATGCTGTCTGTGATGTAAGCACCTGCAGGCAGGGCTGCCAGGTAGGGCTCCTGCAGGACACTGGGGTCCCAAGGAGGCCTGTTGGCCTTCACCCCACTTGGAAACAGCCTGAGCCTGCTGGACCGGCTAAGGGGCCAGCCAGATGCTGCGCCCCAGCCAGTCAGGACCACGTAGCACGTCTGAGCAGTGATGTAGAGAGCAGCTGTGCAGCTGCCTGGCTTCTCTCTTTGTATGGCAAAACCTCTCTGCAGCTCTTGAGAGAGGTTTTCTTTCCTTTATCTCTCCTGGTTTCCTCATGGGTTACCATGCTCTTCCCTTTCTTGCCTGTGGCTCCCCTTTGGTCTGGATTGCATTTGGCTCCATGCACTGGCTGCCTCCCTGCCCTCTGTGGCAGACTCTGTGGTGGTTTCTTCCCAGTTTGGGTTCTGTGCCACTTCAGGGAGATTCGGGGAGCAGCGGAAGAGAGGGATAGCACAGGCCTGTGGTCACTGCTCTCCTCAAGCATCACACATAAGATACATATTTGTTAGCCATGGTATCATCAGCACAGCTCTTTTACTGGGCTGTGGTTTCACAGGCTGAAGTTTTACAGTGAATCATGTATGAGCATGTAATTGCTTTCTCTTGTAGTAACAAATCAGGTTGCACAATGAAGCCCAAATGATAAAGTATGTAATAAAGAAAAGTGAAAAATCACATTTTGTTATGTATTTGACTTTATTAGGTTAAGGAGCAGCAGAATTAAGGCATCTATTCTCACTGCTGGTTTTTTCGGGTTTTTTTCCAGTCAAAGCTGGGGAAGTCAGACCACTGGTACTGTCAGAACAGGTATTACAGTCACTGGGGATAGATAAGAAAAAAAACCCAAAAAAACCCCCCAACCCCACCCCCCAAAAACCCACCAAAAACCAAACAAACAAAAAAACCAAACCAAACCAAAACAACCCCCCAAAAAAGCCACAAAAAAGAGAGCAGCGTTTGGGACTATTATCTCAGTAGCAGATTGTATCCATCCTGAGAAGCAGTGGCTGGAGACAGAAGTGACATAGAAGGAGGTGTAGCCCTGCCATCATGTGAGCCTCTCGTGTGACCGAGAACCCATCATAAACAGATGGAGAACAGGTTAACAGTAGTACTGTCCAGTGAGGTTGTTTGATTGAAGTAGAGATGGTTGTAGTGACAACATGTTCCCATGTTATTTTATTCTTGATGCAAAATATCTCCTCTAGAAGTTGCTGCTCTGAAATTTTGCCCTTCAGAATTAATCCCCTAGTACTCCAGAATGAGCCAGAGCAAGGCAGTTACCACTCCCAGCGATCTTCGCGTGCGGATACTGCAGGCAAGGCTGGGGCTCTCAGTGGCCCGGCAGAGCTGCTGCTCCTGGTGCCTGAGCCCAAGTGCTCAGCCCTGGGCAACACAGCGTGAATGCTCCCATGGGGCTGTGCAAAATGCATGAAGGTAGAGGTTAAACCCATGTGGGGAACTGTGAGCACAAGTGACTCTCTTCTTCTGCTTTATTTTCTAAACAGCATCATTTAGAGGAGGTGTCCCTTGTTTCTCTAGGAAACCATGTCTTCAGACATGGAGATTTTTATTTTTTTTGAGGGTAGGCAACTATCATAAGCATTATTTCTAAATCTGCTGGGTTTATTTTTAGACATGGGGCATTAATGAAACAAAAATATTTTTCGGATGTATGAAAACACTCTTCCTCTTAAATGATATACAATGTACTAGTTTAGATTAATACCATGAAGGAAAACAAAAAACAGCAAATAGCATTTCTAATTGGTCTTCTGGACACTTGAATATGAGATGGAATTAAGTGCTCTGGAATATTTTTAAAGGATGATGCTGCTGTTTTCTGATGGTACTTTATATTTGTCCACAATGATTTGTTTGTTTGGCAAAACCACATCTAATGGCCTGTGAGTCAAGCCCTCTGGTAGACCTGCAATGTTTCCTGAAAGCACACACATGAGGAGTCTCCCAGGGACTCTGTGCTCCATGTTTTCTCAGATAACAAGCTCTACCAGTGTGACTTCTTGAAGAAAAATTCTCAGGCTAAAATAAGGCTTTTTTCATCTCCTTAGAGGGTAGGTCCTTCCCCTGTCTTGTTTTTGAGTCTGGTGCCTCCTGTATTACATCCCCTAGCCCACTTCTCTGTGTCCTCAGGCAAGCCACCATCTCTCCATTACCAGTGAGACTTCAGGGTGCTCCCTGTTCCTTCCAGGAGGTATGCCAAGCCCTCAGGGTGTTGAATTGTCTCTGTTCTCTGTCATGCTCCTTCTCCAAATTGTGGGGCTCCTGAGCTCTCTGAGGAGGGAAAACTCCCCTCTCCTCACAGAAGATCTGAAGTGCAAGAGTTAGGGCAAAGCAAATTGGCAGCTCCCCTCCATTATCTCTATGTCCAGCTGGGACAGGCTGAGAGCAAATACACCAAACAGAGCTGGACCACTAAATTTGATTATGTGGATTATTCCCTCTTTTGATGAATGACTGTTTAATGCATTTTTAGAGCTGAATTTTGGAGCCTCCCTGAAGTTAGGGCACGGAAAAGTGATAGGAGTGAAGATGACAGCATGGTATTGTCATGGCAGTTGTGTTGTCTCTCGTATGCTGCCCCTTGGTAGTGAGAGATTGTGGCATTTCTCTTTGGGGGGAGGGGTAAATATAAACTTGTCAATCTACTGTAGAAACTTGAAACTACTTAGTAATATCCGGCTGCACAAGGTTGTCTCTTTGCAAGTTTATTTACATTTGTTTCATAGTCAGAAGCATGAGGAAGTGCACTGTGGAAGGCAACCAGAGCAGCTCTCAATCTGCTGGTATGGGTTGAAGTGCCTAGACAGTAAAATTGCATTTCTATTTTTTCTTTAAATAATTGAAAGGGGAAAACCCGTAACATCTTTGTCTGTAAAGACTTTGTTTATATGAAGGAAAGTTTACACAGCTTGTAGAGAATTAATTTGTAGGAAATGAAACCTCTGTATCTTCTTCATCGTATATACATGGTCGCCATCTCATTCCAAATCACACCACCACTTGGGTTAAAACTCTAGAGTTATCAGGAAGATTTCACATTTCAGAAAGAACTGCTTTTAATCTTAGATTGAGAAAAAGTTAGAAAGAAGAAATGAAAAAAAGTAGAAAGAAGAAACGTTTAATCTTTATGGACTTTTTAGAGGATCTTGACTTAGTTAATTAGTAAGTCCAGTTGCTCTACTCTTCGTTGTGGGACACAGTATTGGTGCCACCAGGTGCAGCTGGGAGCCCATTTTGTGCTGGCCTTGCTCTGGTGAAGGTGGGCGAGGGCTACATTGGTCTCAGCTGGCAGCAGCCGTGGTGCTGAGTTTGGAACATGGATGCTGTAGGAAGGCTTAGCTGTGCTGGGCAGCAATGGGGAGGCATGGCCAAGTTGTGGCCATGGGAACTGGGAGAGCTGTCAGAGTCACAGGAAAGCAGCATCAAAGTGATGGCCTGGGCTCTGTCTGCCGCTTCCCGCCAGCTAGTAGAGGGTCAGGAGAAAGCCAAACTTCCCAGTCAAAACTGAAAGGGAAGCTTACAGTGTTTGAGGTCACTTTAAGAATGTAAAGAAGACAGACTCCTGAATGAACTTTTTATATCCTCTGATCCTCTGCCTCTGCACATCCTGCTCCCGTGGGCAGTGGGAATGACAAAAGCCTGAACTCCACTTGTGGTATTTTTAGTTCAGGCTGCAGCAAGAGGTGCTGGACATTTTATGGGAGAGCACATTTCCATGGGCCACAAATGGGCAACATTTGTTTTTATCCATAAGGCTTGGGTAGATGCCAGCTGCCATCTAAAGTCTCTGTGTAGGTGCAGCAATTAGCTGAAACAGGTATGTTCATGTTCATGAAAGATACTCGTCACAAACGAACGTGGTACCTAAACTAAAACTGCATCCAAGGGCACTTGAAATCTGTGGCCAGTGAAGATGTTTGGGTGAATGTGCAACCCTTCTTGAGGTGCAGAGGAGGAGTAAATGAATCCAAGGGTTCAGGTGCACAGTCAGAAGTGGCTCTGCGTGGCTTTGGGAAGCTGCTGGGCTGTGCGATGCTGCAAGGCCTTGGCCCCCCATGCTGATGCCATGCAGGACTCTGAGCATTGCCAGCTTGCCAGTAGCCTCCAGCCCTTCTGTGGTGCCAAGTGAAACCTCCTGTTGGTAAAAACCTTCACACCTGGAAGCAGAACCCCAGTTGGGTTTACGTGATAAACAGGAAGGAAGCAAAAGTGTCATTTCAGTGTTTTCAGTAGATTTCCCTTGTCTTGCCCAGGGAGTTTAAGTACTTCCTTGGACTTGGTTGGCCTCTGCAGCTCTCCTGGACTTCCTTGTTTAGCCTGGCACAATTTGAAGTTTTACACTGCACCATTACCAGGCACTCATGATAGCATCCACTCCCCCCTCCTCCATTCCCCTCCCATCCCCAAGTTGTGGATGTCTTTTAAAGCCAAAATAAGAGCAATGATAAATAAATAGTGCAATCCAGGATTCCTGTGAGAGAGAAGGATACAAACTCAGTAATAATAATGGTCATAAACATAAAGGAAAGACAAACAGGAAATAATGGGGAGTACAGGTCGGGACACAGCAGGGGTTGGATGTGACTGGGACATGGAACTGGCAGCCACATTGCCAGCTGATGGCTGTCAGAGCTGGTAGCCTCTGATCCACGTTGCAGTGGGTCATGGTACTCTTGTTGCACGGCCTCTGAGTGGTGGGGGCCCTTGTGCCAAAGAGAAGTCCATGTGGTGCTGCTGTGCTTCCCCAAAGGATCACCCCAAAAGCACAGTTAAGAGGTGCAGGCAGTTCCACATGGAGACTTTTTCTCCTGGAGACCGTGCTGGAGGTCTGCCATGGAGTCAGTCCAGCACATCTAATGAATACTGAATTCACTGCATTTTCTAAAGAAGAAAAAAAATTAGATTTATTTTCAAGATGGATCATCATGTCTTTAACTTTTTTTTTTTTTAAATAAAGACCAGTGCATAGCGGGAGGGAACCTCTGCCACAAAAAATCAATATCAATTACTACTCTGTAAAAGACTAGGCACGCATACTCGCTGTGGCAATGCCCAAACCAAATCCCCTTTGTGCAGAGAGTACTTAGCTCTTTCATAGCATTTGTGGCTGTAGTGGTAGTTGAGCTATTACAGGAACAATTGATGAGGCTAGCTGACGTCAATACTTGACAAGAACTTCCTGTTTTAGAAGTAAAAATAAAAATGGATATCTTTAAAAATATAATTTAAGGTAATCAGAATGCCATATAATAAGAACTCCGTTGCACATAATTGGTGCTCCTCTCTCATTTAGCATTGCAGTTTGTCTGTATTCAATTTCCTCACATGGTGTGATTATTGCTTTTGATTATTACTATCTACATCTAATGACAAGTAAACTTCTGGGTTTTTTCCTCAATCCTTTCAAAATGACCTTGTGCCATTCTGCATTTAAGGGGAAAAATACACATGTACCTGGCTGGGCGACATCATAGGTAAGTTTTGCAGTCACAGTTTTGCTACTTCAGTCAGTATTCATGCCGTTTGGCTGGTTGGCTTTGGTGAGCAGCTGTGTGTGAGCACAAGGAAAGACAGAATTTCACCTCAGAGGTAAATCTCTTGTACTGCACTGGCACTTCGGTGTTTCAGGGTTAGTGGTTTTCTGTCAAGGTCAGGCTGCAATTCAGCAATTTAGGCCGAGCACCAGAGTCCCCATCCCAGTCCCCTAATCTAATGTGTCACCCAGTATTTCCCTGGATCTCCTGAACTATTCTCCAAAACTCAGTACAATACTTGAGACCCAAATATTACCATGTAACATGGCAGTGACTATATAAAAGCTCACAGAAGCATGGGTTGAAAGGAAGGTTTTAAACCCTTCCAGTTAAAGAGCCTTTCAAGCTGTAAAGAAGTAACTTTTGTCCTTGTCCCCAGCCATGGCAGAGCTCCCCTTGCTTGGCCACTCAGAGGTGTTGTTAGAAGAACAGCGAAGGTAAGGGAGTGACAACCCTGGATGGGCATGGATGTGAGCTCCTCTCACCTGCCTCAGCTCAGGTGCGAATTTCGGAGGGTCCAGGGTTCTTCTTTCCCCTGGTGCTGGCTGCAGCCTCTTTTGCTTCTCCAAAGGCAAGCTGACCTCTCTGTTGCTCTATGGGTTTGGGCAGGAGAGGGTTTCTTTTACAACCTCCCTTCACCACAACACTCTTCCCCCACAGCCCTCCATTGCAGCATTAGCTGCTTGTGTTATCACAGTTCGCCCCCAGTTAATCTGTTACTTGGGTCTCTGTCCAGGGAATATTAACTTGAAAAAGAGGATCATCAACTTTAACAGCTTTCCTTTCCTGTGCCAGCTGCTGTAATTTCTCCTGTCACCTCTGAGGATTTTCACTCAATAGTGAGACCAAGCTGTGCAGAAAAGGCAAGGAAGTCCTCCATTTAAAATGGGCTCTGCCCGAGGAATGCTCCCCTCCCCAAGCAAAGGCTGAATTCTCTCTTTGGGTCTGTAGAAAGGGCCAGCTGAAATGTGCATATCTAAGTACCATATTTTTCTGAATGTTGACTCTTACAAGATTTTTGATGAGATTACTAGATGACCTCTTAAAGCCCTTTCCCACCCAATTATTTATTATTCTGGGTTGCTCTAAGATTTCATAATGGCTCCTTTATGACTCCTTACATAGTTTACTTGCTATTGAAGTTAAATGAATTGCTTAGTAAATTCCTGGATGCCCCTTTTTATAACTCAATTGAGTGCTGTATTTTGTGGCTCTGAAATCCTTTGGCACCTCATCTGTTCTCCATGAACTTTCAAAAATCACTGCTCAAGGTATCGCACTTCCCTCTACTAGCTCTGTTAGCAATCTCTGATGCTTGTCATTGAGTCCCATGGGTTTATAAATACTTTCCCAGGAATTCTTTTCATCTTTCCTTTTGATTTACTCATGATCCAACCGAATGGTCTGTAGAATCCAATCCTCAGAGTTGTTCCCCCCACTAATCCTTGCCTGTAAAAAGGCAGCAGTAATTGGTGTAGAGACCTCAGTTTCCCAGTGTAGGAGAAATGCTCTTGGTTAAGACTGTCAGCTAAGACCCAGAAAGACTAATTCCTGCTGTCCATCGAGCAGCTTTCCTGCTCATGATTGCAAACACTACATTGGTCAGGTAGCCCACAAATTTTCCTTCTATAAAGGAAAGTTGTTAGTGAGCTACAAAAATATGTGGTCTGAATATCAGGACTGTCAGTGCTTGAAGAACTGACTGTTCTGACCACATCTGATTTGATAATTTTGCTTCAAAATTCAAGTTCCATCAGCTCATCAGCAGATCAAATGGGCTATAACAAAATGGGATTAGGCAAGTTATTGTCACAATTGGAAGAATACTAATTAAAAGCCCATAACACATGTAATGATCGACTGATAAAAAATGTTCTGAATTCCCTTGACATGAACACTGATAATGATATAAATCTGATCAAATCTTTAGTGAACTGGGCTTAGTAAGGAATGTGTAAGCAAAAATTCCCTTGAAAGTGTGAACAATCTTAAGTAATTTGGAAAAAACTGTAATAAAATAAATAATTATTTAGATTAGTTTTACATGGTTCCCATATGCCACAAGCTAATGTATAGTTGAATTTCGATGAAGGAAATTCTCCATTATATAAAGGTACATTTAAGCAGATGAGAAACAAGTTTAGCAGCAATCAAAAAATTAAATTAAAAAATTGAAAGAATTCCTAGTTATCAGGGGCACTTTTGTTGAGGGAATCTTGTGACAATAAGCCATATGGACCAATCTTATTTCTGACTATGTGCTGGTCTCAAAACACTCTGGCCTGTAGCAGAAGCTGTTTAGTTCTGCTCAAAACCCTTCCTGCACGTTTACAGTCAGAAAAACTTCCATGTGATCTAGAGAAGAAAGGCACTGAGGTCCTGATTCTACATACACGCATATGTTTACACCCATGAATTAGAGTGGGAACATTCATGTGCAGAAAGCTTAGCATATGTGTTAATCTTTGCAGGACTGACATGCCCAGTCCTGATACAGATCCTTGATGGAGCTTGCTTTCCTGCCAAGTGTTTATCCTAAGCTCCAAATGGGCCAGTCCTCCCTCACGGCAGGGTGTGAGCTTCCCCCACAGCAAGATCTGCCTGCAGAGAGATTTCCCACAGCAGTTCCAAAAATATGTGCCTAGGATAATACTTTTCCCCACCTTCTGCAAGTCTCAACCCATGTGACATTCAAACTTTTTTCTTATGTCGCATCCCTCTTTTATAGTAGCAAACATCACTGGTTTTTCCCTTTCAGGCTTTTCCAGAGAATTGCTCTTCCATTTGAGTAGCTTTTCAGTACAGGTGATCTCCACCTATGGATATAAGGTGCAGTGGAATTTAATGTCATCCATCCATACTTGCAGACCTCAAAGTTTACTCTAAAATTGGCAAGAGTGTAGTAGGACTTTTATAGAGATAACCAATGCTAATTTAACCAAATATTATTTCAGCTTCTGGACTCCAATAGTTACAAGTGGCAATAACTAGATTATTAGATTTCACCAAATTCAGGCAGTATTTTGATGCGTGGGTGTCAGTTGAAAAATAGACCACGATCTTTAGAGGAGCCCATGCTGTGATATTTCTGAATAGTCTGAATCCACACCATCTTTGAGCTCTGCTCCTGTGATCACAGCTCCGTGTCCGTGTCCTCCCTGATGTGTCCCTTCTCTTTGAATAATTTTATTGTGAGAAATCCTGTCTAGTAACAAACAATATTTTCCTGAGATCTTCAGTAGAGCACTCGTCATTTTTCCTCCTTCTTCCTCCCCCACACTTTCATTTGCTTTCACACTTGCAAATGTCCCTTCTACAGCTGATCACTTACTGTTAAATATAAAATAATGGAAATCTAGCTGGTAGATTTGCCCAAGAGAGATTGTAGGTGCTTAAACAAAACCGTTGCATCCAAAGACCACACTGAGTGACTGATGCACAACTTCACCAACTGGTGTTTACAGCTGAAATATTGCTGAAATGTTTGCTGTGTATGTGAACCACAACAAACTTGCCATTGCCTATGTAAACAAAACCCTCTGCAATCCTGTGCATCTGTACAACAAATTCCAGGGAATATCCACATTCATGAAGGTAATTGAATATTTTTTTCATTTAGGCATTTAAATGGTACTTAGTAGGAAAGCTGAATTGAAATCCAGGCACAAGGATTTTCTAAATGGGGTGATAATAGAAATTCTGCAATGTACTTAAACCTAGGTCATTTGTATTCCTAGAAGTATCACAGTTTTCTGAGCTTCCTGAAAGTGTGATGTGTATCTCTGTTTCCCACATACATTACTCCATAGAAGTAAGTCATCTGTTAAAATAGGCTCTGTAATAATCTGAGAAGTGCCTCTGTATCTAACATGTTTGTTTTGGCAGTTGTGCTCTAGGCAGGTGCGCGGTAGGAGGGAGTGATGGCTGTCCAAAGGGCCTGTGACACTTGGGGACAAGTAAGTAAAATCAAGACATTTGTGAGGTAAAAGTCTACTCTCCCAATCCTCTCATCTTTTATAAACACAAGTGGATCAACAAATCTGGGTGACAGAAATAACCAGATATGTGTGTGCGTTATGTGCATCCACATGACTTCAGCCCCAGGATCTTTGCTTTGGCACCTCCAGAAGCTTTTCTGCTCTATTATTAAGCAGCACAGCACAATGATTACTTTCACAGTAATCACAGTAAAAAAAAAAAAAAAAAAAAGCAGGCATATGACACACAAAATTGCAGCCCTGACCCCTGGGGGCCATTTGTCCAAACCGAAGAGACAAAAGAGTGCTGGGATAAGGATGTGCAGTGGCATGTTTTGGAGTGCTTTGCTAGCAGCTAAAGCCACTCTTCTGTTGCGGATTGCTTGAGGAACACGTTGCCCAAAGCCAGGTATAAGTCTGCTGCTTAGCCCAGAATCTTTCCCTTGGGGATGTAGGCATTGGTATATTTAGCAGGTAAATGTCACACAGGGACCAAAGAGGAGGAATTCTCAGAGTACTGTGTTTTTAATTCAGTCATCCTGTGAGCTCTCCACTGAATAAAACAGGACATCACAGATATTCAATCCTTTGTTACTTAGAGGAACTCCCTAGCCCATTGGAAATTTGAAAAGATCTCATCTGATCCCCACATTGGTGCCTGGTACTATTGCAGTGCTTGTAGCTGGACTTGGATTTTTGACAAACAGATAAACTGTGGGCTGGAGTCAAGGAGGCACCAGCCAGTGCTACCAGGAAGGACTTGCTGTAGCTACACCAGAGGCATGAGCAGCTGGTGCTGTCACCTCCTCATGCATTGTGATTGGAGTGAAGCAGGCAGTAATCTGCTCTGAGCTTGTTCTGTCCATCAATTCAGCAAACTTCTGAAAAGAATTTTTTCGTGTTATTCTCTGTCTGCACAGGCCAGATGAAGCCAGGCATGGTTCCTTTGTAATATGGTGAAAAAACCCCAGAAGTTGAGTAACAGGATACACTCTGCGTGCGTGTTTTCAAAAAATCTCATCCCAGCAATGGCAGTATGGACTGTGAAAGAAGATAATAGCTGTGACTTACTGTTACCAATGGCCTTTAGCTGATTGGCACTTGAGTATGCATGGATGGTAAGGTGCACTGGTTTAGCTTTTTCTTTACATTTCATCCAACTGTGCTTTGAAGGCAGATAGTTATCAGCATCAGTAGGAGTTGGAAACAGCAAGGAATGACATAGTGCAGTGTGCTTCTGCTTTAAGACAGTGCTGTGGAGTTACTGTTTAGCAATCCAGAGGCTCAGTGCATCACCAATATTTAGAACGTTCAGTTACTGCAATCTTTGTCATTCATTGTAGGATATTATTCATTGGTAATACACCTGAAACAAGAAGGACAACAAAGCAGTGAAGAGCTCTGTAGCTCTCATTTTTCCCCATGAAAGGGATTTTCTGTGCGTGACAAATTGTACTCCTGATAGAAATTGTAACAAACTAACAAAATGCATATCTGTTGAATGCAGTAAATCTTTGTCAATAGCACACATACACCAAGGCACAAATCTTCTCCAAGGAAAGTCCTTAGCATTAAGAAGCAATTCCTGTAACAATGTTTATTTTTGCCTTGTGATAGTCCCACACACCTACTTCTGTAGACATTCCAGACGTGAAATTACCTGAAATTGGACAGATGTCTACACAAAATAAACATTCCAAGCTTACAGAAAGAGAGAAAAATTAGGAATTATTCTTCAGTCTGCAGCAGTCAGCCCTGAAAATAACATAGCAGGGGTTGGAAAGCATAGCTCAAGTTAATAACTTCTCTATTGTGGGCTTCAGAGTGGCACAGACTCTTCTTTTTGAAAGGGCTAAAGAGGAGCAAATTCTCCCGGCGCACCCTCCGGTTGTGCCATTGCATAAGTGCAGCGACATGCAGCCTTTGTTAGCTATTTTAGAAGTGGGCCATGTTTGCAGAGCATCTCTGTAAGAGGGTGGCAGTGAGAGAGGATTTCATGCATTTGTCCTCTGAGCACAGTTGCATGCTCTGCTTTGCTGTCCCATCCAGCCTTTTTTTGGTGAATGCAGAGACCAAAATTAATCAGGGAAGTGGGCTGGGCTTTTTACTTTGCATTTGTTTTGGTTACTTTAGTCTTCGTTCTTACTCGGCTGTTTTTCTTTCTTCCCGTATTCCCCCTTGCCCTCCTTATCCCTGCAGATGAACCAGTATTGGAGGGAGCACCTGATGTGCCTTTTCCGCAGGCTGGAGCTGGCCCTGCAGGCAGCAGAGTCCCTGCCGTGGCTGTGGCAAGTGCCCTGAAGTCCCTTGCTGTGCCCCATGCGTGGTGCTTCTTGCCCTGCCTCTCTCTGGGGGGTGGTGCACCCACCCTGCTGCTCCCGTGCTTGCCAGAGCAGTGGCCCAAGGGTGGGAAATGGTATTCCTGGCATGGAAATGGGCTCCTCTCTCTTCCATCCCCGTGCCCAGGGAGGAGAGTGTGCGAGGAAATGGCAAATGAAATACTGTAACTCAGACCTGAGCCAGTGGGCCCCATGAGCCAGTTGATGTGCTAGGTTGAGTGGGTATGTTTAAGGTTGCTGAAATCATTATCTGCAAAATGAGCTCCCACTTTTCACATTTCCTAACAATGCATCTATTTCTATATTCTTGTAGTTTTAGTTAATAATGGTGTATGCAAGTATAATGGAGTCATGTCAAATGCAAGTGTGCAATTGAGATGGCCACAGGTCCAGCCTGAGAGAAGGCTCTCAGTGCCTCTGGAGCAGAAGGGCAGGCAAGAAATTGTTGGAGTAGCTTCTGTGGGCTACTCAGCTCTCCCCTGTCTATGAGCTGACCCACAATGTGCAAAAGCAATCTCCACAGTGCTCTCATGTGAAAACACAAACTCAGTTGGACAGCTCTTGGGATTTGAAATGCACTTGCCAAGTTTATCCGAATTTCTTGGAGATTTATACAGTGCTAGTAGACAAACAGCAAAGAGGAGTGGGGGTCCATCAGCAGGAGGCAGGTATGAAGCAGGTCTGTCAGCTGGCAGATGCTTCTGCAGTGAGCAGCATGGTATTGTGGGGCTCAAGTCATTGCTCCTTTGTGCAGGCATGGCCCATAGTTTGGTACTGAAGTTTTAGCAACAATTAAGAAAATAGGTGATGAAATGAAATGCCTTGCCGAAAGGTTCATGACCATTGATTTTTGAGACAGGGAATTGTCTGAGTGGGAAGCTTTTGTAAGACTTTGGAGATTATTTTATACTACTTAGCTTGTGGTGTGTGTTCTTAGTACATGTTACTGTGAATGCTGTGCAAGAGTGGATCTTCATGGGCACTGAAAGATGAATCATACACCGTGTTCAAAATTGACTTCTCACATTCTCCTAGCTTAACATGAATACACAGACCTGCTAATTTTACTGTAAATACTGAGATACACCAAAACAATCAACCAAGCCAGCCATGAACCAGTTTAAAGAGCTTAGATATGAAGTGGTTTATGACAAAGGCTTTAGCTGCTCACACCCAGTTGTCCATCAGCCTAGCTAGAGGGTCTCTGAGATGTTCCATGTGACTATGAAGAGTACACAATGTCATGGCACAAACAGAGGCAGTCAAATAATGATAATACCTGGATGTCCAAGGACAGAAAGACTCTGAAGACCACTTGAGAGCCTTTTTGGTATACTAACATATATCCAGGACCTCCATGGGGAAGCAAAATGCCTAACAAATATGAGTGCAGAAATTGAATACTTCACATGCAGCTACAAAGCAGAAGTGCCATCTGGTCTAAAAGCAAATACCTGATAGATCTGGGAGCCAAGGAGAAATATCTCATGAATATAATTATCTCCATTACAATGAGAAATATCCCATTACTCTTACTATGTGAGGACTGTGTTTCAGGCAGGATTTATGCCAAATCATCTAGTGTTAAGAGGGATGAAAACAAGGCAAATCCAAGCAGGCTCATTTCAGAGGTAGGCAGAGTCTCCAGCACACCATAGTTTGAGAGAAAGTGTACCATTTTTGCATAAGGCAAGAAAATACTTGAATTAGGGATGTCATTAAGAACTGAGCTGCTTTTCTGGTTATCAATGGCCAGGGAGCTGCTGGCCTATGAAACAGCAGCCTCTTCCTCAACTGGATGGTAGGGAGTGTGTTACATGGAGGGAAAATCAAAGTTTCCTTTTAGTTATCTTTGCTTTAGCCTTTTTTCTAAATATGAAATAGGTGTAGTATCAATGCAATTCTCATGCACACAAGGTTTGTGTTATGCTGGTGGTTTGGAAGTTACCAATGAAGTTATTTCCATACACACCAAGGCATTGATTCAGCCCATTCACAGCCCCTCCCCTCTCTCTCAGCTTTCGTCCATCACTAGTTTTAAGCCATATAAATGAGTTGTAATGCCAGTCATTTCAGCAACACAGATGTTTGCAATAAGCACACAGCTGAGAAGTGTAAAGTGAAGATGAATGTATCATTAGTATGCATAAGTAAACTTTTGTGGCCCATTTGTCAGATCAAGCTGAATTGCATTGAATCCGTCTTTCCAGATTACAAATGTCTTGTATTAAAGCAACAGGTTTTTAAGAAGACTGGGAAAATGTCGTACTCTGATTGCTCACTGTAAATACTTTAGTGCAGAAACTTTGTCCAGTATGTTCTCTCTCTCGGCCTTGGAAATAGAAGCCTAGGTAAAAGCTCTATTATTCCCAGTCTGAGACCTCATTGTGTGAGAGGCTTCCAGATCCTTTCCTATGAGGGAGAGGTTCCTAAGAGTTATCAACTACTGCATCTATGACACGATGTTCCAGTGATATATAGATATGTTCCTTCATTTGTTTTTAAGTTGCTCTTAAACGCATTTTCAGTGGAGCAATGTTTCAGCCAAACAAGACAGGAAGGTAGATTATTTTTTTTTTGCCTTTAAACTACTGAACATTTTTAAAAGTGAGCTATGCTTCAGTGTTTTTTGGCACACGGAATCCATCTTAATGTGGAGTACATGACAAAAAGTGCCATGCTTTCTATAAAGATCTTAAGGAGAATGACTGAGCCCCAGTACCACATTGTAAATTAACTATTGTCCTTTGTCAGCATCGAGTGTGCCCCGTCATGTCAAATAACCACAGCTGGCATCCTGTTTATGAGCATGACCCCCGTTCATTTCATTCACCCAGCAGTGAATAATTCATATAGCAAGTTTTACCCTGGGCAAAATACACTGACATTGAGTCACTAAACTATAGTCATTCACTGAACAAAATAGTTATTCATACTTTTAATGTGAACCATTAAATCTTGCCAATTAAATTTGAGAATGAATCGAATTAATTCATTTAACATCATCTGATCTCACAACAGCGTTGTTGCATGCTTGCTGCGCTTTGCTTTACTTTCCGCCCTTATTTTTTTTTCAAATTGTACCTGGAAACTGATCTGCTGGGCCAAGCAGGTTTTAGTAAGTCCTGTGTAGGGGAAGAACTTTACAGGAAAGAAGGTAGTTCCTAAGTCCTGATGTGGCTCCCTCAGCTTACAGAGTTAATAATCAATTACTAGATGGTAATGTGGTTATTGGTAGCATTTTATGCAACTAAGCAAGCAATGATTGCTCCCAAAAAGCTATCCATGCCTCCTGATGTGTACCTAATACAAAACTCTGTTGCCTGCCAAGACCGAGGGGCTGTGCCTGGAGCAGGATCTTATCTTTCCCCTTGGTGGTGGCTCCTAGGGGCTGGGAGATGAGGTGGGCCTGCTTCAGAGATGGAGGGAGAGCGGTCAAGCCCTCCTGCTTCCTGCGAGACCCTGCCTGGCACATTGCTCCCAGGTAATAAATAGGTAATAGTGCTGTTCAGGTGGGAGAGGCGCACATGCAAGTGAGGTGGAGCAGATGAGGTAGGAGGGGATTACTGTGGTGGTTTTTGCACAACTTGATTTTTGATGAGGAGGGAAGAAGCAAGCCATGGAAGTGATTTTTTGTGAGGACCTGCTAAAAGCTTCCTCCGTGCCTAACAAAACTAATCGCTGGCTGGCTCTGAGAATGGGCACGTGCTAAGCCAATTAGAAAAGCTGGTAATGCCTCTATGATGACATATTTAAGAACAACAAAACCACAGGAATTCTCTTTCTTTTTGACGTCCAAGGGGTGGTGAGGGCGCTAGCGGGGCCACCAGGCCATGCCGCTGGGCACCATCCCAGCGTTGGGAGCGGCCTCGCCGCTGCCGCCAGAAGTGGCCCCGAGGTCGAGGGTGGCCAGAGCCAGAAGCAGCCACGTGGCCGCTGCCATCTTGGCACAGCCAGCGATGGAAGTTGCCTGCCTGGCCACTTCCAGCCGGCCGCACCACAAACAGAAAGGCAAAAGCAGCGGCAGCAGCTTCTCCTTTTCGGCACCCTGCGTGAAGAGAGGCGCTAAATGGAGCCGGCACCGCGGCAGCCGGCACGACTTGCACAGTGCCGGTGGGGATTACATGATCAGCAACAAAAGGCACAGTGAGCAACTCCCCGATGCAGAGCCCAGACGAGATCAACCTTCCAACCCTGCAGAACTCTATAAAAACTTTTCAATTGATAGAACTTGAGAACAGATGAACCTATGGACACTAATTCTCTCCAGAGTCAGAGAAAAGGAAAAGGTGAAAACACCAGAAGAGAACAACATGGCGACAATAAAGTTGGTGCAAAGGAGAGAGGGGGAGGAGGAGGTGCTCCGGGCCTCGGAGCTGAAATTCTTCTGCAAGCTGTGGTGGAGACTGTAATGCAACAAACTGTTACCCTGTAATTCATTAAGTGCATGAGGGAATGCAGAATTCAGCCACAGCCCATGAAAAAAAGGTGCTTGTGCTGGAGCGTGTGGATGCTGAGAAGCTGTGATCTGGTGAGAGGCTTGAACAGAGAGAACCCTTGCTTCCAGAGATAGAGGAAGAGGACTCTTGCTTTTATACTAGAACAGCTTATCCTTAAAAGACTGTACCCCATGAACCAAATGGTCCGTGAAAATACAGTTGTGGGAAGACTGCTTTGCCCATGGGAGGAACTCATGTTGCAGCAGGTTAGGGCAGGACTGCTTCTCCTGAAAATTGAAACCGCGTTGGAAAAGTTCACAGAGAAATGTCTCCTGTAGAAAGGCATAGCAAAAAAAACTTCTCTCCCTAAGCGAACTGAAGAAAGTTTTGGGGTTTTTTTAGAAGTGACAAACTGACTAAAACCCCCATGTTTTTTCTCCCTGNCTTGCTTTTATACTAGAACAGCTTATCCTTAAAAGACTGTACCCCATGAACCAAATGGTCCGTGAAAATACAGTTGTGGGAAGACTGCTTTGCCCATGGGAGGAACTCATGTTGCAGCAGGTTAGGGCAGGACTGCTTCTCCTGAAAATTGAAACCGCGTTGGAAAAGTTCACAGAGAAATGTCTCCTGTAGAAAGGCATAGCAAAAAAAACTTCTCTCCCTAAGCGAACTGA
>VZSE01004915.1:154481-191337 GCA_013398275.1 Promerops cafer | reverse complement strand
AACATTTTTTTTTCCTAGAAGTGAAGTCCATGCTGACAACAGGATGATACCAGCTGGGATCTACCTTTCTGATATGAAATCATGAGGATTACTCATGTCTAAAAATAACCTCATGCTGAAATTCCCTTGTTGGATTAAGATCTAAACCCTGCAATTGTCACTTTTCCCACCAGTGTCAGGGGCTTAACTAAATATACTGTCCACACTGCTGCCTGACATTCCCAGATTGTTTCTCTTTCCCCTTTCACTGGAACTTCTCCATGTTTCTGTAAGTTTATTTTACTTTTTGGTTGCTTGCTTGTTCTTCTCACCAATTCATCACCTTTCCTGCTACATTCCTTTCCCCGGCCATATATGATCTCCCATTCTGGCCTTTCCATTTCTTCTCCAAAGTTTGCTTCAAACTTGGGAGAAGATATCCAAACTACAAATTTCTGCAAGTGGTGGAAAAAGTGCATACAAATTTACCCTGGATTTGTGTCTCTTCCATGCAAGAAAGGGTAGAAGTGTTCCCAGGGCTGGGCCAATTTGCTGGTAGGGACACTCTGATGTCTAACAAAAGCTGTGCTGACACAAAGGCATTTCCAGGTGACATGCAGTCTTTTGGATCAGTCTGATGAAAACAGCAGACTCATGGTTTAGTCATATGTGGAGAGCAACTAAGACCAGACATGGGGAAAAGGCAAGGACTTCATGCGAGTCCAGCGTTTTATTCTGTGCTTTGAAATAAAAAAGTTCACAAACAAGTTTTTAAGCTCTTAAAGATGTGTGGAGTTTGACAGCATCCGTGTGTGAGGAGAACACTGAACGCTCTTGAGGAACAATTACCTCTACAGCCTCTTTACCTGGGTGCAAACCCCCAGCTCTAGTGTTACATAGGAGAAGTGAAGTCACAGACATCATTTCTCATAATTCAGTGTAAGCTCCCCTCATCCTTGCTTACAATAAATAAGCCCCTCTGTCCAGAAGGAAATAATTTTCCNCAGCCTCTTTACCTGGGTGCAAACCCCCAGCTCTAGTGTTACATAGGAGAAGTGAAGTCACAGACATCATTTCTCATAATTCAGTGTAAGCTCCCCTCATCCTTGCTTACAATAAATAAGCCCCTCTGTCCAGAAGGAAATAATTTTCCCTCTCTGAGCTGCTTTTTTTTTTCTCTTGGCCTTCCTCACCACTGCATTGATCAATGTCTCAAAGAGGTCTTAATATGAGAATTTTCCTAATGCACAATGTGTGCAAGATTAAGCTTTTTTCAAGGATTTGCTGGTTCAAAATAATATATTTCACAATAAGAAGAACAATTGCCATTCTAAATATCAAAGCACAATGATACACACTTTGTAGTTCTGGTCCAAAGGACACTTTTGTTTCAAATTCCCTCTTTTCAGGAGCTGCTGCTTCTGAAATTTCTCACTGTTGTTAAGTAGCCCAAAGGGGGATTTTGTGTGTATGCGTGTGTGCATGGGAAGTTTGGCATAATTCATTCAGGATATTGAGGTAATGGGGTTATTCTAAGCATGAAACAAGCTAATTTTCATGCCTTTTGGAAGCTGTTCTCCTGTTTGCCTAATTTCAGACTGTTTCCCTTTTGAAGGGTTACTCCTGTACACTGCAGCTGATGTGGCTGGTCTGACCAGGGCAGCAGAGCTGACCAGCAGGGACTGGTCCTGACATGGGCACCAGGCTCTTGTCCATCACATGGGGTAAGCCCTGTCGAGCACAAGCCATGGGTAGGGCCAAGGGGAACCACAGCCTGCAGTCTCCTCACTCCTCCCAGCACGACCACTCCATCACCTGGAAGTCTCATGGTACTCCCCAAAACAGATAGGAATGTCCTTCAAATTTGGGAGGTGCTGGAAGCAATCTTTCCAGGCTCATTGCCTCACTGGGCTGCGTGAACTGTGATTTTAACCACACTGAACTCAGACCTTCATCTCCTCACCAAAAAGAGGAGACAAGCAGCAGCACCTGCTCTTACAGGGGACATATCCACCAGTCCATCCCACCTCCCCCATGTTAGTACCATTAACCACAAGTTAGATGCTTTGAGTGTACTTAGAGGTCTGGAAGTGAATGACTCCTAAAATCCCACTGACAGCACAGGAGGTTAGGTGCTGAATTGGTTTAGATGCTTTCAGATCTTCCCATCCCACAGCAAACTTCTGCCAAGCTCCTACTTGTATCTTTAGGGATGAAACTGGGAGGTTGACCCCTGAGCATGCACACTGTGCTTGTGTGCCTTTGCTGAAAGCCTTTGAAATCCTTTCCCCCAATTTGATAAGACAACAATTTACAGCTGATTTATGCCATATCCCAGTCCTTCTCACTGTTATCCTGAAAGTACAATTGAAATATGCACGATTCTGATGATGATGTACAATACCCATAAACACTGCTGCTACCTCAGCTAAGCCCTGCATTCGCCCCACAGTCCATATGATGCTGTTATTATGGATATGTAAAACACACGTGACGAGAGACACTCAGTGATTTGGGGAGGCCAGACTCCCAAATTCCAGCGTGATGGGAGCTGCATGTTGTGCCAGGCAGAGGAGGGACAAAGGTTTGCCAAGGGAGGTTTCATTTCACCTCAGAGCTGTCCCCATGCTGCAGCTGGCAGGGGACCAGGGCAGCTCCTGGCATCCTTTCTCGCCATCTCAGGGTGGCTCTGATTTATGCCTGGCTCCAGTGGCCCTCCAAGGGCTGTCCCATCCAGTGACATCCCCTATCTCCTGGCCATCCCACACAATTTCCACCCAGGCCTGGTTTTGGGCAGAGAAGTAAGGATTACTCTGCTTATACTTGGCATATCTCGAGTTCCCAGTTATACAGGAGGCTGTAAGCTTTATGGCAGACAAAATATTTGTGTGACATGTGAATTAATCAATAAAACAGCTATTGGTAGTGGAACTGATCATGTATGTCCCTGGCAGCTGAGAAGGTGCATTCCCAGCCCCCGAAGCTTACGAAACAAAACAGATTACCGCCGAAAATTTAATTCCAAACTGTGAAATGACAACTCAAAGAAAGGCTTTTGTTTTCCATCTCCTTTTTTTCTTGAGCTGAACAGTACCTAACTGTTTAACACGCAGGGAAGGATTATTTATGTAGGGCTCTTGTGTAGGTAAAGCGCCACGTCCTTGGCCCTCTGCCCACGTAGCTCAGCGCGGGATCTCTTGTTACAAATTGCAGCTGTGTAACATAACAGGAAACGTGAGGCTTTAAGTTATTCCACTGGAAAGATTAATTATTTGGAAAATAGTTATGCAGCAGCTTTGTGTATTTTTGGAGCAAAGGTGGCCAGCACCATCTTAAATTTAAAGAGAGAAAGTTGCTGGGAAAAGAAAAAGAGGAGCTTTGGGGAGTGAGAGAGTTTTGGGACAATTTTATTGTAATTTTTTAAAATAGTGTTTGAAATGTCTGCTATGATGAAAGGAGCAAAGCTGAGCTACACAAAGGACAGCCGTGGCAGGGTGAGGGTGAAGGAGGAAGGGGATCTGTTGGATTCAGCTGGACCTTGACCCTTCCCATCCAAAATTTCATCCATCTACTTGGGAGGAAAGTATGGGAATCCTGCAGACAGGGGAGACAGATGAGAAGTGACTTTGGAGGCACAGGCTCAGCGTGGCAGGTCGTGGTGTTCCCAAAGTGTGCTGGGACAGGCTATGGTAGGACACTAAACTCTGGGGAGCCTCTTCCCTCCAGGCAAACACTCTTGAAAAGGCAAGCATGGTGTCTGGGGGGGAACTACTTCCGTGGGGCAGGGGATGGAGTGACAAGTGGTACCTCCTGCTCACCAAAGTAGTGTGGCCAGCAGGATCAGAGCAGTGATTGTCCCCCTGATGCAGCACAAGTGATGCTGCACCTCAAACCCTGTCTTCAATTTTGGAGCTCTCACTACAAGAAAGGCATTGAGGTGCTGGAGCATGTCCAGGGAAGGTCAATAAAGCTGGGAAAGTGTCTGGAGAAGCTTCTAGGGAAGCACTGGAATAGGCTGCCTTAGGAAGTGGTGGAGTCACTATCCCTGGAGGTATTTAAAAGACGTGTGGATGTGGCACCTGGGGACACGGTTTAGTGGTGGCCTTGGCTGTGCTGCTTTAATGGTTGGACTCAATGACCTTAAAGTCCTATTCCAAAAGGAGCCCACAGTTCTGTGTCAGTCCCTCAGCCTTCCCCAGGCAGCCCTGAGCTCCTCTATAGAGCCAAGCTCCCAGGATGTTAGTTCACTCCTCTGCACGTGAGCAATCACCCCAATTAAAGGAAACCACTCGAAGAGCCAACTCGCTGCTGCCGTGCCTTGGCATGCAGGGTGACAGCCAAGTCCTGCCAGAGCCTCTGCAGATGCTTCCCAGTGACTTCAGAGACATCTGCGGCCAAAGCAAAATATCTCCCTGATTAGGATTCCTCTTAGACCCAAATGTGCTTAAATGCTGGAGCCCTCTGGAGGGATGTGGTTTGGACAAGGACGTGGTGGTTATTTTTAGGCAGCACAATGCACCTTTTAGTAAAGTTTTTCCACTTAGACACTTAATGCATGGCCATTTTGCAAGAGCAGCTGTTCCAGAGCTAGCTTTGAGCTAACCTGGTCTCCTGGGGTTGTTGCCCACTGCAGTGACAGGCACCTGGTGGTCCCTCTCTGTTTGCTCAGCTATAGCTGCTGAAATTAAAGCCCCAAGGGAGAAACCCATCTGCATGAACATCTCAATGGGTTTGGGGATGAAACTCATGAAAACCGTGACTTTTGGCCTGGCAGTTGTGCTCTTGGACCCCTTTCCTCTCCTGCAGGCAGAAGGAACAGGCAAGAGATGCCCCAGGAGCAGCAAGACGTAGAATCCAAACCGTGTCCATCATCCCTCCTTCCATCAGCAGGCTGGGGAAGACTGTTTTCAAAGCAGCCCATTTTTCACAATCCCTTCTGGGAAAAGGACAATTAATAATAGAAAGAAGATGCACTCAAGGTGCAAATGTCTCATAATTGATGCAGGACAGTCCATTATTTTTAATTTTTATGTTTCAAGTCCTGGCAAAGTAAAGCATCAGTTTAAGAAGGGGCGTAACGAAAGTTTCCTATAAAATCAAGAATGCTTCCTATGTAAGTAGAAAACCAAACAGAGAGAGCAGTCTCTTAACTTTCCAAGTTTTGTATTTCTGCCTCATTTGCTGCTACCTCAGACTAACCAAAATCTCCATGTTTGTCTAATATAAAACCCCATATTTTTGCAAAACTCTTCAAGCCACAGTAGTTTAGCTCTACCACAATAATCTGACATTCTACTATAGCAAATGTTACTGTATGAAATAAAACACTGTATATTTAAGAAAAAAAGGAGGAAATTATTTAATTTAATGTAGTAATTTCAATGAATTTGATAGAAGACAGGAGACATATTTTTCACCAGCCAAAAAATAACACTAGTCAAAGGCTACTTTCTTCACTGCATTTGCACCTCATGTGGCTGTTGGCTCTTCTATACCCATAAATGCACTCCCAAAGCAGACTCCACAAAATTCTTCTGGTCTGGGACCTGAAGAATGCCACCCTGCCCCATAGCACACATCACCTGAGTGGTGCCTGGGCAAATGATCTCTGGTATCACCACAGCACAAGTGAATTACAAGTCAGCTCTGAGTCACCTTGCATATCATTGCATGCCACTGAGCTGTCTGAGATAGGACCACGGTCATTCAAATGGAAAGAAAGACCTGGAGAACACCATCGTGCCCAGCTGTAAGTCCTGCTGGGAGAAATATCTCTTCTGTCTTCTGGGGCATGGTCTACAGGGACAACCCAGGATGACAAAGCTCCTTATTTGGGTTTTTCAGAGAACTGCTTGAAGTTGGATGAGACAAACAGAAGGCAAAAGTGAGGTGTGTGAGGAAAAGGTCAGTGCATAAACCTTTTCCGAGGAAAAAAGAAGCCACTGTGCCTAGCAGAAATGTGGTTAGGTCTGAGGCTAGCAAAGGGTTCAGCTGAGAAACAAGGACAGCACAGATAAGCTAAGAGGAGCTTTCAAGAAACCAGGTCTTTTGGGCAAAGCAACCAATCTTCTACATTCAAAAGTCGCCTGAAGACAGAAGGTGCCTGGAAGAGCAAGCTTTTAGTGCCAGCTCACCTACAGCCTCACTGCACAACCAGAATCAACACCAGAGAGGTTGGCTGACACAAAGGTCTTTGGAGTTTGCCAAAGAGCCAGATGTTCCTTGCCATGGGGGAATTATCTTCCTCACCCTGGCATCTGGTTCCTGTATAGCTGCCCGTAAAAGAAGGGGACAGGCACATTGTGCAGAGGGGCAGGTGGCACATTGCAATGGCTTTTTCAAATAATTACCAAGAAGAAGTATTACAACAATTTTTGGCTGAAATGATACAGATAAACACCATGAACAAGTTCTGTGAGCGTGGCTTAGGGAATCACTGAAATTAGTATTTATCTCTTGATATTTCAGAGTGCTGGGGTAGATGATTTCAGGAATGAAGGATTATTTGGTAATAAAGCCCTGTTTGTGGTGCTGTGCAAAGAGCAGATCCTGAAATGAGCAGGCAGGCAGGCAAGCTATGAGTTATCCTGTGCCCACTCACACTGATTCATACCCTAAGGGCAGAACACCAAGCTTTTGCTAACCTTCCTGCAGGGTTGGGCATTTCAGAAACTACAAAAGAACAAGCGAAGGCCTTCAAAAATAAGACAGAAAAATAGTGATTCTCTTCATACTCCTTTCAAGCAATAAACAAAATGTTTGTGTTAGAGGCTGTTGCAAATCTGGCATCTCAGTTATGTGCTGGGGTCAGACTGCTGCCTTCATAGAGCTCTGTGGGGTCCTTCCCTTGAGGAGGGCATTTTCCAGGTGAGAAAAGCAGTGTGAGCCCAGGAACCAAGGCTCCAGGTGCAAATCCCTTCCAGATGGGGGAGGGTTATCTGTTGCAGTCCCCATGGGGCAGAAGTTACACCAGCCTCAGTGCTCCCCACCCTGGGTCTGAGGGTTTCCAGCCAGTCCTTCCTACCTTTCCTTGGCTGCTGCTCCCCCACCATCCCACTTTGGCCCTTGCTCATCTCCCTGGAGCTCAGAAGAGGCAATGGGAATGTCTTAAGAAGAGAAGTCTGGAAAAATCAGGAATGCTTCCTAAAGCCCTGGTTTGTGTGACATCCATCTGCTCAGAGCGCACATTGGTGGGTTGTTTTTTCTAAATTGGAAGCTGTGATAAACTCAGCTGCTGTCGGCTCCATCACCATCTTTATCCTTTGGAGTTAATTGGCTGAGATGAAAGGGGCTATTCCCACTTCACAGATAACTCCTGGCCTGCATGCCAGGGCAGACCTCTGCATCCTACCATAACACATCCTGGGCCTTCTTGATTTTCCCAGAGCTGCCAAGGGAGCAGGGAGGGGGTGCAAGTGACATTGGGCATCCTCGGGATGCAGCTTGGACCACACGTGGTGGCCCTGCTCGGCTCCTGAGCACTGCTGGTGGAATCATGGTGGAGCCTGGGAGACATCTGAGCCACCAACACCAGCAATTAAGTGTAATTATCTAAGGGGAGTGTGTGTTACATGGAAACACAGTCCTGCCATGAGCGCTGATGTTCAGAGGTAAACACAGAGCTCAGTGGGGATAGAAAAGTCCACTCACTTTGAATTTTTTTTTTTTCATACAGGCCTGCTCACCGTTACAGAGCTGAGCCTTAGGGGGTTGATTTCTTTACAGAGACAGCGTTCAGGTGTTTGAGGTTCACCCCACTGCCCACCAGATGCCATAATGGGATGACAACCTGGCCATGTCCTCTGTGCAGAATGACCTCAGCAAATCCTACCCATGGGGGGATTGGTGAGACACTGCCATGAGGAAGAGAGAAATCTCAGGAGCTCTCAGTGTGGAGAAGGTGAGGTGAACATCCAAAGAGTGGGTGAAGATGGGCCCTGAAAACTGGGAGTTCCCCATTTTATGGTTTCTATGTGGTTTCAGTCACCTTGAGTGGGACTGAGCAGGAAAGGTAAAACAATGACCTAGATAACATTGCTGGGCAAAACAAAGGACAAGATATTTATTGGGGGGTAGCTCCTGGCTGGCTCCACTCAGGCTGCAAAGAGTTTACTCTTCTCAAGACTAAATCTCAGATTAAAAGGAAGATCTCAAACATTAAAGGACCCCAGGGCCCAGCCTGGGAAGGAGGGGAGTGGAGAGGCTGTGGAACCATGCCCACTGAGGAGAGCAGCCACATCTTTGAAATAAGTAAAAATGGCTTTACTTGGCTGGGGCTGGTTTGATGTTAATCCACCAACTGGCAAGGCTCACGTGCCTTCAGACCAAAGGGGCCATGGGGCACAAAATCCCAGACAGATGTGCCAGAGCCACCTGGGGGAACTGTTCCTCTGCTTGGAGGGACCACTGTGCCACATCCTGTTGGATCTCATGTTGGACAGCATGCAACACATCAAAAGAGGTGGCAACACCTCCTCACCCTAAAAAAGGAGCACCTGGGGGAGAAAAAGCATTGCAAGGAAAAAAAAATTTGAAAAACATCCCTCTTTGGGTTGAGGAAATTTGGTGGTATCAGGCAATATTTTCAAAAGTGGCTGGTAATTATAAAAAAAGGAGCCATGGGTTTGTGCCAAAGTCTCCTGAAGTTACCAGGGAAATGACCTTGGATCTGTCTCGATCAGGATTGAAGGGGATGGTGCATTATATAACCTCAACTTTATATTACAAATGCCTCAGGACACTGGGGTTTTTACATATCAGGCAGAGTACTTGGTGAGAGGCTTTGAGGTGGGAATTGCAGCCCTCTATTTTTCTGAGCATCACAGAAATGTATCAAGGCCGTAGGGAACATTAATATATTTTATTGGACAAGCCACTAGAGCTGGAAACCGCTTGTCAGCTGTTGGGTGCACAAAAGCTTCCAGAATAAAAGCAAAAAAACTTAAAAGCTTTTATAAAGTTCCCAGAAATCTCCCACTTGTGCCAACAACACCTTAAATAAACCATCAAAAGTAGCCAGACAAAAACTAAAAATATTCACAGAAGCCAAAGAAGTTCTGTAAGTGTGGATCAACTTTGGACAAATTATAGCTGCTTTGCTTGAAAGGCAAAATTTTTTCCTACACAATAAAAAATCCTCCTTTTTTTCTAATTTTCTATCAAGACACGAAAATTTAATGAAGAGATTGATTGAAAACCAGCGAGGCTCGACACAGATGGAACTCTGACCTAAGCAGTTTTTATTGATTCAGAACTCTGATTTTTTTCTAAAAATAGCACTATAGGAAATCCCTGTGGATTGGCAGGATATTCTTGTGGTTGGTGGGAGGGCCTGAGCTATCCACGTATCTTGAATGAACAGGACCTGATGGTGAGAGAAATATTAATATTATGAATGAACCTGACCTGGAGCATTCCAGCTCTGGATCCTCATCCCATTTTGTGTTTGATCCTCTTCAGTGTCCAGGACCAGACAGCTCATAAGGCTGAAGCTCTTCCAGTCACTGGACTTGGATTTCTGAGAAATTCAGTTGAAAAGACAAGTTAATTCAAGGCAAAAGAGAGTATTTCTCATTTTCTGTATCCTGCTTCCCTTGTTTTGTGAGTTGTAAGGAAGATTAAACAATTTCCTGGGAACCTGTACAGCTGAAGAGTTACTTGATCACTTATTACCCGGGCACTTGCTGCCTGCTTTGTCTATCTAGAAGGCATTAAAAAAATAAAAGCTCTTGCCCAAGTAAGAGGTTGGATATTACTTTGACATTTCTTATTCATATTCAAAATCTGCCACGTTGGGTCAAGCTGTCGTGTTTATCCCTGCAACTCCTCTCATTCCAGACACTTCTCCATCAGAAGAAAAGGAGGATATTAAAAGCAAAGTCCACAGGTTGTGCTTCTTGTTTGCTCTGCAAAAGGAATTTCAAGAGAGGCTGACATCCCAGTATGACCATAGGCACCAAGGAAGGATTTCATGATGCATAGGCCAGGATTGAAATGAGGACTGCAGAGCAGCATCTCCTTCTCTTTGGGCTCCTTACTGAGCTGAGGTTTTTGTCAAAGGCACAAACCCCCAGCCCCTTGCAATGTCAGACATTTGTTTAAGTCATGGCGGCTGTCATTGTAAAATTACAAATCATTCTGCATAATGCCATGCTGATTACCATGAAAGCAATGGCAGGATTTGAATTTTACTCCTTTTTTTTTTTTTTGCCTTTGTTGCTCAAGACAGCAGCCTCACCAAGGCAGCATTTTGTGCTCAGGTCTGCGTGGCTGGCCCGACATCACTTCTGCATTGCTCTTCTGCCATTTGACAAAAAGATTCAGCAGGTACCTTAGGGCAGGTGGATGATCCTAGAGAATCCTTATAAAGGGCTCCTGCTCAGATTCCCCTCAGCAACAGCACAGGGGAAGCAATTTTCAGCTTCCTTTTCCTGGAAAGCCTGGAGAAGAGAAACACAAAAGCCTGAAGTCACTTGCCCTTGCCCGCATTCACAGCACAAGTGGCAAAGAAGGACTTTGCACTTGGATGTCTGGAGCCATGGGGAGTGACACACCCAGCCACTCACCCAGGGGTCTCCCAAGTGCCTGTAGCAGGATGCTACCATCCAACAGAGCTCAGCTAACATCCACCACCTCAAGTGTTTACCCTCAGTATTGCTCTGTAGTCGTGGCTACCCCTCCCACAAAAGCTGGTTTAGACTGTTTAAGATGAGCCCAGATTAAACCATGACATCAGTGTCATTGTGTTTTTGCAGTAGGAAGGTCCTGGAAATTTTGACCAGGGGGATAATTAATGAGGGAAGGTGCTTGGGAAGGTGCTTTTTTGTGATGAGCATTTATCCAAAGGGAATCCTCGACCGAGAGACAATATTTTGTAGTCATGACAAAAGCTGGCACTTAATTCTATTTGATGTGAAGAAAAAAATATCATTGTCAACATTTATTTCTCTCTGCTAGAGAATAAGAGACTGCTTGACTCAGGGACTTTGCTGTGGGGAGTCATCTGGATTAAAAAATAATTAAGAGAGATGTAGAAATGAACTATGACAAGGGGCATAGTTATGAAACAAGAAGCAGAAGATGGGCTGGTCTTTTCACCTTAGCCATCAGTAAACCCAGCTAATCCAACCACAAACAAAATGTATTTCACTGCCTCTCTCTGCCTGGACAGCCAGGGCTCCTGCAATCACCCCTCCTGCAAAAAGCAAGAGAGTCCCAGGGGCATCAGCTTGGACAGCCAGATGTGCCTCTTGGCCCCACACTGTGCCCTGCCTTGACCAGAAAGGTTTTGCCAGAACACTGCAGAGCTGGAGGTGTTGTGCTTGCCCCATTTCATGCAGCTGGACTCTGACCCAAATTCATTATATATGTGTTCCACTCAGTAAACACATACAAGTCTTACATAGGTCTCCTTCCTTCTGTCCTGTAGCAATTTAGGTGGTAAAACTGCAATTCATGTGGTGTATTGATAAAATTCTGTCTTTGCTGCACACAGGGCAGTGTCTGAAGGGGAAGTACAGACAGGGGGGTTTAGGGTGGTGCTCAGGTGCTTTGCTGATCCCCACTCCCAAAGATTCTTCTCAAAGAAGTCTGAAGGGTCTTTGTGAAGAGCCCAACGATGGGATTTTTGGACTCTGGGAGGAGCTATGGGTCACAAGAGCATATGGAAAATGTGCCAAAAATGGGGTCCTGCTTCAGGCCCTCAGGCATCAGGCCCTCAGAAGAGCTCTCATGTCCCCCTCCCTCGCTGGATCCTGCTCTGTGTAAAGTGGAATCCACCACTGGTTCACCACCAGGCTTCCCAAGGACTTACAATACACTGTAAATGAAGCTTTCTGCCTTTTAGCCCACCCCTGGAAATGCTGTCTTCCCTCTTCCTGGCACCACAGAGTTGCCAGCAGCGCCATTTCAGAACGCAGAGAAGAGACGTTCATCTTCTTCTGTAACACCCTCAGTTTTTGCTTAGGTCGAGATGTGCTCATCTACCATTTTCTGGTGAATCACAAGCCAGAAAAAGATTCTGGATGCTTCAGAGAAGGGCTGCACGAAGCCCTCAGTCACCATGAGTCACTTCTCTGCCAAATGCTAATTTTGCATCAGAAGCGTGTTTTACTTTTGAGAGGACTTTTTTCCTTTTTTTTTTCTTCTCAGTTCAGTCATTTGAGGACACATCCTGCCTGGGAGGTGGTGAGCACCCAAAAATCCTGTGAAATTTGTGGGTGCCAGAGCTTCTTATGTGGGATTTGGGACTAGAGCTTCTTTGGCTGTTACTTAGTGTAGACATCCTGATTTCAGAGGAGCAACTTAATTTTGTAATCAGTACAGTGGTCTAAGCAGGATGTTAAAAAATAATCAGAAAAGGTGAAGTTTCACATAGCAAGGAGGAGGATTTCTTAGGGGGTCCTTGAAATGACATCTTTGTTTTCTTTCTTGGAACTATTTGCTGCCATCGTACTTGAAAAAAGTCTTATTCCCAATGGCAGTAATAAGGATGCCTGGCAGGTTTTATGGCATTTTCAGGACATTTCCTCTCTCCAAATCTGTATGCTTGTGTCCTTCTCCCTTTCTCTTCCTTCATTTCATCAAGCTAAACCACGTGAGTATTAACTGCCATGGTAAATACATGTCAATGAGTTTAGAGGAAATAGTGGTACCATCACAAGCTTCCCTTTTCCTTGTGGATAAAACTTGGTAGGTCTTGTTGGATCCACATACACTGTCATGTTTAAATGCTTAAACATCAGCCCTCCGTGGGCAAAGCCTCTGGAAACACACTGTACAGGAAGATGAAGCTTGCAGAGGACATCCCTCCTCAGAAACTGAGTCAGAGAGGATGCCAGATATGACCCTGTTCCCCAACAAACAGGATAGATGCTGCACCACAAGCAGCCACATGGAAGTTTCTCTTCTTCCTTCCTTTCCCATGTAGCTGAAGGTTAGAGGTTTCCACCTAACTGAGTGTTGGAGCAGAGGCTGCAGGTGGAGGACAACCTGCAGAGCCAAGCTGTGCTTGCTTGGTAGGGTAACGTGGAGCAGCTCCATTGGGGATCAGAAAGCCAAGGTGGAGAGGGGAGCAGACAAAAAAAAAGACAAAGAGGAAACAGAATTCAGAAAATTCTTCAACCCCCCTCTCCCACCATGAGCATGATCACTGTACACTCACATGAAGCCTGAAACACCAAAGAAAACACAGGCTGTAGCCCCAGAGGCAGTAGGAAGAATGAAGAGAGATATCCACCCTCCTCCAGGAGGTGTGGGACATAGCCTGGCACAGGGAAACCCGCTCTGCTTCTTGCTGGAAACAGGCCCAAGTAATGTCTTCAGTGCTGAGACCCTGAGTGAAGGCTTCCAATGATTTATTTACATCTGGGATTGTCTCCCCTTGGTGTGCAGGGCTGGGGCTCGCTAGTGAGAGGTGGGAAAGCTCTATTAAATCATTAAACCTCTCCCCTGAAGCGTGGGGCCTGTGCTCTCCATCTGATAGAGACTGATACTGCAGTTTGTCTCTGTCAGAAGTCTTTGAACACTTAGCATCTGTCTCTTAATCTCGTTTTCTTAAAATACCACATCCTTGGGCTCTGCTGTTATTTCAGCAGAAAAAGGGAAAGGTGAAGGGGAAATTGTGCTTAACCAACCTGAAGGAGGTGACCGGGTGGACGCAGTGGGAGTGGTGGATGTTCTTTACCTCAGCTTCAGCGAGGCTTTGACACTGTCTCCTGTGACATCCCCCTGGATGGAGTGCAGGTTAGAGGAGGGGATGGCAAGGTGGGTTGAAAAGCAGCTGAATGTCAGGGTCCAGAGGGCTGTGGTTGGTGGCACAAAGCCCACTCAGGGGAAAATGGTGCAGCCAGGGATTGACAGTGGAGCCCCCCAGTGCTGCCCCACATCTCTGTTAAGGACCTCAAGGAGACAACAGGGATGCATCCACAGGGAATTCATAGATTATATAGGAGCAGGTAACCTCCAGAGGTCTCTCCCCACCTCAGCCCTGCTGTGATTATGGTTTATGGTTATGACCTTTTTCCCAATGAGGAAGCCTTCTCTGCCTCAGGTTGCCTATATTCTTCTAGGAATCGTCATCCAAGATATGTGGCATCATCAGCTAAAGATTTCCAGCGTGGGGAAACTGAGTCCTGTTCCCAGGGTTCCAAAGGCAGATATTCAGCAACCAGTACTAGCTTTGATCAGGTATTTCACTGCTCTTTCCCAAAGAGATGATATATTAATCATAATCTTTGGAGGGTTTCAGCAACTATGGGATTTTTTAATCCAGTGAACCAGAGCTGTGTTACAGCTCCGTGATATTAGCAGAGCCTTCCTGCATTACACCTTGCCTGTAAGTTTTATTTCAACAGGGGAAACCATTTGTTCCCTGCCACCTCCTGACTTGGCCAGACATTCACAAGTCTATTGCTAACCTGCTTTCTCTAATGAAAGCATCAATTCCCAGCAGCGATAGTTGTCATTAAATCAATAAGACACGTAACCCATTCTTCTGGTGCCTCACAAAAATGCTCAAGCAAATTGTTAACAAGATCTGCTGATGCTGAGGTCCCACAGTCCGGAAGCCTCTGCAAAAAAATAGTGGCATTTGGCTCACAGAAGAACTTTCCTGGTTTGCTTTGTTCTCTGAAATATTTTAACCCTGTTTTCCCTACAATTTTTCAGTGTTTGAAACCTGTGGAACAACTTTGCTTGGGTGGAGGCAGTTCAGGCTGGAACAAAGCACTGACAGCAAATATCAAGGATAGTTTTCTGCAGGTAGTCAAACACTGCCTCAGAGACTGTCAGTTCTTGGTTTGCCCAGCAATTTATTTTTTTCCCCAGGAAAGCACTAAACTGGCTCCTAGTGATCCCTGAGGGGTTTCCTTCTCTCCCTGGGATCTATTCCTGATATTTTTCCTAAACGACTTGAATGTAAAAGCATGGCCTCTTGTAGTCTCCCAACACCCTTCTGGGTGGTAAAAAACCTGTTCCTGGAAATCTGGAGGCCAGCTAATGTTTTAAGGATGAAGAGATGACCCAAAGGTTGGCAGGTTGGCAGTTTTGCCTCCTGAATATTTCTGACATTAAAGTGCAGCTGACGTGGCTTTTCTCTCAAGCACTGGGTGCAGCATATGCTGACAAGGGAGTGCTTCTATGATAAGAACCAGCCTTTTTTACTGGTTTTACAGGGTTTTGGTGTCTGGGCCTGACCATCTCCATGGAAGACCTCCATCTGTGTTTGTGTGTGTATTGACATAGTGGGATTGAGGGCTGCAAAAATAAGGATCCTACTGCTGACCTCCTGGCTTGCAGACCATAATTAGTTTATGTCTGAAAAGCATGGCAACAGCAAAACATATCATGTGTGTCTGTTCAGAGAGGCAAGCAGGGAAGCAAGGATGGTGATCATGCTGGGGGAAGAAGAGAAATATGAAAGGAGTGAGCAAGCTGGCAAAGGGGCCAGGAGTGCTCAAGAATGAAGACACAGGGAATCAAGCTGATGGTGAAGAAGCAGAGGCTGTGCTTCAGAGCATAAAGGGGAGCAGCACAGAGAGACACGAAGGAGCAGGACTGACAGGGAGATGGATCGGGTGGGCAAGCTGTGGATTGAAGGCGAAGGCACAAAAGGGCAGGGACAGATACACACAGCTTTGCAATTAGCAGCTGTGATTTATGGTGGCTTCTTTGTCTTATCATCCTCCCCTGGCAGATGTCCTGCCAGCAGGGGCAGTCGAGGAGTATCTAGGGAAGGGACAGAGGGGGTTTTAAATAGTCAGACTAATGGAGAGGTGTGGAAGGGACTTTCTAGTACTCTGTACAGCCTACCCAGGCAATTCTCATTAGCAATATCTAAATTAAAAAGTAGCTGACCTTTTTGCAATAATTTTAGGAAATTTCTTCTCTGTTTATCCCAACATCTGGGCTTCTCACAGCAGGTTTCTGTTCCCTCAGACAGAGCTTGAACACTCAAAGCTGGTTTGGGCTTCAGCTGGTGGCTGGAGAGGGGCTGGGGGGAGTTAAACAGGAACAAAGGCGACACAGAGGAAAAACGTCCTTTGTTGGCACAAATCTGCTGCACTGTTCCCTGATCCTTTCTCCTCATCCTGATCATCCCCTTTCCTCTGTAGACACACACACGAATTTCTGTCCTATCCCTGTGCCAAAGCTCAAAGCATTGTGATTGCATGGCCATCATGTGAGGTAAGACTGTAAGGCTGATGGAGAAGCTCCAAACCAGGAAGGGGGCTTAGATATTTAACTTTGATTTATTTTCAATGAGGTGATTACACCTCTGGAAGATGAACACCATCAGTAGGGAGCGATGGGCTAATCCTAACCCCGGGCTGCCCCAAAAGGAGCCCTGTCACTGCCAGTCCCTGCCACAGAGGAAGAAGCATCTGAAGGAGGAACTGGGGCTGCACAGAAGGAACAGGAGACAAACGGTGAATTTGGGAAAGGAAGGGTGCAGTCTCTTGGGAGCAGAGGTCAGAGAGGCTCCAACATTCAGAAGAAACCAGCTGCAGCCACAGCAAAGGCAAGTGGTGGGGCAGGAGAGATGCATGGGTGACCACAAGCTGCTCTGCTGGGTGTCCCTCAGGGAGTGAGTCAGGACATGTGGGCTCACTCTTTCCTATAATAGTTAGGGCTGAGGGTGTTTACCCTGTCTGCTTGGGCAGCTCGAGCACAGGCACCCTTTGTAGTCCTGCAGGCACCCACCTGCACCTCCAGGCTGATGGGCTTCACGCCCAGGGCACCTCGGGACTCATGTCCCACTCAGGGGAATAAAGAAATAAAGCTCCTGGTATTCACTGTGTCAATAATGACACCATAGACATTTCTATAAAGGTAACTATGTGAGCATATTAACTTTGCTTCACTGTTCAACAGCTCCAGGAAAGCTGATGTTTGGAATGAGCACACTTTGGTAAATCACTCCCAAACACCTAATTTTTTGGCATGGCCTAGAAATGAGACTAAATGTGCTTTTTTTCCTCCCTTAATCTGCTTTTGAAATTTCTGTTGCTGTTTTTCTCTTATCTGCAGGTCCTTTAGATGAGCTGCAGATACCTGCTTGTCCAGCTTGACTGCTTTTTCTTGATATCCCACACTCCTCCTAGTATTCCTTGGAGGCTGTAGCAGCTCCCGTGCCCTTAGAGGAGCTCAGGAGGAGCTTTGCCTGGGAAATGGGGATTTGCTGCCTCTTAGGCTGAACAAGAGCACACGCTGTGGTAGTAAAGCATTAAATCTCCTTTGGCATTTTGTGTAAGAGATACAACCCTGAGGTTTTCTCTCTGGTCTGGGGAATGGGAATCCCTGGTTTTCCTCTAAGGGAATCTATGAGTGATGATTTAGAAACACAAGTCAGGTGAAATACAGGCAATCCCCATTTCCAGTGGCAGCTTTTAAAAGAGTCAGAATACCCAAAAAAGGTGCAAACACCTGCAGGGGACAGTGTCCCAGGCTTGCTTCTGACAAGAGCTCACCCCTGTGCTTGAAGGTAACTTCTCCTCCTAGCTGAGTCCTGCTTCCCTCTGGAGCCAGGTGCCTGCAGCAGACTTTTGAGAAGATGCCTTGTTAAAGGTGTCTCAGTCAAGCATCCGTGGATCTCAAATTAAGAAGGAAAAGTAAAGTTAATCCATTTTTACCCTGGAAAGCAGAGGTTACTGGCCCTGCCTGGCTCAGCTGTGTGCTTCCAGCTCTCCAGAGGAGAGCTGGAGTTTGCCCTTTGCCTGCTTGGAGCAGTTTCGACAAGTTCAGGAGGGAGGGAAGCAGTGGGAAAAAAAGATGGGAATAGATAAAATAAAGACAGGAGAGAGAGAAATTCTTTATGTTAATACTCACTGCCCACCTGCAGGAAGGGAAAGAAACATGCTTGGGTGTTTGTTGCCCTTTCAAAAACAGATAGAAATGAAAATGCATAATTTTTTTAAAAAAACAACACCTGCCAAACTGAAGGGGAGGAGGAGGAGGAGGGGAGAAAAGAAGAAGACATCAATTGGAGGGAGAGTGGAAAATATTTTGATTGAAAAATGTCAACAAGCTCCCCTAGAAGCAACAACAAGCAGCAGTGATTGTGTTTGTACAAAACAAGCCCTTCTTCCTGATGTAGAAGATTGATTTTGTTTTTCCCATATGAAAGCCAAATAAAACCCCCCAGACATCCCAGCTCCATCCACTGAACTCCCCAGAAAACCTTGGGTTGCAGAGAGGAGAAAATAAGGGAAAAAAGCCCTCAGGCACAAAATATGACAGCAAGGTCCAGATCTCCATTGACCTAAAAATAGCCCTGAGGGCTGGACTCTGTGTTGGCAATGACGTTTCAGTGGAGAAGCTCTTCCCGCACATCCTGGCTCATAGCTCAAATCCAGGCACAGAAAGGGATTTTTGAGGTGTTTGGGTTGTTTGCAGGTTTAGTGCCTCACCAATGACTTCTAGGTTTTTTTATTCCCTAATCCCGTGTGAGCATTGTAGGCTGAGAGAGACATAATCCAGACTCTTGAATGAATCTCACAGAGTTTTGTTCTTAGACAGAAAATGAATTAGGTTAAGCAGGGATTAGAGGAGACACACCACATGCCCACTTGACCCCATGCAATTGCAATTGTTTATATGTGATCTGGAGGAAAAATTGGTTTGGGAAAAAGAGTAAGTGTAAAAAATTCTTGGGTTTTCCAAAGGGAAACAAAAAAAGTAAATAAAAAGTAAGCTTGGAGGGTTGGCACTTCCCATGGTACTGCATAGCCCTGGAGGTGTGGGGGAAAATATATCTAAGATGGAGACAGTATCCATGGAAAGATAGAGGCTCAGTGGCTGTGTGTAATTCTGGGAATATTGAGACAAAGCTTCCCTGAGCTAAGAAGGCTGGATAGGGAGGGGACACCTTTAGACAGCAAAGATCATGAAGATTCAGGTGGTGTTTCACAAGCTGCAGCAGTGGGTGGTGATGGCCTGTGGGTCATCTTCCTTAACCCTGGCGTTTCTCTGGCCCTGGGAGGTCAGATCCTGCCCTGCCTGCCATACTGGAGCCGGGCTTGCTGAGCATGGAGTACAATTCTTGCTTTCTGGATTTTCTATTTTAAGCAGCTTCCGTCAGAGGTGAGGAGTTGAAAGTTGCCATGCCGACAGGGAAATTTCAGGCCCTAAAATAGTCAAAACTTGCTCCTGCATCATGTGAGTGTGCGTGTGCTTCCTGCGAGGGAGGCGAGGACCCAGCTAGGAGGGCGCAGGGAGGCTGTGAGGATCCTTCCTATGCAGGGAGGGAAACCATCCTCTCGAGTAATCATCTGCAGGATGCTATCTGTCTCCTTTCCTATACCTATAGGGCATCTGGATAAATTAAGCAGCAGCGGGCAACAGAGCGCATCAGCAATGGGGGGATCTTAATGATCACAGTATTAAAAACAATGATTCTTCCAGTTTTCACTGTTACTGACACTGCTAGAGGTCTTAGGCACTGGGTCTTGATAAGGAATCCAGTCCTCAGGGGGAGACACAGAGAGAAGAGGAAAATGAAAAGGGTGGTTTTTAAGAGGGAATATGTATTTCTCAAGGAGTTCTTGCAATGTGCTTGTGGAGCATTAGTGGTCCATCAGGATGTAAAAGATTTGCAGCTGTGTGCTGGAGATACCCAAAGGCTGCACCAAGCACTCAGCTGCCTCCTGTTGATCATGGACCTGAAGTCTCCTGAGGTGAAGGACTAAATGGGCTTGGGTTTGCCTTTTCCCTGCTGTTCAATCCCATTTCACCAAAAATTCCCAAATGTGGAATTTTTTTGTACAGTCTTTAAAACTGGAGTAAACCCTGCAGAAATGCCCAAACTATTCAAACCTGTGACAGAGATCTGCCAGTGGTTAGGGGGCATTTTTGTCCCTTGTACATGCTTGGGTGAGGTTATTCTCCAGTCTTACAGAAGCACAAACACAAATGCTGTTTAGACATCCCCGAATGAGGAGAAAATCAATTCCCTACACATGTCCTCATAAATGAACCCCAGCAGAACCCACGAAGCTCCTCGCTGCATTTTGGCAGGGAGAAATCACAGCTCACCTTCCATTTCCCACATTCTGCCTTTTTTTTTCTCCCTCCCTCGCTCCTGTTGTTTTTCCCTGCTCGCCCCTCCAGCCAGTTGTCGCTTTGCAGTCCACGCTTACAAATGTAATTTCTTCTGATGTATGAATATTTCACAAGCGCTCCCTCCCCGGGGATGCTGCCTGTGAGGAGGAGGCAGCCTCTGTGGGGATGGAAACGGTAGCAAATGACAATCTTAATGAAAGATCTCTTCTCCAAGGGCGTCTCTGCAGAAGAGAACACCATCCTGCAAGAGCTCCCAGCTCGCCAGAGCACACCCTGCTCTTCAGCTGCTTGAATTGCCTTTGGCCAGGAGTGGTGGATGTATAGAAAAATACAGCTTGGTCTTTTCCCAGGATACACTGTTTTGTAGGCTTGGAGGGTCTTGGGATGCTCTGGTCTGAGCGCCTCATAAAACTGTTGGAAATGTCTTCCCTTCTGCAGATGCACAGTGGCATAACCCAGAGAGTGACATGGTGCTTTGGGTGAAATATTTTCCACCCGATGTCTGCACAGAGGAGATTCATCACATAATTCCATCCATCCTGATACACCTAAGTAGCTGACAATCAAAATATGTATCTATTGCAAACAACAAATTAAGCATCTTCACTGAAACGTGCGCATGGGCCCATGTTTCCCTGCACCACGACATCTCCATCCCTTCCCAATCTCCTTGACTAACCCTTCTACACCTGCAGGCCACCAAGGGGGGCTGGCACCCAACTGATGTGCTTTCCCAGACACTTGTGACCTTGTGTATATATGCAACATCCAGCTCACCCCAGCAGCATGTATATATCTGTGTGTATATGCCTTACTGTATGTAGAGAGCTGCCTTATAGACGTCTGTCTCTCTTAGATAGCAGAACGATTTATCTCAGATAAATACCTTTGTTACTGAAGGGAGCAGCAAGCGCCGCCCATCCCGCCCAGCGGTGCCGTCTGTCTCTCCGACAGTGGGTGGCACTGTGCAATCAAAATAGCTTTGCTTTCCCTGTATTCCACTGCCTTCATCTTCCAGCCCGCTAAGGTTCGAGCCCTGAGATTCTGGAGGGACAAGGGGGTTCAGTACCGACAGCATCTCGAAGCTGAGGTTCATAGGATGGGAACTGGAGGATGCTTCCTTATGAAAACCAGAAATGGTAAGGTTACTCCAAAAGGCTGAGCTTGGTCTGAGCTATGGTCTTCATTACTTCTTCTATTATTTAAGGAACAGTAAGTATTTATTAGGATTAATCAAGTAAGATTGCTGCTTCCCCCCTTTTTTTCTTGAAAAATGCGGACAATAATTTCTAGTTTTCTTTTCCAGGATGATGTTATTTTGTGACACTCTCTGTCTTATGTACAACTTCAAAATATTGAGACTCAGTGTTGTGACTTGCTCCTGATAAGAAGAGATGTGGACCTTGATTGGCATCTGTTGCAATAATTTTTACTTGTGTTTCACTTCTGTTAGGGATGCAAGGGAGGTACTTGAGCCTGACTTTCATCTGCCCTAGTGTTTTCTCATCAGCAAGCTCTGCCTAATTAACTCCCATTGCAAAAATTCTGCCAAAATGAATGGACTTCAAGTGAATAACAGTAAGATGGTGTGGTCTATGAGTCCCTGAGCAATGGCACAGTCAGTTTTGTCATGAGGGGAAAAGGACACAGAAATGTTTGCCCAGATTGCTGGGTTCACCAGCTGAGCTGGGCTCATGTAAAAATGTTGTTCTCAAAAAAAAAAAAGAAAATTTCTGCAATATTAGCAAACACTGAGCTGTATGGCAAACTGTATTTAAAAGCTGAATGGATTTTTTTTAAGCTAAACCACAACCTTGGCAGGGAAACCATGAGTTGATAAAGAAACAATGAGAAAACAACCATGTATTCATGACAAAAATGCAGGATCTCCTGACACCTCAAAGCAAGACCAGGTTCCAATGTGGCCCATGCAGCAGAGTAAAACCCAGTGTGTCATGTTGGGTATACCCCAAAGCAGTTTCTCAGGCAATGGCTGGTGAGTCTTTTCCCAGTGATACACTTTACCAGGAGGTGTCAGTGTCTCCTGCCTCTGCTCGTGTGCTTGTGGGGAGTTTATGGTAGGAGATGCTAAGGGTTTGCTGTTGGGACTCTGGGATCTGTTCAATGGAAAGCTGCCCCTACCTTAAGCAGAGGAATGGGACCAGCTTTCAACAGCAGCATGGTCCACAGAGAAAAGCAGCAGAGTTTATAGGGGTCAGTAGGGGAATTAAAACTTCTGTTTGGTTCTTCAAATAGAATGGGGGGATACCCACCTGGGGGGATGCAAGTCCTGGGTTCACCCTAGTGAAAATGATCCCTAAATAGGAGCAAAACACTTTAGTCAGGCAGCTCAAGTTAATGTGGTACCCTGCTGAAGGAGGGTTTGTAAAACAACAATGCATCATCTCTCTGGATGGTATTTCACCCAAGGGCCCTTCCACTCTGTCAGTCTTGGCCAGTTCAACTTCCCTGAGGCAGATGAGGACCCAAGTGAGGAAACTGCAACACAAACATCTTCTGAGCCAAAAATGTTGTGTGACCCCAGGAGCTGCTGGTTGTGCCTGCAGTGCCTCGGGCTCAGTTTAGAGGACAGGCTGTGCCCAGCCTGGCACACTGACTGTGGACACATCTATCAGCAAGGATGTAAGTCATGCCTGGGCAATAAAACGCAAACAAAGTGAGACTGCTGAACTGGAAATGCTCAGTGTCACACAATGGGGCCTGTGCTGATGCTGGCAGCCAGGAGGGCTTATGGTAACCCTGCTTGTGGTGGTGACATGGGATCAAGGTTCTTTTCCCAAAGACAGCACCCTCAGGACCTCTATAGTTTACTTTGGATCTGTGCAGCAGCTAATGATTCTCTTAGATGCTTGGAGGAAGCCTTTGGAAGAATAACAGTGCTTCTTTTGAGGGCCCAGACTAGAGAAAAGACTTTCACAGCACTCAGAAACCCAGTCCCTACATGCAGCAAGCGTAGCAGATGGTCATCAAATCCCTGAGGTGCAGTGAGAGGCTGGGCAAGCATACACAGGACTGGTGCCACATGGTGGACACTCACTGCAGACCCCAGAGGAGCTACACCACCAAGAGGACATGACTGTGCTGGAAGAGTCCTGCTTTTTCCACTTCCAGAAGATACCCCTTTGGCAACTGCAAAGCACACTCCATTTTTGCGGGCTAGAGCAGGTGACTGCTGTCTCTAGGTACCACTATGCCCACCTCAGGGAATGACAGCTGCTGTGATGCTGGCTCGTGACCAATCCCAAAGCCTTTGTGCACACAGTGTGCATCCCCTTTCACAGTCATACCCTGCTCTTCTTTATTTTAAAGTAAATGACTCCACGGGCCTTATGCCAGCACTTAAGATTCTAGTGTCTATACATCAGTCAGGTCTAGACCCTGATGTGTGTAGCTCCAGCAAGGTTCCTCTTAGTGGGACTGGAGGGGAAAACAAGAAGCTCTTGTCCCAGGGGAGATGCCTGGGTATGAGAAAACACCAGGTTCCCCGAGGCACATTGACTTCGTTCACCGCAGGATCCAAACTGGCAAAGACCTCAACACAATGTCAGCCCCACTGCTGCCTCTTGCAGAGGACCTGGGGCTCAGGGGTATGAAGCACATGGGCCAGTGTGCACTTCAGAGGGCACTTCACCCTCTCCTTCACAGCATCTTCTCTGCTTGGGTGGGCAGTGCAATAGCAGGGGAGCACTGAGTGACAACACCTACTGCTGTGGCTGCTGTCCATATGGTTATGGGTTTTGTATATGCTGGTGGAAAAGCCAAAATCTGCACTGGAAGTGAAATATGTGAGGTTTTATGGAAATGAGGTAACTATGGCCCTGTCATCTATGTCAGAGCTGGAGGTGTCTTGTTATTTTCTAGAGTTTCTAGAGCTTCCCCTGAGATTCCCCCCACCAGTCTCCCATCTTTCTTACTCCAATGGGAGCAGAAGCTCATGGCCCAAGATCTATCCCCACCGTCCCCTTCCCATACAACATGTGCCTCAGTTCCTCATGCCTTGAGTGGCAAAATTAAATTCTGCCTCTGCAGCTGGGAAATGTCAAGCTTTGCCCAGACCTGTGCCTGTCCAGTGCCCACACAGGCTGCAATGCCTGAAAAAGCCCAAGGCTGAAGCACTTGGCTCAGACTTGTTCTCCTGGCTCTGCTCACCATCACTCCTCATCATGCCAAGTGTGGACATTGTGGTTGGTGTGGTGGAGTCACAGCCCTGGCCTGAAGTCCTTGCTATCAACAAGATGCCCTTTATGGAACAATTTCAGCCAGGGTCATTTAATGAGACATGTTTTACCTTGTTTTATCTCAGTTGGATGCCTCGGTGGGACTGGCAGGAGGTTTGCTCCAGCGGGGCCAGTGTCTCATCCGGGAGCCAGAGGCTCTCAGAAGTGGATTTTCTGAAATTAGTCTGCTTGTGACTCACAAACTTGTGTCTTGCTTTCAGATGGGAGAGGGAGATAGAGGAAGGATGGGTAAATAGGCAGACTGCTGCAAGCTTCATTCCGGGCTCTGCAAATTGCTTTAGCTACGTTAGAGATGTTGTTGGTGGGCTTTAGACAAGCAATTCCTGCCTGCTCCTTCCCTCTGAGCAGAAAATGAGAGGATTTCACTTCCTCACCAGGACCAAAGCACAGTGCTAGGAAGGGGAAATGACTCCTCATGCTTGTGTGCTGCTGAGAAGCAGCACGGCCATGAGAAGTGTACAGGGCTCCATCACCAGGGCTGCTGGGTTTGCCTGGGAAACCTTCACCAAAATCTGTTGAATTTCCCACCAGCCTTCCCACATGCCTGAGATCTGGAGGAGGAAACTCTTCACGATGTAAGCAGCCACAGGGAGGAGTAAGGAAGGAGCCAGCAACAAGAAGCTGGGTGAAACTTCATGTGTCCCATGTCCCTTCCTGCTGGATACCTTCTTCACACATGGCGGGTAAAAAGCTCCAAGGAAATGATTTCAGAATATGCAGAAGGTTAAAAGAGAATTGTTGTTTTCCTGCTGGCTACAAGAGAGCCAAGAGTGCAGCTACACACCTGGCTGCAACCGTTTAATTACTGGAAATTTGAATTATTGGAGATTTGAATTTCACTGGATGCATTTAGAAATAATAGCTGTATTTGCCAGTGAGGCTTCTGATACAGTGACAAGAGAAGTTCCTAATATTTATGGGGTTTTCACTTCTGGAATTGGTTTATCTGGTGCTAATGAAAATCTAGGCTATATCTACAAGTTCCCTCCATTGCCAGTCAGAATTGTTTTCCATAGATTCCAGGTCCTGGGGAAGGGCCCAGAGTCATGAATATGGCATTTCTTGTCTGGGAGTTGGACCTGTGTACCCTAAGTATGTGTGTGTACCCCCACACAAACTAACACATCCCTTCTTGTTTATCTAGTTCAGCCTCTTGTAAAATACTTCTACCAGATTCTGTGCATTTTCAGCGCAATTGCTCTGAATTTTATTACCCAATCTTGCTAAAACTGTTTAAATGCAATTAGCCAATGCAATTATCCAATAATAGAATAAGTCCAAAAATTAAAAGCAGCAGAAAGAAAAAAGAGGGGAGGACAAAAGAAAACAGAAGCATTTGAATCAGATTTTTAAAAATTAATTTTCCTATTTGACAGTATGGAGGGAACAACCCTCTGCAGCTAGAAAAAGATTGGTTTCAAAGTGGGAAAAAAACAACCCTGCCTTATGACTAGAATTCATTCTTTGAAAACAGTTTTCTGTCTGAAAATGCTAATGCAGGGAAGATTTTGTGCCATTTTCCCTGTGGTCCTCTTCAGGCCCCTGGAGGCACGAGAGACGGTGTTGCCTTGTTCCACATGAGCGGGAACGACAGTGGTCAATGTCCCGTGAAGAAAAATGCATCCAGAACCTGCTGGAGATGGCTGGTGATGCTCTCCAGTGAAAGATGCTGAGTTCTGAGGGAACCATTTGGGGATGAAGTGGGAACTTTGCTCCAAATGCTGTGTCATGCACAGCAGCAGCATCTCACAAATTTGCATCCCCCTTCACCCAAAACGGCCCTTCCAAGGACTTCATATGGTCACTGACTCAGCCTTCACTGAGAGGCCCTGAGGCTGAGGGCCACTGATCAGCTCAGTCCCTTTCTTTGCTGATTCCTCACTGTTTTCTGCACCATGTGAACAACCACATTAAACATCCAGACACCAAATGAACACAGCTCTCCCAGCTCAGTAATGGAGGTTATAAGCCAGATTAACAAGTCAAGACTTAATTCTATGTATTCACTTTTCATTCCTCATTTCACTAATTAAGTAAGAAACCTGGGTCATAAATTAGTATGATTAAAGCAAATTAAGCAGTGTAGAGTACACCCTTAACTGTACAGCTCATGTAACTGTGCAGATCATAGGTTGCTCCATCTGTACTTGTTTGCTTAGCCCACTCTGGACAAAGTCCTAGTAGATTTTGAGCATTTAATTGTCAACTCTTCTTTTTTTAGGTTCACTGCTTGCAAGGCCACAGATTGGACAGACATCTAGAGACAAAGGGCCAAATCCTGCGCCATCCTGTCCCACTGGGAATGAACTGAATCAACAACACAGGCAACTGTGCTGCCAAGGGTGGGACATGGCAGTGCCCGGCCTCTCATGCTGCACTTTGGATTGAGCAGAAGTCGGAGGAAGTGGTGTTTTACCATGGACGAATTTCCTCCCTCCTACCTACCTTGCAAGACCCACCATAGTGACCTCCTGTCCCCATTAGTTTCCCCTTTTCAGCTCAGGCTGGATCTCAGAATTTTTCCTGAACTCCTTCTCTTCTTTCCAGCTGTGAGCAAGGGGTGGCCAGTCTCCCATCACAGGACTCACAGGAGTCATCCTTGAGTATTATCCTCACATAATTCATCTTTGTGCACATCCTGGAGAACCCTTGCTGCTCCCCTGTCTTTCTACTCAGTACCAGACCATTCAGGGACCAAGTACCACCCGACCACTACTTGCATAAATGTGCTGTGGCACTGGGGATATCTGAACCCTTCCTGGCAGTGCACACAGTCTCCTGGAGAAGAAATTATAAGAACACCATCTTTTAATTCTGGGGAGGTAAACCAGAGAGATCAAAGTGACTTGTACTCCCATCTCAGCTGTTCATCTCCAGGTTGCACTGCGGTGAAAATGCCATGAGGCTTTGGCAGGCAGATCTCTGACCCTTCATTAGCTGAGCCCAGCTGAACATCTCCCTTCTTGCCTTGTTAGGAGCTGTGGCCCCTGCAAAGGTAAGTCAGGATTCAGGATGGATGCAGGGAAGGAAGGGCAACCCTCCAAACACCAGTATTTTTCTGAGCCCCAAGGCTGTAGGTGAAGCAGTACATCTGCTGGCTTGAAGTGGATACTTTTACTGGAATTTGGGATGCCTTTTGGATTAAGCATCATGCAGCGCTCACAAGGCTCCACTTAGCTGACATGTCTGAGCTCTGCCTGAAAATCTGATCTCCTTGTCATTACTCCTAAAGCTGTCTTTGCCTCTCCTTCTTTCTTTTCTGATTCTTTTCATCATGGCCAGTTGTAACATGCACCTCTTTGTTATGTTCTTCAGATGTGCTGCTCTGTTTTCACTTGAACGAAATAATAGCCTGTGCTCTTTTCTCCCCCTTTCCCAGCATTGGCCCTTCCGCCAAATTCCTGGTGCAGGCAGTTTGCTTTCTATGGTTTTGCTTCAGCTGAGTTTGGTTATTAAATGTGCTTTCTTCTTTCCAGGGAGACTCCTGGTCCAGCCTCAGAGCTGCTTTTCCAACACATTGTTTCCATGTCTTTCCTCCACTCCAAGAAGCTTGTCTTGTATCGTTAAAAAGGTAGCAGTAACCTTGGACATCTCTATTTCTGTCCCATTTTCTAAGGACACAAGGTTTAGTTAAGGGTACTATGTGTGGGCATAGTTGCTGATTCTCTCACAACTTGAACCCATCAACCAAATTTAATGAAGGTCGACAGAGGGTCAGAGGGCTCAAAGACTTCAGGTTCTGAAAAGTCTCATGAATACATCTGAGTGAGCAGACAAGGAAGGTGCTCTGTGTTGCCTAACTAAAAGGCAGAATAAACACTGATTTTTGGGCTAAAACTTCAAAAATATGATACAACGGTTCCAGTATCAAAGGCAAATTAAGAGTATGCACTTATTTTTCTTTCAAACCTCGTGCTTTTGAAACCATAAAGTCTCATGCTTTTCGGGGGACCTGGCTCATGACTTTTAAACCCTTGAGTATGGAAGCGGTCATGTTGGAGTCTCCTTGAAGCCAGGAGTAGTTAATAGACCATCTCAACCCCCGGAGGGTAGAGCCTCACCTCCTCCTTCCTGCTGGTTCCCTGCCATGCCATTCCTAGAGGCAGGAAAGAAATGCTCCCAGCCTGGAGCTGTGCTATTGCGTCCTAACATGTGACATAGGTGCCAGAGGGGACAGCACGGGACAAAGCAGATGAAAGAGGTGGGTGTACTGGGTAATCCTGTGCATGTCTCTTTACCTTCCTGAGCCTCCACTTCTCTACTCATCCTGCAGAAACCCTTGATGGGGTGGGGGTTTCCCTGATGTGTCTGTACAGCCCGTACTACTACAGGGTCCCTGCAAGGCTGAGCGTGCCAGGAGGGAGTGCACCAGGTCCTAAAACAAAATAGTTATGGGCACAGCAATCTCACAGGATCAGCTTCACCTTAGAGAGCAAAGGGGACAGCCTGTCTTGTAGGAGTCATTGCTCCGGGGCTTTGTTCCTTGGATGGGTTCCCCTTGGCTAGGGTTTGTCTCCCAGGCGCTCATCCCAAACAACACCGAGGAGACAAAAAGCTAAGGTGGGGTAAGAGAACGAAATGTAAGAGCAGGCAGGAAAGGAAGGCAGAAACTGGGACAGAGAAAGCAGGGGACAGCTCTCAGGTTTGCCAGAACAGGTAGTTGTTGATTCAGGGCAAGATATTCCTACTGGAAGACTGAAAGGCTTCCTAGCCCGTTTCCTGTGTGCACAGCCCCTGCACAAGCAGCCAGCCTGGAGAGGGCCAGCACTGCTCCCTGCTGAAGGGCACAGCTGAGAACAGCCACGTTTGCTACCTACAGTTCCCACACGAAAAACCCCCTTGGCTGTAACCCAGCTTCAGCCTCCAAGCACACAGCTATTTACAGGATTTCAATGGGGAGGGCCGAAACAACTCCATGTCCAGAACTGCCACTGCCAAAGGAAGGAGACGGGGGCTTTGCAAAGCGCTTTAATAATCTCTCTGTTGCTCTGGCTGGCAGTTTTCGGCATGCATCCCACATTCTTCAGCAGCCCTTTCCTTAGCAATGAATAGGCTTTTAGCACACTCTCATAATGGTTTCTTTTCCTGTGGCACTCAGAAAAAACTTTCACTCTGCTCCAGCAGCCATCTCTGCTGCCTCTCCTTATCCACCAGAAAGATGTGGTGGCTCTGCTCAGCATATCCTCTGCTGCCAATAGAGCCACTCTGTCACCTCTGAAAAGAGGTGGTGTGTGAGCAAGCGGTGGAGGGTGGCCTTGCCTCTCTTCACTTTTCTCAAAGCTCCTTAGCAAGCTGGGGGTAACAAGGATGAGTTAGGACCTCTTCACCTGCCCCCAAGAAGCACATGTGTCCCCCAGATCAGCAGCCCAGGTGCAGGATCAGAGGCTTCACCCTGGGGCTGACTCCCTGCTCTGTGGCTGCACCATGCCAGAGGTGAATTGCACTCCCTGATGCCGGTCTTGACTCTGACCTCAGGCAGGTGGAAAGTTCACAGTCCTCCTGCCTTATTTTTCTCATCTTAATTCCCAGCTGGGCTATTACTCCAAAACCTGCAGTAACAGGACTGTTACACAGCCCCAGTGGTTTGTAATCTATTCTGTGCATGTATGTTGTTGTTTGCTTTGTTTCACCTGGTTTTGATAATGATGCTGCTTCATTAGGGAGCTAAAATTGCTTCAGTTCAGGCAAGTAAAAGGGCCTTTGGAGCTCCCAGCAGGTATCTCACATACCTACAGCCTAGGCAGCTATGAAAATTGTACGATCGATAAAGTAAGCTCAGATTCTCAAAGGCTTTGAGATCACTGAGAACTACAAGCCCCAGAAAAACATCAGGTACCTATGTACTTTCCTAGGTCCAGCTAAGAAATGTGTCAGAAACTGTGGACTTTAGCAGCAAAAAGCTAATTTTTCATGATGCAAACATGTTGGGAGGAAAGGGAGAGAGTACCAATGCAACACCCTGCTGTGACTTCGAAGACTTTGAGGTTATTTTCATACTAACCTGCAGACTCATCACACACATTTCTGTTTTTCTCCTTTCTTTTGAGTATGCATTTACCATTTTCCTTAGATATATGTGACTGCCCTGTCACATATTTTTTCCAAATATTTTTATGGCTCTTTTCAGGATTAAAGAGAAAATCTGCATCAGGCTTTCCTCCCATATCAGGAGAACTACTTCGTGAATCACACGGAGAGTTGGGACAACAGTAAGCATAAAGGTAAGTTTTAGCCAGGTACATTGGCACATGCACTGGGAGATGTGTCTCTACTTGACTCCATCCACCCATCCCTCATTAACAGCACTTAATTCCAACATGCAATTCCACTGAATATTTTGCTGAAGGGTGGAAATCTCACAGGAAGTGTATTTCTGTGAGTTTCACAAAAATAGGCAGGTTGGCTGAAGAAAAACCTCTGCTGAGGAGCTGCCTGAGATTACCTCTGAGCAGAAATTCAAGGACTGACAGCCTCAGAGACCTACAGCCTTATTATACTCATGAGCCTAATAATGTCTCCTGAACCAGAATGCCAAATTCCCTTCCTCATGAAGGAGGGAATTGCACTTGGTGGCTGCACAGCAGCCTTGGAAGACAGAGGCAAAAAGCTGTAACACCTTCTTAAATCTGTATCTCACAGTCTGTAGCAAATATGGAGATTTTTAGTGGATGCAGTCCTGGTCTCCACCAGGAGAGGTGCAGAGGGTGACAGAAGCATGCAGTGAGCTCTGCAGAGGATTAACCACTTCTCTGGAAAAGAGATGCTGGGGTTAAAAAACACAGCAGACAAATTTCCAAGTGGAAAATTACTGGAAGACTTTTAAATCAAAGGACCACCTGGAAATATCTGAGTTGCAGATTGTTGGATACCTGGAAAGCATTCTCGGAAAATATCACGTGCTTGCTTTGCTTACCCTTCTGTTCTTTTCCAGTTACTTCTCAGAGATGTGTTTGGTACCCACATTGGCTCCCACAGCTCTTTGGTGTGGCCACTGTCACATCCTGCAGTGAGCTGGGGGCATGGGAAGACAGCCTTACAGTGGGCAAAGGGCAGCTGCCTGGACCCCTACGTTTCTTGGCAGAAGCTTTGTCATTCCTGTTCGCTGCCATCCCAGTTTACTGTCATCCACAATCAGGGATACAGTATTCATTGTCATATTGTAATCAGGGATAAAATATGTAAGGATAGAGATTTCCCTTGTTGCTTCTAGCCACTGAATCACAATCAACGTTCAGAAATTGCTCACACTTTTTTTTCCCCCCCTAATGTGGCTTTCTATAGCATATTCCATACAACTGATGTAAATCAATGCACGCTCTGCTTGTGTATGGATCCTTGAATGCCAGGCAAACCCTCAGATGTCCAACTTACCCACCTCCTGCCAGTGACAAGGCACTTTATCAACCCACTACCATGGGAGAAATCAGCAGGCACTTGGAGCATTTTCAAGCTCTTCATTCAAGCATGCTTCCCATGGCTGAGACGCTCCGGTCGCTTCCCTCGCTCCTTCGGTAGCAAAGCTTCACTGCGAGGGGAGATCACACAGCTTGTTTTGAGATCAGCCCAGCTTATTTTGAAAAGCTTGACCCTGAATTTCCCCTACCAGCTAGAGGCAATGTCCCCTGCTAGGATAGGTTGTCACATATCCAACATCTTGAATGTCTGTGCTTGTTCTTGCCATTTTTCCCTACTTTTCCCTACTTTTCCTTGCTTTAAACTCAAAGAAAAACCTCAGGGAGAGCTTATGAAGGAGAAAATTCTACTATTCTTGGGGGGTGATAGGTTTTTTTTCATGTTTTTATATTATGATGGTTTTGAAAAAGGGAACAACACATTACTCCTGCCTCAGTATAACTTTGTTTCCAGAGCCATCAAAGTATCCTTAGAGTAAACAAGGTAAGTGTGTGTGGGTATTATTCTATATTTTTCATCTTCTTTCTGGTAAAACTGCATGTGCCTTTGAAGGATCAAGTTAAATATTTACCCTAGGTCAACCATCCCTGACTGCAGAGTTTATATTTTGTTGGAGTTTAGGCAAGCAAGTAGTATTTGCAAAATTCCTTGCCTGCCTCTGCTATTAGAAAATGCATTTATAGACGACTTTTTTTTCCTACTCAGAATATTTTCCATCAGGTGTGAGCACTTACCCAGCCTGGAAAAATGCTGAATCAACGTGTGACACTGTGGTAGGACTGTGTTATTTCATTTGCTGGCCCGGAACCTAAATGAAGCAGGACCAGAGCAATATTCTTTGGCTCTGTCATCACAGGAGGCCGGGGGGTCCTTTCTGTGGTTTTAGATGTCTTGAAATCTAGCTCGTTCTGGTAAATCCAGGGAACTGTGCATGGGTGGCTGGTCCTGCATCCAGCTTGCAATGAGGTGAGCAGGCCAGGGGCACTGGGAAGAGGTGAGGAACACACCTCATGTTCCTCCCAGATGCAGACAGAGAGGATTTCTGCAACAGGCCTGGAGCCTGTCCAAATTGCTTGGCATCCCAGGCCCAACAAAGTCTTCTTGCCAAACTAAAGTCTGCATACCAAGAAAGTACTCTAGGCCTTCCTTCCTCAGCTCACGTGCTGTGGCTCTTCTGAGGACTTCATTTTGCTCAGTAGAAAACAAGATCTCTCCCGTGTGCTCTCCATGAATCCTCCTCAGAAAAAGGCCACACTGTAATACAGCCCCTTAGGACACTGCAGGCTGCCCAGCACATCTCCGTTGGGATGTTTGGGAGCACCTTTATTCAAGCTTCTCTTGAAAAGCATGACTATAAAATGGAACCCCTTCCTGCCCTCTTCCCTTTCATCTTGTTCCCTCTTCCCCACCATGCCTTTGAGGTATCCAGTCTTCAAACTACTTAAAATCAAAGCAATTGCAGGACATGACTGATGGATGATTTACCTCAAAGCCTGCTGATGTTTCTATTGGGTCTCCCAAGAACAGAGAGCAAACAGCAGCCAGACCCAAGGAAAAAGCTGCAGACGACCTTGCCAGTCTCAGGAAAACGGAAATAGCAGCAAGAAGATGGGGAAAGTGGAGGTGGCACAATGACTGTTCTCTGCACTCCTGCTGCTATGCAGGTTTGTAGGAAATGTGGCCTGAGGGCTACTCTAACCTGTGCCAAGTGCTGAGACTTGTATGTATCAGGCGTGAGACTCAGGGAGCTGCAAACAGGTCTTTGAAGGCCTTCCTCTCCTCCCCTAGCAAAGAAATTCAAATCTGATTTCTTCCAGTCTTTTTGTTGACCTTCCGCAGGTGTGGAAAACATTCACCTCTGTTTCCTAGGGGCATTAAAATCTGACATTTCCAGGAGGCAACAGCTAGATTACATAGATCCTATTATAAGCGTCCATCTATGGTGATGTGCAGATGAAACATAGAAGGGAAGGACCTGGTTCCCTTACAGCCATTAAGATTTTTTCATTCCTTCCACCGAGGCTGGAATTTCAAATACCTACCATCAAAAACTGGTATCAAGTTCAATTTGACTGCAAAACAGCATGACATCTTCTTTCCTGGGCCAGTGGTGAAAACTATATTGGCTGTTTTCTCACTGAAAACAAACGGATTTTAAAAAATTTTATTTAAAAGTAACTGGATTTTTTTTCTGGTTGTTTTGTTGTTGCTGTTGCCTGTTCATGATCCCTCTGCTGATTTCTGGACGAAGTACCCTAGCCCTATGCATGTGAAAGCCACACATTTTGCTTAAGCAAAAAAAAGAAAGAATCTTCAAGTTCCAGTAGGGAAAGTCAAAATCCCTAATTTAGACACACCAGCAGGGTGGACATTGGAAACATGCAGACTCACTCACTGGAAAGCTCCCAAGATCTACAAGCGCTGAAATGAAAACATGACACAATGAATCAGTCAACGATTACTACCGAATAAACCAGCGGGCTTCAGGGTTAATCACTGCAGCCATCCATGAACTCTCACAGGGTGGAAAAACAGTTAGCTTTGCCTAGAACATCTTTGGGATGATGTCCATTTGTATGGTGGCAGGTTCATGTGCTCTGTCGACTTCTTGTGGGCAAAAGCCTTGCCCTCTGGAGATACGTCAAGAGAGGAAGGATAACTGGATCAGTATTGAAATCAAAAAATCAAGAAGGGGGGGAAAAAAGGAAGGGGAAACTGGGGGGAATTCTTCTGGTGTCATTGACCAGGAAGCTTGACACCAGCATCCCTGTGTCAAAGTGTTGTTTTTGAAGGGTTGGCTATCACCAAACAGCCTCAGCATGCGTTAAAGAACTTTCACTGGGTTCTGGAGGTGTCTGTTCCTGCAGGTCACCTGGCTGTTCTCATGGCACTGCTCTGAGCAAGGTCAGTCCCACAAGGACATGGGGGGAGCATTCCAAGAGAGAAGGAGTCTACTGTCATATGGTGGGAAAGGTTCTGTGTTGGTTCTTGCACTGGTCTCATACCTGTGCCACTATCAATGAGTTCTCTGATTTAATACATTCTTCTTGTTTACACTTTCCTAAATTTCTCTCCTTACTTTCAGTTTGCACAATAAACAGCATTTATGTTTGTTGTTTGGTTTTAGAATATTTTCTCAACTGAAACAAGGAGTAGATTTCCATATTTTTATATTTATTTTATAATTTTCTGTTGTCATTTCTTTTCTGCTTTTCTTTTTCCTTTCTCATGGCTAAATGGAAAGAAAAAATGGTGATATCATGAGAGAATGGCAGAGAAAAATGCAAGGAAAAAATGAAGCATGACATTTTCACAAGGAATACTCTGAAGATATTAAAAACCATTTTAGAAATGCTTCTGATGGAGAAAGAAACAGTTATGTTGGACAGTAACTTGTTTATTATTCACAAACCTATTTGCAGAAAAAAAATTCAAACCCAATTTCAAAATATCTACATAATTTTTTTGTTCCCTTTGAGGTTTGTAAAATTGTATGTCTTTAAAAGTGTTTGCAGACGCTTGTTTTCCTGTTTAGTCTCTGTTTCCTATCTCTGCTGATTTGATGGGACATTGATTCACAGACTTCCACAAACCAAGTGTTACTCAAAGGGAAAGTTATCAGGGAAAAAAATACAAAATCAATAAGAATGTGCTGGTATCGTGACTCTAATTTCAGTGCAAGAGCAAATCAAGAATTTTCATCAAGCTCTAAAGTGGACGGTGGTGGACACAACTGCTTGCCAGTGGTGTTGTTACCTATTTACACACGGACAATTCCCAGGAGGTCCAGCCATGGTATGGCGATCTTCAGGCCTATCCATGAGACTGGAAGGCAGAAAAGTCTTATTAAATCAGGATTATTGTTGCATCACACCCTGTCAGTCTCTTTAATTAGCGCAGTCTACTCGAAAAGCAGATGTATGGCTGGTTGTTTTCACAGCGTGTTTTCTGCTAGGCTGTGCTTTGCTGATGTCAAGGGAATGAACTGAAATGGAGCCCTTGACAGTCCAAACACCAACTGGAGCTCCTGGAAGTGCCCTTGTGAGCAAACATGGCAGTAGTGCACCCAAGAGGCTCGTGTGGGTTTGAAAGCCCCAAGTGCCCTTCATCTGCACCATGTATCATCACAGACATGATGTCTCCTAAGACAACCAGCTTGTGTGGTGAGACATGGGTTTCCTCAAGGAAGGGTGCTCAGAGTTCCTGTGTCCATGTCACCCTGCCCCGATGAACCCACGGACCTGCTGAATGGCTTCGACCGTGCAGACAGGGGACACAGGCACAACCTGTCCTGGTGCAGAGGATGGCTCCTTCCTCCATGAGAGGTTCCTGGAGAGGAGAGGGGACACTGAGGGCACATGTGAACCCCACTGATGGGGACAATGTGTGAGTTGTGAAGACATTGAGGGGGTCTCTGAATGGACATGTGAGCTGTGGGAGCACTGATGGGGATGTATGCAAACCATGGGGAGACTGAGGGGGACATGTGTGAGCCACGGGCACAGTGAAGGGATGTGATTGAACCACAGGGATGATGAGGGAGGCATGTGTGAGCCACGGGCACACTGAGGGGACGGGATTGAACCACGAGAACATGGAGGGGGACGTGTGTAAGCTGTAGGGACACCGAGGGGGCATGTGTGAACTATGGGGACACCGCAGGGGTGTGTACAAACCATGGTGATACTGAGGGGGGACAATGAGGGGACACGTGTGAGCCACAGGGACGTGGAGACAAACAGAGGGGACACGTGTGAGCCCTGGGACACTGAAGGGGACACTGAGGGGACGTGTTTGAGGGGACACGTGTGAACTACGGGCACCCTATGGCGGTGCGCACGAACAATAGAACAATGGGGATACTGAGGGGGGACAATGGAGGGACAAGTGTGACATACACGGACACGAAGGTGGACACTGTGGGAACACTTGTTAGTTCTGTGGCACCGATGGGGATGTGTGTAAACCGTGGGAAGACACGCGTGATCTCTGCGACACCGCAGGGACATTGAGGCGGCCTTCAGGGCACGGAGGGGCCTCCCGCCAGCCAGGGGCGGGCAGGGCGCGGGTTGGGGGGGGGCAGCGCGGGCCCTGAGGGCGGCGATGGCGCGGAGCCACCCCGGGCCAGCCGGCCGGCCTAGGGGCGG
>VZSE01004915.1:91962-154008 GCA_013398275.1 Promerops cafer | reverse complement strand
CGCTCCCCTCCTTCCCCCGCCCTCTCGCCGCTGGAGGATGATGACAGACCCGGCAGTATTGCACGTTGCAGTCGGGGAGCCCTCCTCAACCTCTTTCATCTTCTTATCCCCCTGCATCTTCTCATCTTCCTCCACCTTCCCCTCATTTTTCTCCTTCTTCTCAACCTCCTTCTTTATCTCTTTCATCTTACCATCCTCCTCATCCTAATCCTGGTTTCTCCAGAAGCACGGCTCTCTGCCCGAGTACCCCCAGCCCGGTCAGGTGTAGGGCTGCACGGTGCTCTGCTTCGCCCCAGTTTGTTTTTAATTTTGCCTGGGTGGCTGCAAGGATGAGTCGAGGCTTGCTTAGAGTTCTGGGTGCCCAGGCCCGTTTTTGGTTCTGCCTGGAGGGAGAGCGGCTCCTGGGTGCTGGCTGTAGGGCAGGCTTTGCCTGGCACCTTCCCCTGCCCTGCTGCCTGTCGCTGCCTGTCTCCTGCAGGCAGGGCAGGGCTGGGCAGCTCTTCTCATCCCTCACACACACCTTTTTCTTTAATTCTCCAGCACTTTATCCAGTCTCCTCACCCAAATGCCTACCTGCCTCTTAGAGTGCCCTCCCATAGATGTGGGCATGGAAACGCAGCCCTGTAATTCCATGGAGGACATACCCTAAACATCGTCCAGTGTGAGGGTGCTCTGTAGGTTTGTGAGCTTCCCATCCTACCTTTGCATCTTGCAAAGACAAGACTTGCATTCCCCAAATCTATCTGGAAACATGGCTTCCACTTCTAATCAGATTATAGGGATTTTGTGTGTCTTTACACTTCCTTGCAAAGTTGAAAATTTCACCTTTTTTGTTTTTCACAAAGCCCATGTCTTGTTGAGATCTGTCTGGCTTTTTAAATAAGATAGGAGCACATAGAGAAACGAGGCAGGCATCCAGATGGTGCTTTGAGTATTGGGCTTCCAACTGCATTTCCTTGTGCTTTGCACCCAGGTACAAACACGAGAATAAGGGAGGTGACCTGTATCACTGTGAAGTGACTGGAAAATTGAGCTTAGTGGGTATCATGGTAATTACAAAGCTGAGTGGGTTTTTTTTTATTTTGATTGTTTGCTTGCTTTTATGAGTCCAGCTTTTCAGCTGAGATACGTTTTTGTTCTGTCTGGACAAGTGGATGTGGCAACAAAGATAAAAAGACTTTCTAAAAAAAAAATACAACCCCAAACCCAGAACTGTATTTACAAATTCAGGGTAATGTCCTTTTCTCCCCCTGAGACAAGTATGTTCCCTTTGGATAGAAAGTAAGTCTGGTTTGTTCCATTGGCAGCCATGTACTCAGTGTCCTCAGCTCACCTCTCCCTCTCTTAAGAACCTACAATTAAGGACCTTTCTTAAGGGCCAGCAATTCCTGACAGCATGTTAGGAAGGAATAGCAGGACAAGGGGAGCAGGTAGTCTGGCTGTGGTGGTGATATGTTGTTGAATGGAGGGGAGGGAGGTGAAGGAAAATTGCCCAAAAAAAAAGGAATAGGCACACCTGGGGGAGTTGGGAAGATGCCTGTAGTGGTGGCTGCCCCAGCGCATCCTGGCGTGGCTGCTGTACCTGGTGTTACATCCCTGTGTCACCTGGCAGCATGGAGTAGGATGGAGTTGAGGAGCAGGCCAGGGATGTTCCAGTGAACTTCAGGCTGTGGGTAATATCTCAAGTTCAGAGCAGACAGCTGTTTCTTGGTCTGGTCTGTAAATGTAGGTATAGAGTTCATCTTCAAAGGGGTTACCATGGCGATGGGATTGAGCCCCTAATCCCAAAGTAGGGCTCATAATGTTGAGACTTGGGTAAAGCATGGTGGGTTGCAGAGGAATTTCCTTCTAGGAGATGAGGGGACAGGAACTTTCCCCCAGTGCATGTATGGGGGGGCTGTGAATAGAGCTTTTTCTTGGTACCCCAGGGAAGGGCTGTTGCAGCTACACTGTTGGGCAGTCAAGTTGTTACAGCAGTGATAGTAAAATACAGTCCAGAAAAGTTGTGTTTGGACACAGCCATCACTAAAACTTTCAATCTTAGCACAAATCCCTGACAGACTGAGGGATGGAGAGAGTATGTGATTTTAAGGAAATAAGATCTCTCTCTCTGCTGTGTAGTGTTATTTTTTAAACTGTTCTTGAAAACATGGGTGTTTTAGTTTGAGCACTGAACTTGGTCCCTGCTGTGATGGAACTTAGTAAACTCATCTTGAGATAACAAAGCCTTGATTCTATAGGGCCTGGAGGGTTGAAATGATTGGTTTTTGTGTGGGTGGGTCTTGCAGCATTCTCCTCTTTGCTTCTCCTTTTATCTCATTTGGCCATGAAACTTTCTATTACGTGCAAGGAAACTCTGCAGTTGTGGCACAAGACTGACTGTGTCATTCATGGCTTCACTGCTTCTTGGTTTCAGAGGAAAGGTAAAAATGAGTTGCAGATGGGTAAACTGAGTCCCTGTACAGCACTGAAAACCAATGTAAAACATGACTCAAGGAAGAAACAGCAAAGAGGAAATCACAGCTGTGTGTCGCTATTTGGTTCTGCAGATCACTTCTGCCTTTGGGAAGTCTTTTAGGTAATGATCAAAGATGTTGCTTTTCATTGTTGCCGTGATGTCTGGAGGCCAGCTTAGTTCTTGGTTTGTCTTTTTCAAAGTGTAAAGCTTCCCCACAAACATGTGTCTAGGCATGGAGAAACGACCTCTGGAAAAAAGATTTATCTTGGGCTTTGGTGTCAAATGAATGATGACTCACTGGTGAACCCAAAGGCTGTCTCTGTTTTATTTTGTCCATTGACCATAACCTGGCTGGCTGGAGGTGCTGGAGCACCCTCCTGGTTTCCCTTCTGGCAAGTGCTAGAGGCAAGCAAGCCTTGAGCATGTCTAGTCAGGGCTTAGGCACACTGTCCTCTGCCCCAGGACATGGGGTGTGGACAGCAGAGCTGTCATAAGGTGCTTTTGTGCCCCGCAGCAGGGATGCTGATGGTTCATCTCATCTCATCTCATGTCAGGTCTGTCATGCAGGCAGCTCCTTGGAGCTTCCTAAAGAGGGGCATGGCCAAAGGCAGAGATCATGGGAGGGGATCCAGCAAGGGTTCACAGCTGCTTCCACAAGGCTGATGGCTTTAAAAAAAGCACACAGAAAGTGGGGTGTTCCCTGAACTCAAGGCAGGATCTTAGAATTCCTTAAATCTGTCAGCAGAAGATGAGGGGAGTGAAGGGAAATTTTAGAATTTCTGCATTTTTCCCTTACTCATTTATTTGGTGGAGAAAATAAAGCAACAGAGAATAAAGAGAGCTTGTGAGCTTGATTGTGAAGTGGTTGGCAGCTGGAGGAAGGGGCTGGCTTGGATGTGGTGGGCTCTGGGGCTCAGCCCCCACCTGAGAAGGTGACACTGTGGAGAGCCAGCTTGGCTCTGCTTGTGCTCTGCATGTAACCAGGGAGAGGGAGTCCCAAGGATGGGACTCCAACCACCTGCTGCTCACACAGCCCACCTGCAGCTTGTTGGAAAGCAGTTAAAACAGCAGGATGAAGTGTTTTGCAAGAATCTATTGATCTGTTAACACTTTTGATGGGCAATTCTCAGGACTGAATGTTTCAATAAGGTCAGAATTTTGTTCTACCTCTGATTTATATTTGCTGATTCAACAAAATTGATCCGTTTCACAGGAACCTATTGATCCTGTCAGAATTTCTGTCAGTGGGTGATCCTGGCATTTCACTTCAGTGAGGTCAATGTTTTGCTGTCATTTTATACAAAGGACTTAAGTAGAGAATCTCACTCATCAAAAAATGAACATTTCAACAGAGTATTTTAAAAAAAATTTTTAGTGGAAAAAAGGATGTAAAACAGGCTTTCTTTGCACAATTTTGGGATGAAAACATGTTTTGCAACTGCGGAATTGGCTTTGGGGAAGGGAATTCTGTTTTTAATCCAACCCTAGCTGTTGTTCCCTTCCCCGGGAAGGGAAGGAGGTAATCCCTTTTTTTAATAGGAAGAGTGCACAGAGGTCCACATGTCTGCCCCAAGCAGCAAGGTCAGGGTTTTCCAGTTTTCCAGGCAAGTCTGCAAAAACTGTTTAAGTTTCATTGCTTCTCAGTGCCCTCTCTGTCTCTCTCTGCCAGGTCTTACCAGTTGAGCTGCCAAAGGGAGCACCCAGAGCAAGCTCATGCCTTTGCTCCGAGTGTCTTCAGAGCTGTAGGGAAGGCAGACATGAGCACAGGGAGAAGCATCAGTCATGTTTTGCTGGCCGGGCTGCAGAGCAGGTGGCCAGAGTGGGCCACTCAGGCACTGACCCTCTCCTGGGCACCAGTTGCCCCAGTAGCACTTGTTCTTTATAGCCTTGGTCTTCCCAGTGAGTCACCCAAAACCAGCAACCATGAAAGCCATCTCTGAAAAACCAGTGTGGAAAGACAGTAAAATGTGACTGTTAGAGGAGGAAGGGGAGATGCCACCTTTGAATTCACAAATAGAATAAAAAGTGTCCAGGCAATGGCTGCAGTTACACCAAGAGACAGGCTGCCCTCTGGGTTTGAAGCTGATGGCTAGTTCTTAAAGTGAAGGTAACTGTCCTGCTTTGCTGTGTCACTTTCTGAGTCTGGAATGAGTTTTGTGGGAAGAACTCAGTGTTTTCATTCATGTGCCTGCACTCTCTGGCAGGGTTTTTTTAGTAAGCCTCTGAACATTTCTGCTCCCTTCATTTGTTCCTTATATTTGTTGCCTTTTACTACTGACTCCCCTTAGTTATGTTTTATTTTCCAAGCATCAAAAATACAGACTGGACCATTAAGGCAAAAAAGTATCAAATATCTGCTATACGTAAACACATTTTCAAGTTGCTCTGTGTTATAACAAATGCACACACTCACAAATATGAGTACGTACAGGGCACGTGTTGTGCATCCACATATCAAAAAGCAGATGAGGAAAATTGCTGTGTGATATTGAATGAAAATTTTGGGACAGAAAGAAAAATGAAGGTACTGGAGGAATTCGAACTGGGCCTCTGGCATTTTGCCACAGATGGCAATAAAGTTGCTGTGAGTGGACTTGTACCATTGGAAAAAACCCCGAAAACTGGAGATAATCAACACAGAATATTTTTTCGTAGACTTCCTCAAAAAAGTATGGTTTTCAACAGCAAGGTTTTTGGCCTCAGAAGTGGAACTTTTTTTGTAAGAAGCAATGTGAGAGGAATGCATAGTATTTCAGGGTTTCATTCCATTTGCCTGGATTTCCCTTCACGCTCTTGCTGCCAGAGCAAAGTTGTTTGCAGAGCTCTAGCAAACCAATAATTTAGAAACACTTGTTAATAATAATCCCTTACACATACAATGGAGGAGTTCCTGTGTAATCCTCATCCCGCTGATGGAAAGATACAGGCCTGTAAAGAAGAGAGAAATTTGACCATAATATCAAAATAGCAAAGGAGGAGAGTTACAGCCACCATTTTCTGCCTTTGCCAGCTCCAGGTTCCCTTAGTTGTCTGGGATTCCCAAGAGTGGATGTTGCAGCTAAACTAAGATTTCTATTACAGCAGAAATACAGTGGGATCTTCCTGGGGAGTAATGGTTAGTTTTTGACTCGTAGGAGCAGCTTTTCACGGGAAGAAAGGTGCATTTACCCAGCTGTGTATAGGGCGATGGTGTGATGAGCACAGTATTCATGCAGAAAATAGACACTAAACACCTGCCCTTGGTGCTGCTACTTTCTTGTTCCTATTTCAAGAGGATCTGAGAGGGGTGCTTTATCACCCTGCATGTTGTGCAGTTACATGGAGGTTTCCTGGCTCAGCCCAGCTGTTGCTTCAGCCCCAGAACACAGCTGTCCCCCTTGGCAGCTGTCGGATGGATTTCTGATATGGCTTTTTTGGGGCTGAATGCACAACTTGCAGCAGGCATAGAGAGGCTTTCCTGCCTGGTGCTTGCCACCTACTTCGCTTTTATGGCACAAAGGAGCTGGGGTCTGTGCGTGTGTGGAGCGAGGTGCCCGCAGCAGTGGAGCTGGTGGGGTACAGGCAGCACATTTGTCCCCCTGCCGTGGTGTGTTATTGGCCTGTCTCATTCGTGCCACGTGCAGCAAATTTTGTCTCCCTGCATTTTGGGCTCCTTATCACCCAGAGCCAGGGTTTGGCCAGCGCCGTGTTCTTGTGATAATCCACATCTGCTTCAGAAAGACGACCGTGTTCTCTGGCACAGGGCATGGGGCCATCAGAAGCAGTCAACAGTCCGGCCATACAACCAGGGTGATTTCCCTAAACTCCACGTTCACATTTGCTACAGGCTTTCAAAGCACAAAAACCTTCTAAAACTTTGGTCCTCACAGAAAAAACAACTGGCAGGCACCCAGATTTCATTTGCATGCCCAATTAGCCAGCTCATCAGCTTTCCTGTTTGTTGGTTCACCCTCACAGGAGGGATGTCCACACTTCCCCATGCAGCTCCTCTGCTCACAGGGACAGAGCTGTGTCTGTGGTGGGTGAGCTTCACCTCACGAGGCGTGAGGAGCAAACTGTGCAGGCACAAGTTCATGATGGGCTCAGGCAGGTCACCAGCCAGCTTTTATCTCTCCCCAAAGCACGCAGCATCTTGCCCCATTTTTCAGGCATTGCGGTGGTGCTCTTGCACAAATCCATCCAAAGGTAAGAACTTGTGATCTAACCCACCTATAATTAGTTGAATTTAGTTCACATGCTGACTGATCTTAGGTAAGAAATAAGTGTAGTTTGTGCAGACCTTGTGTCTCTAAGATAAGCCATTTATTTGTAGATTGCTTTTTATGACCCGACACATTTTGTTCTTAAGCTTTGGGATTTGAAACAGAGGAGCAAAACATTATTTTATGTGGTTTTGTGTACTTAGAAGTTGGATTGAACAGAACATACAACTCCTGAGCTGCTTAAGATCTGAATTTTTTACTTGGCGAATTGTCAAGTCCTGTGACTGGTGCTGGAGGAATAAAGCAAAGTGTCTACTTTAGGTTCTTTTTTAGCACTATTCACACTTGAAGTAAGAACCTGCCCCTTGCCTTGTTGTAACAGGGTTGCTGGCATCATTTAACTATGTGTTTTAAGTATATGCTTGGAGATAAGTTAATGTTTAGTTACTGAGGCCCATGCTTGACATACTGTGCAAATTATGGAGGGTTTGGTTTCCTGGCCACATTTAAACATTGGAGAACCATGTTGTTTAGACTTTAGGATTGCTTCCTTTGGTTTTGTTTTCATCAGGATGGAAAAGCTGACTTAAAGAAAAAAAAAAAAGAATTGATTTCTGGTTGGTTTTCAGTCTTTTTTCATCTCTTTGCTTCTTCAAAGTCCAGTCAGTTATTTTTTTAAAAAAGTAATCATCCTGCTATGAAAAGCTGAAAAGAAATATCCTTCTTTTCCCAACAGCATGAGCCCATTTGTATATGTGATATTTTACTCCTGATAAAAGCAAGTTTGCTTTTACTTTACTCAAGGTTTTTATCCACCAGAGAGTTCCAGCTGTGCAAGAACTGATGCATGTTAGCTGTTCCATTGATCTTATTTGACCAATTCTTCAGCGTCTTTGCTGAGTGAGAGCTTGCTCTCCTGGTTTCAGACAGACAGCTGTATTGTCAGCTTTTGAGGAGAAAAAGTTGCTGTTTCTTTCATGCTTGGTGGAATGTAGACTCCAGAAAACAAATTATTTGTGCAGCAATCCTCCAAATATACTTCTAGTGCATCAGAGAGAAAGAGAGGCTGAGGTATTTCACAGCAGACAAGTGTTTGATGAAGTTCCATGTCCTTTACAGTTGCTGTCAAGGCTGTGGGAAAACTCCCTGTGTGGCAGGAGAATGGAGCCATGCAACCAAAAAGGCCAAAGTCCTTATCTGGGCCGTATTTTAATCTCCCACTTGCTTTCAAAGATTTGACTCTGCTGCTCCTTTTCTTGCTCTGGTTTGGATTTGCTTATTCCATGCCATTCGTGGAATGACCACAGCCTGGTTTAATGTTTGCCTGGGTAACTATGGCAAAAATGGGGGGAAGTTAGCAGGGCACAGCCTAGAGGAAGCTGCAGGTGCTCGGAGCAGCGCAGAGAGCAAAGGATGGAGAACAGATATCCAAATGTTTTTTACCACAATTAACTGGCTTTGGGTAAGGTCTTCTGTTTCCTTACCATAAGAGTCCTTGTGCCTCTGTGATGCCTTCTACTGGCAGTATTTTCAGCTCATACCCATCACGTTCCTGCCCTCGCCAGCTGGGGTCCTGCCATGACCCAGAGATCAGCTTTTATTCTTGTTTTCCTTTCTGACACAGAAAACCAAGAGCTGTCATTTGGCTAGGGGAACACGTGCTCTTTGTCCATAAGGGGAGAAAGGAATTATAGCATTAAAACCAACTATAAGATACCACAAGAAGCTTGGAAAAATGCCTTGCTTGGTCCAGTTCGCTGTTTTAATTTCCTGTCTGCATGCTGTATGCAGATACATGCTGGATGGTCAGAAAGAGAGTGTACATCACTTTGCATGCTGTCCTCTCTGCACTAACCTGATGCTAGATTGGCATTTCTGTGTGAGGGCACTACTGGATTCAGATGTTCCATAGGAGTTGCTTGTACTTTCCATCTGTGTTGTCTAAGCCCTTGCAGAGAAGTCTGGCCTGTGGTACTGTTCTGCTCTGCCTTGGTGATCAGGGAAGCTGGCCTTGCTGTGTTGAAGGGTTAAGCCATTCTCGTAAGTGGATTTGGCTGATTGGATTGTCCTTCATGTTGGTGCTGTGAGCGAAGTGTAATCACATGAGCAATGTTAAAAACCTGCCTGGCACTGGAGGCCATAAGCTGGTGCTGCAGGTGGTGTGGCTGAACCAGTTTGTGTAGCCACTGGGCAATGGGTGTGTATAACCAGCATTGTGTGTGATTGCCTCTGGTGGCCCTGCCCAAAAGGTGAGATGTGGCAGCAGGCATCTGTCATCTCTTTCATGTGAGCCAAGGAAGATGGCATCCACACCTCTGGACACGTAGCGAGCTGGATGCTGCCAGAGTATCTTCCATGCTGCACACCTCACCAGTGCCAATGTGCTTGCCTTTGAAAAAGGAATTCTGTTTCTGAGATTAAGATACATTGATGCATTCATTTAAGTTCTCCACGACATATTTCACTTTCTTGTTTGTCTTTTACAGAAACCTGTTTCCTGCAAATCTTGTTGCTGCAGCTTTCGAAACGGTAAGATCTGAGTGGACTTTGAACATGAGCTACAGTGCATAGGATCTTTTATTGGAAGAGGACTAGAAAGATGGTGTAGAAAATACCAGAAGTTTATTTACTTATAGAAGGTAGGGTTTTTAAACATGATATGATATTGTCAGACACACAAATTCCATGGCAAATGATTTGAAAGATATTCCTTAAACAAAAGCATATTCAAAGCCCATCTTTTCTACCTTCACCAAAAATATTCTTTAAACTTTGGGTGCCATGTTGGGCAACAGTGGCAATCCTTCTTTGTGCCAGGCTGCTTACCATTTTGCAGGAGCTAGCTGGGAATCCTTTGGCTATGTAGTTTAGAGCTGGGCTCAGAACAGACAAGGCTGAAGACCTTCAGACTCCCACGGGTGTAAACATTACCTGTTGCCTGATGGTTTTATTCAATAGTTTCCATTGTATCCCTTGCTGGATGAATTACTTAGCCTGGTTTCTCTTCCAACAGAGACTGTGTGGCGGGATGATAACTGGCACCAGAACATAGTGTGGTTTAAACTGATGGATAGGAGCTGTAGCACTCCAAAAAATTTTTGATTTAGTTCTCAGTGCTAATTTTATATATCAGGATAGAGAATATTGTCGTGGGGCAGAGTGATTCTTTACAATACAGGAGCAGAATAATAGCTTTTGCCTTCATGGTGTTCTGTGGGTTTGCCTTTGTATCAAAACCATGGGCAAACTCGTTAAAATCAAGTTCAATTTTGCATGAATATATAATACAGTACAAGTCAATATTCCATGAGTAAAAACAGAAGCAGTACAAAAATAACACTATGAAAAGGATATTTTGTGATGCCTCTAGTGTCAGGGTTGTGTGTGTTCAGGGATGAAATAAAGCAGTCCTCTTTTCCTCTGTGCTGCTGTTGTCACAGGGAATTGACAAGGACAGAAGCTTTTCCTTCCCTCCTTTTATATTTAAAGAAAACAAGCCCAAAGAAGTGCCCTGCTTTTGTGAGGTGTCTGGTTTGTTTATCAAAGTAAACACCTGTTGGTGGGCAAATCTGTTGCCCTAGATTTCAGGTATTTTGCTGACAATTTTACTGCCTGCCTCACCATTTTTATTTGGTTGTGGTTTTTTTCTTACTTGCAGTATGCGACAGACTATAAATTGCTGCTCAGGAACACAACCTCTGGAAATGCCACATGGGAAAAGGTAAGGTCACTTCTTAGGTTTTTAAACAAATTGTTGTCAGTAATATTTGACTACTTCACGGCCTTTAATCCTTTCCAGCAGTCTTGAGAAAGAAACAAGTACTTTTATTTGCCTGCAACTGAGACACACACAAAAGCTGAATAAGTACGCACAGCCACAACAGAAAACTGTGATCCAGAGGAGAGTTGAGCTCAACTGATGTGACCCTCGACACTTTATTTTTTTAGGGCATGCTTTCTTAGACCTGGTCTCATTTGATCTAAATTTTAGTCAGTCTACCTAATGTTTCCAAATAAATTTCTGTAGACTTGGAACTAAATAGCAATAAGGCTAGCTGAGTGTGTCCCTTAAACCTTACTCTTCATTAAGAGTTTGGAGAGAATGAGTTTTTTTCCCTCTACCCAAGGCTCTTAAAAAAAAAAAAAAAAAAGTTGGGTTGAGAATTTTTTCTCATTGCTGAAATTTTGTTTGAAGCAGTAACAAGTGGTCTGAAGGAGTAAAAATTACAGACAGAACCTTACAAATAGGCTACTGTTGCAATGGTGTCAAAAAGGGATCTGGTGTGTAGGTGTAGACAAAGTATAGAATGGTATCTTCCATATGTAGATGCTAGGACTTCCAGAGATGCTCTGTATCCCAATGAGTATCATTTTTCCTGCAGACAGGGCTAGCAAACATGTTTATTATTGGCCAGAGCCGACGTGTTGCAGGCCCAGCAATAATTACTGTTGTCTTAAAAGCAGCATGTTGTGAAACAGACCCAGGGTCCCAGCCTGCAGGGTGTCAACTTGCTCCAAATCAAGTGTCTCACGTGCTGCCACGGGATTTTCGGGAGACTGGTCTGAGAAATTACTTTCAAGGTGATTATCTCTTCCTCAGGCTCATTCTGGCTGTCTGAGCTCAGTGTCAGATGTGGGGTTACTATGTTTTTAATATGATTTGAATTCCCCTAGGGCAAGAGACTTGTAATGTTTGCATTTGTCATGGAAGGGCTCAGCTGGGGTTTGCCCACCAGTTTGTAAAACCATCAAGGAAAAAGCAGTTTATGCTCACCCAGAGGGATTCTGGAGCCTATCCCCAAGCACAGGAAGCATTGGCTTCATTACGTCCTCCTCCCCACGTATGGTGTGTGAGCAGGTGATGCAGAACAGTGTTTGTGAACTCTGCTTCCAGCCCTGGGCTGAACTTTTACCAGCCCTGGAGACAGGGTGACAGGTGACTGGGATGATGCATGAACTGAGCAGGGGCAAAGCTATGAGAGCCTGGCATCACAGGGAGAAGAGCAGTTCCCCTGGGGAAGGAGGCAGCTCCCCTGCCCGTGCCTGTTGGATCGCATTAGCCCAGATCCGCGGTCGCGCCGTGTGACGCGGATGCAGTCGGTCACTGCGGAATCCCAAAAGAGCACTTCCTCCCTCCGTGCCCTCGTGTCCTCGGGCAGGGCATGCCCCTGCAGCTTCCTGCTGCTGAAACACGTTCGGTATGAGAGGCTGTAGCAACGTGCGCTTCCATTTGTGTGTTTGTTGCAGAGTGCAGTTATTCGACATTTAAGCAAGGGTGAGTGAGAGGGGAGTAAGTCTTTTCTTTATTTTCACTGTCAGGTTTGATATGGACTCCGGAGCAACCAAGCACGGATTAAGGCTAACCATATCCATTGGACAGATTGCTGGCTGTCAAGTACTTTTCTAATGCTTGTTCAACACCATCACTTTTCCTTAAGAGATAAGAATGCATCTTTTGGCCCTTTAAAATGAAACATTATTTTTTTTATTTTTCCTCTTTTTCCTGTTTGATGTAACGTCAGAAAAAGTATTCTGAATATGCCACTGGTGTCTGTTTTTGCCAGCAGTTGTGATGATGTAAAGGTTACTTCTATTACTTTTCCAAAACCTTTCTTAAGTTGTTGGAGCAAAACCATACTGAGCTTCTTTAATTCCAGAAGACGCCCTACTGTCTCTAGGGAAGAACAGACCAAATAAAAAGAGAGCATCATCTCAGTTTTGTAAGCTCAGTTTCATTACTGGTCTGACCATAGTATTTATGGATAGATGAGGATTAAGTTTGGAAAGAAGAGTATGATTTTTGGATATCTTAGTGACAGATGTTTGGTTCCAGGGAAATAAGATCATATTCCTATCTAGTTTTTTCTTTCATCAGCAGAATATTTGAGTGAAGAGGAGAAATATTTTCCTTCAACTTGCCATTCAAATAGTGTAGAGGAAAATTTTCCATTGATTATATTTCCCCCCACACTGGTTAATGGGCCCTGTCTTCCCTCGCTGATGAAGTGACTAGTGGGACACGTAGTTGTTTGCTCAGCCATGTAGTTTTTTGTTGTTTCACATGCTTACCTCATGTTTACCCAGCTTTTATGGCTACATCCTCTCTGTCTCTTTGGCAGCAAGACTTCCTGGGGCACAGACTATCTCACTTTACCATCTGCAGCACAGGGAGCCTGGGTGGGCTCTGTTCCTCTTTGGACAGGAGTAAAAATACACAAACCAGTGGTTGCTCTTCTTCCTCACATCACATGGCTGCATTTTCTTTTCAGCCACCTACTACTGAGACTGTTCAATGTCAGCAGTTGTTTCCTTGATAAGCGTTTTGTTTCAAGAGCTAAAAAACAATGGGATCTTCAGAGAGATTCAAGGACCAGAAGAGCTCCATGAATCTTCCGAAGAGAATGCATAATTTCAGGCAAACAATAACGTGTCCCATAGTTTGTCCAGGAACAAAGTTCTCATTAAAGCTGTTTTTGTTTGGTGTCCACAATACTGCTTGGTTTGGCTGCCCCTTTGGGGTGATGTGCTCTTGTGTGAGAGTACAAAAAGGCTGTTCAGCATCTGCCAGTTTTAGAGGCCGGGTTTGTGAGGATCTTCCGCTGAAGATTTTTCTGCTGGACTCGTTCCATATAGTGTCACAACGAGGTGGAATTCCCTGAATGCTGCAGATCGTCCCCTGGATTTGCAGGGAGAAATTTCTTGCAATAAGTTGCTACTCTAGGCAAGTGGTGCATCTTCTGCCTACGTCTGCAGTGTTGGGAGGTGATTGGGAATGTTGTGTGTTGCAAAGAAATTGGTGAGAGAGAGAGACAAGGCAAGAGCAAGACCTGAAAGTGGGGACAGGATGCAGCAGATAGAGGGAGACAGCTCACAAGCTTCTGGCAGCAGCACAGTCATCTTCTGGTCACCAAGAGGTCAGGGGGTTCCCAGATGACAAAATCTAGGCTCAAAGTGCTGGTGAGTGTGAGCACTTGGAGAACAGTGCAGCAGTTACACAGTGCTGGGAGCAAGGTGGACAGAGACCTCTCCAAGGGTGAAAGAAGACAATGTACTGTAATCCTGGAGAGTACAGAGCTTCTCTCCCAGCAACATCCAGATCAGAATGCTGGGCTCTTACAGCACTGAAACACTGAATTTCTGTTCCATAGCAAAGTACAATGTTTTTTTCAGAATGGGAACCAAAACAAGAGAGTATTCACTGTTTCTAGGACTTGTTGGGGTTTTTTTGTTGGTTTTTTTGTTGGGTTTTTTTTGTTTTGGTTTGGTTTTTTTTGGGGGGGGGGGGGTGTTCTTTTGAAGAATGGTTTGGGCCCGTTATGGTAAAATTCCATTTCAGTTGAACTTTTCATATTACCCCTGTATCAAATGAATCCAATATAAAATTATATCTATTATAAAATAACATCCCATGTACACAGACGGTTTGTTTCATTAATAGGAGGGTGTCATTTGTTTTGTCTTAACTTTTCTAACCACAGAGGAGTTTAGAGCTTTCATTCACAAAAAACAGACTATAGCCAAAACTATCCAGACAGAAAAGTGTTAGTGTGTGTGACAGCATGTTTCTTCAGACATCTCTGGAGATACACTGTGCCTCGTGCTTAATATCTGTCCATGTTCTCAGCTGTTTCAATCAGGAATCAAATAAATAGTGACAGCTTAGCCCTGAACAAGCAACTACCATAAAAAATTGCAGATTCTGTATCTAATTATTTTTTACCTAGTGAATAAAAAAAGCCAGTACCTTCACTGTTTGTAAACACTTCTCTTAACAGCAGTTTAACCTTCCTGCTTTTGTGTATAATTTACATTTTATCCCCTTCCCTGCAGGACTGTTTCCACCTGTCATTGAGAGACAGTCCAGTTTAGCAGCATACTTCCAGCAAAAACATCAATCTTAAGCAGGCTGGTTTTATCAGATTTAGTAGATCAGTATCCTGAGTTCTTTACTCAATATTCATTTCAAACTTTTAGGTCAGAATGTTTTTTTCTTTCCTAGTGTTGAGCTAGTGTCCACTTAAACTAGCCAAAAGGCCAAGACTTGCTCACAAACTTCATCTGCTATAGATGTTCTTCCAAATAAAACAACAATTTGCCAAGATGGAGAGAAAAAAACCCAGTTTGTCAAAACAATTATATTTTTATGTAGCCACAAGAATACTCATTCTGTTCGTATGATACTACATTGCCAAAGAGAAGCAAACCATGAAGGACTAACAGAGCAGACCTGTGGGTAGACTAGTTTTTGTCAATAGGCAGATCCCCTTTTTATCCTCATACTCTTCCCAGGCAGTGACAGATTTCTGAGAAGGGGAACAGGTATCTCTCTTCTGTTCTCTGTCTCCCACAGCTGACATGGACAGGTGAAGGAGTAGGTTGCCATCGTTTGCTGCCTTTCTCTGCCTTTCTCCTCTCTTTCTGCTTCGTAACGTTGGTTATTTTCTCATGGTTTTCACCTTGGTATCATCACTGCACTAAAGTCCTGAGTAAACTGGGGCGTTTTCTTGTTCACGTCACAGAGAACACAAGTATTAAACTGAAGGGTACATGGGGAGGTGGTAGCAGGCCCTTTCCTTCTCCAATGAACCCATGCCAGCTCATAACTAGGGAGGTTTGTACCTGAACTGCGTCCAGATCTCTTTGATTCCCTTCAACAAAATAAGCTCTACCTTTCCAAAATAGGTTCTGCTTGTTGATTTCAGATCAATCAGACAGCAACAAAATGAGGTGACCCTTTTGTTAGGTTTTGTCCTATTCTTACGTGTAACAAGCTGCCTTTTTTTGTCTCTGCAGGTCCCTATCGGTACTGAGATCAGAGGGATGAACATCCTGGGACTGGTGCTGTTTGCTCTGGTTTTAGGAGTGGCACTGAAAAAGCTTGGCCAGGAGGGGGAAGATCTTATTCGCTTCTTTAACTCATTCAATGAGGCAACAATGGTCTTGGTTACCTGGATTATGTGGTAAGTGTGTGACTGGGTATGTCTGCACTGCAGTGTTATGTTCAAAGCAGCAAATTCACAGTTAATCTCTCTGTCCAGCTTTTTCCTCTGAGATCCCTCATCACAGCAAAAGTGAATGTTGTGATGTCACACGATGGGGTCTTTTCTCCTTGCTTGTGCCCTGTAATGAGACAATCACTCCTAGCTTAAGGTATCAGGCTGGAGAACTTCAAAGGGTTGCCTATAAATCCTCTCCAGGACTCCTTTTTGATTATTCAGTGGAAAGAAAACTCAGTATTTCCTAAGGCTGATTTTTTTTTTTTCTCTTGCCTATTAATGAGCAAATACATTATTTCACTTAATTCCTTGGAGTCTGGAAAAGTTTATGGGCCGACTAGTGCTCTGATCAATCCCACAAAGCTTTTGATGCCAAAAAAGGTCTGTTAGTTAGGAACTGGAGCACACTGAACTTTCTCATTAGGCAAGAAACCAGCAATAGAGGAGGCAGGCACCTCTAGAGAGTGGTTCAGGCCACCTAAACTGGGGTAGGAGCAGCCTCCTGGCTGGGTTTTCCTTCAGGTGGGGTGATCCTGGGCCTCAGAGCAGTATCATGGCTGTCCTTGGGTAGCTGTATGGAGTTAGGCTGCTCCTGTGAAACCAACAGTACTAATACCTCACAAACAAAATTAAAACTATTCATAAGGACAGCTAGCAAACAAATTAACAGTGGGACATTTCTCACTCCCTTTCCAAAGCTGGTGAAAAAGCTGTAAATGTGCCTTAGCAGAGATATTTCTTTGTTCCTTCATTCTGCATTTTTCATTCCTACTGTTTTCCTCTCCCTAAGAAGTAGAAGGGTTTTAACAAAACACCTGACTTTACACAGGCAGATCTCTGTGTTAGTTGCTATCATAAGGGATTGAAAAATTCAGTCTCCAAGCAGCTTAAGCTTTTTGCTCTCGAGTGTAATTCCTTGGACACTGAATACTGATAAGAGGCAGTTCATGTATTCAGCTTATTACAGTGCTAGCACTTCAAGCCAATCAGTTGGTATGTAATCCTTTATTTTGTGGATTATAGGGACCACTGCTGACCCTTAACAGTGAAGCCCTTACTTGTTCTCTTTCCTTCCTTAAGGCTCTTGTGTAGTCCTGGTATTTATTCAAAATCCATCAAGCTGCATGTGCATCCCAAGGGATACTTTGGAATGGTGAAATCATACTACCAGGAGCAAAGGCAGCTTGAACTCGTTCAACAGCCACTCTCGTGTTTAGCAGCACTTGGGTCTCAACTTTCAGTTCTTTCCTCTCCAGCCTTCCTCTTCAAGAGGAGGAATTCAGTGTTCAGAGCTTGTGCAGGACCAGGGCTCAGCTGGATCTGGCTAATCAGGGTCCTCAGAAACACAGTTCAAAGGCAGAATTGCACAGGCTAAGTGGGGAATGTTCCATAGGCCCCCTTAGAGATTTGGCCAAGGGAGGACAGAGGGTGCTCACATGGATCTGGGACATAGGGAGATGCTCTCTTCATGGAACAGAGGAGCTGCAGAACCACTGAGAGAGAGGCAGACCATGAAGAAATGAGTGATCTGAGGAGCCTTAAGGCTTGTCCACCTTTCCAGACCTTTGCATGCTTAACCAAACCTTCTGAAGTTTGTCCTGACTCCACAAATCAGCTTCTCTGAACGTGGGCATTGGATTTTTTTTATTCCTGAGATGTACAGGCAAATCTTCTGTAGTCACACATTTTCATGGGGCAGGATTTTGTGGAGCTCGGTGATCTTTTAGTATTTCTTAATCTTAGAAGAAAGGGGAAGTGTGGACAGCATCAGCAGAGGTACTCAGACACAAACATCCCAGTAGAGCTTAGGAAGGAGCTGGCCCTGGGCCTGCAGTGATTCCCACAGTTTGTTTAGAGCTGCTGTGCTGTTGGTGCAAGGGCAGTTCAGTCTTGTCAGGGCTACTGGGACCAGAGGTGTGGCTGTGGCCTGCAGGTGACCCTTCCCCTGGAGCAGCTCTGCGTGCTCTCGACAAAGGGAACTTCAAACAAATGCTGACGTGGCATGTTTCTAGATAGGAGGCATGGATGTGCGTGTGTGCCTGGCTGTTGGTTTGGGGGAAGCTCTGGAAGCCTGATCATTGAACTTAGTCCTTTCTAGGCAAATAGCAGAGTTAATTGCTGTCTTTGGCACATGCATCAGCAGCCTTTAGCTGAGCTCTCTGGTATGTGCACAGCTTTTTCTTAACCTCCGCAGAGTTGGCACCCAGTGTGTCTGTGATTTTAATGACCTGACTCTACTCGTGCTGGGAGTTTCTGCATGTGTAAGACCCAACTCACTGACCCCTCTCTACTCCAGTGATATGATACTGCTCCCTTCCCTCCCTTCCCCTCTGGTGTCTTGTCCTGGTAGCACCTGGCAGCATTTCTGCTTCCCACTCACCTTCCCTTTGGCACTCTCCTAGCTCTGTCTCTGAGGGCATAAGTGAACAGACCTTTTAAAATTTGACTGCTTACCATCTACCAAACAAGAATCTTAGAAAAGCCTTCCAAATCTGCCTAATGACTGTGTGGTGAATAAGGAACCACCCTTCAGCAGGAGCAGCAGATTGTTTAGCGGAATGTTATCTCCAGGACAGAAAATGTCGTGCTTTCCAAGGCTTTTTGTTTGTACTTAATGACAACCAATATTTCATTTACACAGGTATGTACCTATTGGCATTATGTTCCTTGTTGGGAGCAAGATTGTGGAAATGGAAGATATTGTGCTTCTGGTGACCAGTCTGGGAAAATACATCTTTGCCTCTATCCTGGGCCACGTCATCCACGGAGGAATCATTCTGCCACTTATTTATTTTGCAGCCACACGGCAAAATCCATATCGTTTTCTCTTAGGACTGATCACACCACTTGCCACTGCCTTTGCCACTTGCTCCAGGTGGGCTTCTGTTCCACTTCCATCTATAGCCTGGTTATGTTTGTCATCCTAAACTGGCTGTATCCAGTTTTAGTTTTAGGTGTGAATATTGTTCCTGAGATTGCAGAAAGAGTCTTCTGAGCATAGAGAGTCTCACTGCTGTCATCAGCTTGCCACACAGCACATGCTGATTATCAACTGTTGAAAAGAATTCCTCAAAATATTGGGTCCGTAGCATGATGCTGAGTTGGAAATATCTTGGGGAAAAAAAAAATTGTCTTTAAATGATCCTGCCAGCTGTCCCTTCAGTTTTAAGTGAAGTGAGGGTCAGCAGTGAGTGACTTTGTCCTCAGAAGTTTACTTTTTAAGATCAGAAGGACCTGGAACAGATTTAGACTAATTTTGTAGGAGCAAAGCAGACTTGCTTGCTAGTGTAAAGGCATTTAACATTATTTATTTTAAAGATCTGGCCTGATCAGCTTTTATTTGTCATAACCAAATGATTGAGCATATCATTTACACTTTTCTCAAGTACAAACACCTGATCAAATAACATATTTATATAAAACCATTTCAAGTCATCCTCAAAAGCAGTTGCATATCTGTCAATGGAACTGAAGTACTATTTATAAACTCTCTCGTTCTGCATAGTAGGAGAGGGTTTATTAATAAAACCATGTAATTTATAATGCAAGAAGTAAATCCAAGAGTCATGTTTTATTTTTAATTATTTTTCTGTTCATTTGAGAAGGCACTAATACAGCATTAACAGAGATTAATGCTGTATTAGTAATTAATTAATGCATTAACAGAGATTAACAGCATTAACTGTTGCATCTGTTGTGTTTATATTATCATAAAATCATACAGTGGTTTGGGTTGGAAGGAACTTCTAGTTGGAAGGATCATCTAGTTCTGACCTCTCCTGCTATATTTGCATGTGTTACTGTATGTTTGTAGTTTGAGACTTGTTCATTCCACAGCCATGTAATGCTGCATACTGTGTTAAGTCATGAGTTCTTGCTTCTGGGAAATTAAAGTCCTTATCAGCTATTTCTGGATGAAAGCAGATTATTAAATACCTCTGCTCAAAACTCAGCAAGGAGGGTCCCTCACTGCCATCATGACAGAGAGGGACTGTAAAATGGCACTGTTGCCTTGACAGTCCTCTCTGCAGCATGCTAGAAACATCAAAGCCATGAGACAGTGATGGGGCATTCAGGGCACCCTGGTGTTCTGTGTTTCATTTCTCCCCGTTCTGTTTCCAGCTCAGCCACGCTCCCGTCCATGATAAAGTGTATTGAGGAGAACAACAGAGTCGACAAGAGAATCAGCAGGTTTATCCTTCCCATTGGGGCCACTGTAAACATGGATGGAGCTGCTATTTTCCAGTGCATGGCAGCTGTGTTTATTGCTCAGCTGAACAATGTCAACCTCAACCCTGGGCAGATCTTCACAATTCTGTAAGTTGCTTGCAACCACATTTCCAGCCCCCAGACACATTCAAGCTGTGGTCTCTCCGTTAATAACTAACAGTTAGCATTCCACATCTCTGACCTAAACCTTACAAACTGCTATGTAACATAATTATAGGGTGATTAAAGGATGGAGTCTTAAAACCTTTACAAGATTTGCCAGAGTCTCGATTTAATAAAAGGTGGAACCTGGGAGGGGTAATTGAATTCTGAAAGAGTCTTTGAGCTGTTTAAAGCTCTTTCTCACATGAAATTCCTCTCCTTCCTTAAGCATCTCGCTCCTCCATCCTCCAGTCACCATAAGCCTGGGTAATTGAGGCATTCTGCACTGCCCAGAAAGCAGCCCCTGATTCCCCCTCTGGATGTCTTAGAAAATTCTCCTGCCAGCTCCTTGGTTCCTTATGCATCTGTTTTGTACTAAAGACTGTTCCTGCTTACCTTTGTCCTTCCTACCATCACATTGCTGGCTTTCCTGATCAGATCTCTTGTTATTCCCCTCCTAACTGTTTTGCTCCATTATCCATTCCACCACTTCAGTCCTACCTCCTTCTCTAAGACTCCCTCTCCCCTCTATGCCTGGAATATCCTCCAATGTCCCATATCCCATGAAGTGTCATTATCTTCATTTCTCTCCTCACAATTCCTTAAATGAGGATGCTACAAGCAGTTCTGGCTCCTCACTGTGCCCAGCAGCCACAGCTCCAACCACCAGATACCTCCTAGGGCTGGTTCCTGGCATTTTTTTACCCTTCTGGCCAGGTTTTATTTCCTTCTTGATTGTGTTTCCCAGTATGTTGTTCGTCTATTTAAGGCAGGGCCGGGGTGCTGTGGTTTTTTTTTGTGAGGAGCCAAATTAGCTTTTAGGTACTCTCAGTGAATCAGATGTGAAGACAGGTCTGAGGATGATGCAGTGATAGCCCAAGGAGAGCTCAGTTGCAGACATCTGCACACAAAAAGCTGTGTTGAGCGCATGCAGTGCAGGTCTCCAGCTCCTGATTTAGGGTCTGTGTTGGGATGCAAACGAGACGCAGAGAAGGTGCTGTGCCCTGCATGGCAGAGTTTGCCTTTATTCATGTGGGGTCAGGGAGTGTGAGTCACTCAGCATACTGGAGCTGGGAAAGTTAGTGAGGCAGCAGGACACAGTTGTGTTGTTTCTTATCCTGAAAAGGCAGTCCTGGTGTTGAACCCAGAGCCATCACCACGGTAACTGCTGCGGATCCCCTGTCCTCTGTACCTGTTCTTCGCATCAGCAGGCAGGAAGGGGTTTGCCTGGGAAGCAAATGCTGCTTGTGTCCCATGCTGGAGTGTTTGTTTCCAATTCCCACAGCGGGGAAGCACGTGACGGTGCTGGGAGCTCCTCTAACCGGGCATGGCCATTGATTTGCAGTGTGACGGCCACGGCGTCCAGCGTGGGAGCAGCCGGGGTCCCTGCCGGAGGCGTCCTCACCATCGCCATCATCCTGGAGGCCATCGGGCTGCCCACCAACGACCTGTCCCTCATACTGGCCGTGGACTGGATTGTGTGAGTACTGCAGGCCTCACCTACCTGCTGTTGCAAGGCATAGAAATACGGAATTACAGAATGGCTAAGGCTGGAAAAAACCGTTCGGATTGCCAAGGCCAGCCGTCAGTGTAGCACCACCACCACCATGCTCTCCATTAAGCCATGTCATGGGGACTCCACCACTTCCCTAGGCTGTCTGTTCAAATGATGTACAACTCTTCCCGTGGAAAAGATTTTCATAGTATCTAATCTAAACCTCCCCTGGTGCGATTTGAGGCCATTTCCCCTCATCCTGTCACTTGTTTCATAGGAAAAGAGAGTGACATGCACCTCACTACAGCATCCTTGTAGCATGATTAGCTGGAAATGTGGTCTAAGTACAGAATACAACCCAGTAGAAAATAAAACCCTACAAGATGTCTGCCTACAGGGCAGGTGACTTGTGATGGGGAATGGAAAAGGTGGTGCCTTCCCATTTAAAGCAGTCAGTATGCTAAAATCCCTCTTCAGCTTTTTTATTCATCCTTTGTAGAAATGTATTTTTTCTTGGCTTCAGTTCCCATTAGAACGGCTGTTAAAGGTCCGTTTAGAAGGTGTTGATATTGCTGGAAATTGATTGGACACTAGAAGGGCAGGGAAGGACAAAGGAGTTTGAGTCCGAACATCAGTTGTGGAAAACTTCCTTGGTCACATGTGGGAAGCAGTTTCCATCAGAAGCTCTTGTCAGCTATTGTTTGAACTTTTTTTGTAGTTTCAAGACTGGTCAAAGCACCAACACGAGTGCCATAGAGGGGTGCTGTCCATTGGCAGGGCAGGGACACAGAGGGTTTGTGACACTTGTCACTGCCATGGGCAGTGTCATGGCTGGAACACACTGCTGAGTGTCACAAGTTTAGTAGACAGTATTACCACCTTTCCTTTTCATATTCTGAGAAAGAAGTAAGTCAGTATGTGTCAAGTGATCTGAATCCCACTTAGGTAATTTGTTTCCAGTTGGTGGGATATTGGGCAGTTTCTGGTTTAGACTGCAGATAATGCCTCAGCATCGCTTTTTGGAAACACCAACCTCTCTGTGTAGATGGTGCATTCCCACAGCAGATGTGGAAATTAGGATGCCTAAGGACACCCTCAAATTTCAGAGCCTGGAGAAGGTGGCAGCTGTATTACTGTCCCTTCCCTTCCCACACAACACGTGTCTGTGGAGCATATTCCTACAGCTTCCTTAGGGTCATCACACTCTTTCTTACTGTAACTCTTGGGGATCAGCCACCTCCAGAGAACAGGATATACAGGCAAAGCAGTGTCTAGCTCTTTTTATCCTGTTTTCCTAAGGAAGTACAGTAGTGGCTGGGTGCTCCACACCTGTACTTGCTTTGAGGCAAGAGTGAAAAACTTGCCCTTCCTTTCACTCTGGGCTGCTCTCAGCCTGTGTTGTGCTGGTTGACTTCCTTTTAATATGGGTAGTATCCCTCTGTGGTCAACAGTGTTCTAGTCAAGGAGCTCAGCCTTGTGGTAACAAAAGGGGGAAAGAGGGAGGAAGGAGTCCCATGTCTTGCTTTAATGCCAGCTGTTTAATTACCAGAGAGGACCACAATTACAAGTTGAGCCTCTGTCAAAGTTAGGCTGCAGAATAACTAGCAAGTCTCAAAAGCCACATGAAAACACTGTTCATCTTTATGACCCATAAATCTCTTCCATTACACCCTAGCACACTAGTTTTGTGTTGTAGGACCAAAAATTAGGGCAGGTGCTACAGGCAACAGATGCAGAGAACACAGGTCATTCTGCCTGCTTTTGGAAGGATCCCTTAAGTAGGTGCTTGGATTAAGATACCAGTCACATCAGTTAAAAAAGAGAACTGTGTGCTCTGAGTCACTTTGTGGATAAGCCCAAAGTAAGTTCCTGCTCTGAACATGCATTTGAAAAATGCTGGCTTAGGGAAAGGGAAGACGAAGGAGGTGACCTGTGAAAAGCAGAATGCCTGAGTAGTACCATTGCTGCAACCCACAGAGAGACCAGAACCAGCTGATAGTCACAGTGTGACTGACCTTAAACTTGCTCTGGTGCACATTTCTAGTTCTGAAATTGTGATGATGCTTCTGTGGAAAATATGTTTGATAACTACATCTCCCTTGTCTAGTTCTACTGCTGTTAGTGGTTCAGCAGGGGTGAATCAGCTCATCTTATTCTGTTGTAACTCTCTTAAAACTGAAAGCCTGCTGCCTTGGTTTTTGTTTCTGATCTTCACCAGGGACCGAACCACCACAGTTGTGAATGTGGAAGGGGATGCTCTGGGAGCAGGCATCCTTAATTACCTGAATGAAAAAGACAAGAAAGAGAGAGAGCAAGAGCTAAAGGAAGTCACCGTAGAAGCAGTTGCTAACAGCAAGTCTGAAACGGAAACGTCACCTTTGGTAACCCACAAAAACCCAGTCTCCAACACAAGCAGCACAGCAGACCCTGAGTCCAAGGAATCAGTATTGTGAACTCGGGGCCGCTCGTCAAGACCAGCCCTAGAGGTGGCCCAGGGACTTGTCAACGCACCCAGACGTTTGCAGTGTGACCAGGGGCTGGATGGCTCTTGGAAGTGCTCCGTTCCAGTCTGTTTTGAAATATGCTGGCCTGGGGAAGGGGAGGGAGGTGGGGTGGGCAGAGAAGGGGTGTTGAGAAGGAACACTCGCTTTATAATAGTATTTTGATAGTTTATGTGTGTACATGTATACGCGTTGCACGTGCACACTTGTGTACATGTACGTGAGAACTGCCATCGAGGCTTCTGGTGTAACAAGACTTCCATTAGTGAAGGCTCAGATGGGTTGAAGATAGGGAGGTAGACAAACTCAGTATGTGCTTATTGTAGGGAAAAATTTTGCTGCTGTTTGAATGGAGAAGCAGTTTAGAAACTCCAGAGTGGGTGAAAATGTTGCTTAAATTTGTTTTCTAGCCTGGAAACACTTACTGACCATTACAGCCATGATATGAAGCAACATTTTTCTCCCACTCCCCTTCCTCTCATGTTCTCCGATCCATTAAAAACGCTGAATATGTCCTTAAAACTAGCTGTTTTCTATTTTTAACTTCTTTTGCTTCATACCTAAATTAATAGCTTATAGGGACTTGTTTCATTCTCTCTCTGCATTGCAGCTCATAGCAGCTTTCTTGCCTTTTGGTGAGTAACTCCCAAACTGTGGGACCAAACAAAGGAGGTCTTCGTGCAGATCAAGGATTCGTTTCCTCCTTTCTTCTAACCAAGCTGTTAAGGAAGAAATCCAGAGGAAAAACAAAGTTTGTTAAAGTACTCCCTTTGGGACTGAAAAAAATGTAGAGTCTGTTCCAGCATTAGTATGTCTGAAAGAGGCTTGCCTGTGACAACATCCATAAATCCAGAAGTCAGCTCCCTTCATGAAAACACACATGATCCTCTGCTAGCACAGCACGTCCTGCTCATGTTTATTTAATGGGTCAATCCAAACAACTTTAGTCATAGTCTCTTCCAGCAAAATTGAATAGGGGAGGAAAAATTCTGAACACACATCATGTGGAAACTGATGACAGGCAAGTCTGAGCCTTGGCTTGAAAGGGGAAGAGAGGAGGTGAGTTTATAACCCCAGTGATCTCTGTGTGGGAGCTGGCTACCTGTTCCTGCTAGGAGTTTGGTCCTGCCATAAATGTTCTTCTGGCAGCCGTTTACTTTTAGTAATTCTGGGTAGTGCTGGGCCAGGGTAATGCTTTAATGGCAGATGATAACCTTTGCTTGAAGCTCAGCCAAATGCTTCTGGATTCTTACTCCTCCTCTTTGCCTTTACAGTGTCCTTCTTGAATTTGCATCCCAAACCTGAACAAAGTCTGGCAAATGCATTACAAAGATCCTGTTGGTTTATCTTGGCTCTTTGGATGCTAATAGTTAAAAAATTATGACTACGCATTTCAGGATTTGCCTGGACTTGTGATGTTTTCCCTTGGCTACTTCAACAAGAGGCTGCACGTGGTCCATCGCCACACTGTTAATTCAGCAATGTATATTTACACTTAGCTTTGATATAAAGTAATGCTGAAGTCTCCCTTTTTCTTTCTCCTTTCTTGCTTCAGAGGAATCTATCTTGGAAAGATATCAGCACTAGGAAGAGGCTACTCCAATTCCATAGCAGCAGCTGCCTGCCTTTGCAAAGCGACACAATGCATTTTGCAGAAAGACGCTCAGAGTAAGATGTGGCCACCCCTGAGGGAGAGCGCAGTGAGTGCATCATGACTGGCTGGTTAACCCTGTGCACTGGAGCCATACAGACAATCCAAGTAGGAAAGGATTAGTCAGCCCACTGGGAAACTGCAGGTGGAGTTTCTTTTTAACCAGTTTATTTGTAACCATGTCCACAAAATTTGGTCATTCCTTGGCTCATCTTCAAATTGGAAGGAGACAAACACAATTCTGTAGGGATGTCTTTTGCCCATCAGATCAACTTTGCATTTCTTCCAGTTAGAATCATCCCAACTCATTTCAACTCAGGAAACCGAAAGCACATTTTTAAGTATAAGTATTTCTTTGAAATATCTGAATGCACCAGAACCCTAAATACTTTGATTTTAAAATAGTATATGGATATCTCAAGAAAGCTGAAAATCCTGACTGTCCCCTGTGGGCTGGGTTCTGTAATTGCATTTTATCCTTCATCAGATGTTTAGCTCCTGTGCTTTTGTGAGACCCCCTGGAATACTGTGTATAGTTCTGGTGTTCTCAACATAAAAAGGACATGGAACTGTTGGAGCAAGTCCAGATGAGGGCCACAAAGAGGATGGGAGCACATCCCCTGCAAAGACAGGCTGACAGAGTTGGGGCTGTTCAGCCCAGAGAAGAGAAGTTTGCATTGCAACCTTCAGTATCTGAAGGGGGCCTACAGGGAAGCCAGAGAGGGGCTTTGTCAGGAACTGTAGTGGTAGGACAAGGACCAACGGATACAAACTGAAAGAGATGAAATGTGGTGAGATACTGGAACAGGTTGCTCAGGGACGTTGTGGATGCCCCAGCCCTGACAGTGTTCAAAGCCAGGCTGGATAAGGCCTTGAGTAACCTGGTCTAGTGGGAGGTGTCCCTGCACACATCAGGGGGATTGGGACTGGATGATCTTTAAGGTCCTTTCCAGCCTTTAACATTCTGTGGTTCTGTGCTGCTCTCCCTCACTGTGACACATGCAGCTAGGATCAGGACATGAGGGCAACACTAAAATGACAATTTGTGAAGCATCACAGCACCATTTCAGAGAAGAACACATCTCAATTTTAATTTTTTTTTTTTACCCTGAAGCGGTTGCCCACAGGTAAAAGTACTGCCCTGGGCAAACCCAAAGGCTGGGCTTCCTTGCAAGGCAGCACCTTGCCATTCCCATACGATCCTTCTTCCCTGTGGTGCTGCAGCTGGAGCAAGCCTCATCTGTGTAGCAGTGTGCCATAGGCTGTGGCACATCGTTCCTGACAGGGGATCCCAGGAAATGGAAAATAAAAGCAAGTACCCCAGTATTAGTATTTCCCAGTAGCAATACAGAAGCTCGAAGTCTTCCCTGAATGCCTCTCCCAGTCCCCACTAGTGGATTGCCGTGTTTTGCATCAATGTGAATGTCTAGTCCCATGTAAAGCTTGTTAGAGCAGTTGGATTTAAGGAGGTCAAATCATTCTTATAGCAGGAATTTAATCAAGGAGATCTGACATTCCTTCTCTTGGAAACAGATATAATAGGATGTATATGAACCATGAGTATTCAGCTCTTAACCTGCCAGAAATCTGTAGTCATACAGAAAGCTCTACTGTAGACTTAAAAATGTGCTAGTTCTTTTGTTGTTTGTGCAGAACAAGAGGGATCTATGGAAGCAGGAGTGCTGGGTAACTACTGCTTGTCAGAACATCTTCTTGGTCATTTTTTTATCATTTGTGTCAGAATTTACATTTCGTGTTTTTCTGTGATGTTCCCATTCCTCATGATAGCCATGAGGCATTCTAGAACTCTCTACCTGGATTGTTTTCTTAAGGTAGAAATATGAAAGATCCAGTATTGCACTCAGAGACTGTAGAAAATGGTGATACATTCCAACAGCTGCCACTGTAATGATGTGGATCCTGGTGGTAAGCCTGATGAGATAGAAGACTTGCCATTTGCTTTAAGTGGTCAGGGTCTTCAGGTAAGGCCACTGGGAGAAAAATGAAAGAGCAGTTGAGGGATGTGCATTTGAGATGCTGTTCTTGACCTGCAGTGTAATGTGTTATACTGGGAGCTTCCTGTTCCAGGAGGCTGTGAGCTGAGAAGGTGCTCAGGAGCCTTGCAGGTGCAACCAGGGGTACCTGCTCTGCTCTGCTCTCACCCAGGCACTCCACAAATCTGGTGCCAGTGTGGTACTTAACTCCAGTGTCTCTTGACTGGACATATATTTCTGTTCTCCTGGCATAACTGTAAATTGGAAACCTTTAGTCAGTTGCCCTTTTTTTTTTAAAGAGGAAGTAAATTCCATGTAGAAAACACTATTTTCTATTTGATTTTAGGTTGGGTTTTTTTGTTGTTGTTGGTTTTTTTTTTTTTTCTGGAAGGTACAAGTTCTCTCCTTAGCTCATGTCCTACCCTCTACTACAGGAATTGCTTTTTGAGAGAAATATATGGAAATTACATGGTGTGTTTCTTGGGATGTCCTGTGCAAGGCCAGGAGTTGGACTCAATGATCCGCACGAGTCCCTTCCAACTCAGTGGATTCTGTGATTGTATGAAATATTGAAGAGTCTGGAAGCTTTTTTTCAGTGAAGCTTCTTTGACCATTTTGCACCATCTTTTATTTCTTCTCTAGGATTGACTTTTCACTCCATGCTTTATTTATCACTGCCTGATCTCATCCTGTTTCCCGGAATACCCTATGTTCTTTTTATGTTTTGGTGGCTCAGGAATAAATGAGAAAGGGGACAGAGTTTTGAGGGCTCCACTTTGCCTTCTGCCTTGCTCCTGTCCTGAACTCAGCAGAGGTTTGTGAGCCTTGGTAATTTAGAGTTGCTCTGAGAGTGCAGAGCAGTATCTGTCTCTCACATTCAGAAAGGTGCTTGTTCTGTGCTATGAGATGTGGCTGTAGATGCCTCAAAAACTGTAGTGAGCAGTGGAAGGTGCCAGGACTTGACTGCTTTTAGGATATTTTCAGTAAAGATCTTGTATTCCTAAGAACTGAGCTTTAGCTGAGTCTTGGTGTGGGTAATTGCACTACAAGACTCAGTAATTGCAAAGGACTTTAAACCCTTCTGGGGATGTCTCTTGCAATCAGGATGGCTTTTGTGTTGAGAACGGATTAGAGCCAATCCCAGGGCTTCCCCTGCCAGGATGTGTCCTTCGGATATAGCAGAGATGTGGAGCCAGCCAAAGTACCACATCAGCTGGTGAAACAATCTCTGCTTTGTCTTTCCTGGGCAGCCCTGAGGAGGCAATGGCCCTGAGCTGGTGGTGGTGAGAGACTGGGGGCAGGGTGTGAGGGGCAGGAAGGTTTCCTTGTGCTTGCTCTGTTCCCATACTCTTCCCTGGGCATTTGCTGTGGCCGGTGCCAGATATGGGCATGACCCAGTGTCACCATTCCTGTTCTCCTGTGGTTCCTCCTTATTTTGCAGCAAGAACAATGAAATCTGAGGTTTTTAGGCAGTTCCTCTTTCAGTCAGTTCAAAGTCCCTGTCATCTCTGTGACTGACCACCCAGCCATATGTTGTAGGTTGTGTCCTGAAGAGCTTGCAAAAGGGACAAAACCACCACCTCTTCTGCAAAGATTTGCAGCATTGGTCAACAGTCTGGGCTAAATCTTCACTCTGGTCCTCTGCTAACACAGTGCATTTCTGCAGCCACTGTAAAGCATCATCCTGTTGGAAATGATAATTTTTAATCCTGACCTTCCCACAGGCAGTGAGCAGTGGGTACCAAGTCAAACTACCAAAATATAAACTCTCACCAAAGAAAAGTTGACACATCTTGACTGATTTTAACAGAGCCTTGGCAGTTCATAATCACAGAGCTGCCTGTAATGACTGATCTGGTGACAGATGAACAGCACAGAATTAGGCAGGTTGCATAAGTCCTATACCTGTGCTTCCTTTTCTGTAAATTAGGTTTACAGATATTTACGTGTCTCTCACAGGCCATGGTGTGGAAGATAGTGAATTCCAATGTTTGGAAAGCACTCATCAGATGCAGAGCAGTAAATCTTGAAGAATAATGAACTTTTCAAAACTCTGAAAGGAATCCAGTAATGAAAGCATGCAGAGTTGCATTGTGCTAGAGGGGGAGTGACTAATGGAAGAGAGATCAGGTGGATGCATTTGCTGGGCTAATTCAGGGGGAGCAGAGGAGCTGGTGTGAGTGTGAGCTGCAGTTCAGGAAAGGGATGTGACCTAGTCAAGGACAACACAGTGCCTGGTTCTATCTGCCTCCTTCCATCTCCACCTGACATGCCATGAAAGTTTAGGCTCAGGTAAACTAACAGACATCACCATGGATTCAACATCTAAATTGGGAGTCTTGACAGCTTAGTTCCTGACCAGTTTCAGTGGGAGAAGGAGCTTTTCAACTCAAAGAACAAGTAGTCTTGTTGTCAGTATGTGTGACAAAGGTAGAGAAAAAGAAGGAAGAGCTGGAAGGCTGCAAGGGCACCATCACAAAAGACAGGGTAAGCAGGAGGATAAAGAAGCATCTTTTCCTTGGCTTTTTGATATGGTTAGGATCAAAGAGGCTGCAGGCATTTGTCTGGCATGTAGCAGAGACACCGCAAATCCCTGCCTGCTGCTTGGGTGGGATTTGCAGGGAGAGGCAGGAGTGCTGAAGTTTCTGAAACGCAACAAGGCAGCATGCAGAGGGCCAGCGTGGAGCTCTGATAAGCTGCTGCTGGCTGCTGGCCATGACCAGAGGAACAGCAGTACAGTTCTGGATCAGGGATTGACCCACATTCCTCCTTGCAGGATAGCTAGGACAAATGCTCCTCAGATAAATGCATGGAGACCATTATTCTCTGAGGACAAAGACCAACTTGTTATCTATGGGAGCATATTGATGAAAGCCATGCTCACTTGCTGCTTCAGTTTTCTGGCAGGAGGGAAAAGGGTTTGACAAATGATCTAAAACTTTTTCCAGACTTTGGGCAACACATTGAGACAGTTGCCCCTGAATATTTTAACTCTGACAATAAGTGATGAAGAGCCTTATTTGGCTCCCGTAGGTCTTCACATCTGAGCACTGTCTTGGGAAGTTAATGTTAATACAGAATTCATTCTCTGCATGGGGTCTTTACAGACATTTGTGACCAGCAGGCATCAGTTCACAGCTGCACAAGTGAATGAATACAGAATAAGGTGAAAGAACTGTCTCCTGAGTCACGTGAAGAGTTGCCAAGCTGGCTAGGAGCAGACTCTGAGTCCCAAAGCCAGGTGCATTGTTAGCTGACAAGTATCCCGTCCTTAAAAAAATCCACATCTGAGGGTTTATAAATATATAAATTCCATACAGAGATTTTAATAGAAGAGGAAAAAAAAAATCCTATTCATTCAAGAGTTCACAGTGTGGTTACTTATCAAATGATATCTCAGTGTGAGCAGATGCATCATCCTTAACAGTTACGAAATCTCATTTGGATTTAACCTAAGATCTTGGTGCCAGCAGGAGGTGAGGACTGTGGACATTTCAGCAGACCAACAGCTCTTATGTAAAATCCTGCTTAAGAAACGTTTATACTTGTCTTGCAAGGCCACAGATACTGCTTGCAAGGCAAGCAGGGCTACCAACAGGAAGCAGCATGAGGAAATGGATTTTGAGCCAGCTCTGTTGTAATGCAGTTAATGGTGTGGTTTTAAGCCACAGAGACTGAGAAATTTGGTATTAGGTTTTCCTTAGGATAGCTTTCACTTGCTCCTTCTGGTAAAACAACACTGAGAATGTAATGCTCTTCCTTGCCAAGCATGCATTTAGTAATTGAAGCTAAACTGCATATGGCATGTGCGTGCAACTTAATTGTAGTTACGTGTTGCAGAAGGAAATTACTAAGGGAACTCTTCTCTCAAGGAACTGTTTACAATGTCGGAATCCCTCAGATTACATTCCCACAGAAAAAGTTGTGCTTAACCATAAAAAATACTCTAGATATTAACTGGTTTGGATTGTAGCTTCTTTAGGAACCAGAAGGAATGCCGCAAAAAGGACAGGCCAGGGCCTTCACTGATGTGCATTGATGTAATTTCCTGAGCTTTCTGTGGTTTCTGGATTTCTGATGGAAATGCCTCCATAGCAGCATAGAGGATGATCATGATCAGCAAAGCAGCAGTAAAGCAATGTTTTTAAAACTTCTTGGCTGTAACTAAAGGCATTTTACATGCTCAGAGTATTCTTATGATGTGGTGCCTCTAATAAAAACGTGTTTTCCCCGTGGTCATTGTTGATGCAGAAGGAAACTTCCTCATGTTTTGTTCAGTTTGCCTTCTCTGTATCCCTCCTGCAAAGACTGTTGTGCTCCTTGGAGTCTGCCCAGATCCCAGCAGGATCAGGCTCCTATAGTACATAAATCAAACTTATTCTGTCCCCATGTGAGGACATGGACTGTATCCTGTGCTATTGGGAGGGGACAAAGACGTGGTTTCAGCTTTGGAGAGCATCTGGACTGAACAAACCCTGCTTCATTAAGGCAATATCTTAATGACATTTTACACTTCATTAGTGAAATAATTGTGACCAAGGTGGCCCAGCCTTTGTTGCCTCCCTGCTCTTCTCCACAACAGATGCTCTGTTCACTTGTCTTCCCTGAAGGCCACTGTGGAGGTGATGTGTTTGCCATCCATAAGAATTCCATTATTTTAAGAACACAATCTTTTTTAAACTTCCTCAGTTAATGTCCTGGCTGCACTCTTGTAAAGTTGTGCTGTATGGGATGGAGACCATGCATGCACTGCAAAGAGCTGAGCAAACCTCTGCTCATGGGAGATGGATGGTCCTCCGCTCCTGAACTGCTTGGTTACAGCAGACTGAGACTGACTCACTCACACTTTGTGAGGGTGAAGACTTTAATTAGATTTTGATTAATCCCTCAGATTCAGGGATAGCAGGACCACCCCTGCACATGAGGAGTCCCCTTCTGCCTTATTATCCTTAAAGGTGCCTTGTCCTGGTTCCCTTCAGGACAAATTCCAAATTGCTGTTTGGCTTTCAAATAAAACTATGCACCAAAGCTGAAAGACTCCATTATCCCTGGAAAGAGGAGGGAGAATGTGATGTCCTGGTGTGAAACAAGGAAAATGGTTTTCTTTATCCTATGAGCTCTCTGGCAGCAATCCTGAGGTGTGTATGTGTGTGTGTGCTTTTATTTCTACCTGAACACAAATTGCTCTAATTAGGAGGGGGGATTATTGTATTTTTATATGCTAAACCATTTGATTAATTATTTTAATAAAAAGAAAGATGAACTCTGAAATTCACTGCCATCCACTCCAGTACAATCCAGTATCACTGACAGAAACGTTATCTGCCTTCAGGTTAAAACCTCGTGCTTGGAGTAACCACTCCATTGAGAAGGTGTTTGTGCCGTGTGGGTGTGTTGATCCTTGTGCACATCAGTGGCTGTCCCTCTTTTAAAGCTGTGGGTTTCACCCATGTGACACTGTATCAGCCTTTCCTTTGTCTCCCAGAACAGATGTACGTGCACATATGCAAAAAAAGACCATACTGCTGTGTCTGGGGGTGTGTGACCCTGGGGCAGATGTTACAGATGTTTGTTGTGTGCTGTACCCTTTGGAGTAAGAACTCCCTGCCTACCTGGGGAGCAACCAGTCCTGTGGCTCAGGTTGGGATGGTTTGCTGTATTAAGAGGGTGACACAACGGGATACTTTCTTTTTCCCTTCTCTCATGGAAATGTGTATTTGTTCTCTCTTTGTGTAGCTTCTCAATCTAAAATAAAAACCACCCCAAACAGAATTCATGTTTCCATCTCTGTTTGGAGAAGACCTGGCCTTCTAGTTGGATCAGCCTTGCGCAGGCAGTGGGACATCCTGCTGGATCAGGCTGTGTCAGCTGAGCAAAGACTCCTTTGGAAATGCCCCTGGATGGGAATTGTGCAGCTTGGTGTTTGGTTCCACTCCCCAGACCCTGCCCTTTGTTGGCATGCTGGTGTCACTGATTGTCAGCATTTAACCCTTCCCCCGCTGGCATTTCTCCAAGCCTTCTGCACAGGTACTGGGCTCTAAAAGGTCTTTGGGAGAGCCTGGATTAGCAGTTTTGCAGTGGTGGGGTAGAAGGGCTGACACACACCTGCTGCCCTTCCCCAAGCCAACTGACTTTGTTCCTTGGAGAAGGATTGAGGAGTGGGAGTAATCATTAGGAAATGCCTTTCAATAGGCAGCCAGGCTGGTAAGTTCAGGGAAGCTTTAGATTTGCCACACAGCCCATCCAAGCAGGTGTGCTGGTCTCAGAATTGAGGGCCTGGGTTTGCCATCTAAGTGGGTTTGATACAGCTTTTCCATTAAAAGCTTATGTATCTCCAGAAGGTGGAGTCTGTCCTGAGATGCACACACATAACGTCACAAATCCAGGAAAAAACATCTACTGTGTAAGTGTAGGTCAGCTAGTTTCAAGCATTAAACTCCCAGAACAAATAAACAAGGGGGGAAAATTTGCAAGAATTGCAAGCACCGAAAGAAAGAAGTATAATTTGAGGGACCTGCCCATTTATGACTTACAAATTGTGACTGGTGTTATGCCATGGAATGTGAATCTTACAAAACCATCCGTGTGGTGGTTTCCAAAAGGCCTTTTTGACTCCATGGTTGTGTCTTTGGCTTCTCACTTCCTAGCTGAACCCCGAGGAGATACCTGGAGGAATGCTAGAGCAGGGAGATGTCCTCTGGGACCAGAGCCTGAAGCCATTCACATGTCAGCTTTGCATACAGGTTTTCTGAAGTCTTCTGGGGTGGTTGTCAGAGCTGTAGTGATTTGCCATTTGAAACCCATGAAGCTTTGTCAGACCCTTGGAAAAGATGGAATGATTGCTTGTCTTTAATGAGAGCTGAGCTAAGCCTTTGACTGAGTCCCAGCTGCCTCCAGCCAGACATTATTAGCACTTGCTAGGCATTATTGTGGATAAAGAGATAGTTTCCTATAATATTTCAACAAAGAGATAAAAGTTGGATAAGTTCTAATTAAAGTTTAATGATTTTATTCTGGTTTTCTACCACTGCCTACAAATCTGGCCACCTGCTTTACAACTTCTTCGTTTTCTTGGGGTTTTTTTTGTTGGATTTTTTCAGTTGGTTTTGGTTTGGTTTTTTTGGTTGTTGTTTTGGTTTGGGGTTTTTTTTGTTTTCTAAGAGGAAAAAAGAGCATTTTTGGGAAAATGCTCCTCACTTATTTCTTTAAAGCTCTAGGCAGGCAACACATTTCTCTTGTTCACATGAAAAGCATTTAAAAATAAATTTATTACAAAAGCCACTGCTATTGGTCTAACTTAATATATGCAGAGGAAATGCAGTTATGGCCAACAAGCAGATTAGTCCTTTTTTTTTAATCCCCAATTTGTCTAATTAAGGTAGATAGAATTTTAGGGAAGTGCCTTGTGAGTTAAACAGAAGACAATACCATTTGTTCTGCCCTGATATGAATTGTTTGATTCAAACAGGTTGTGTGGTACAGCTGCACTAACTGGTCACCTTTAAAATGTGAAGGTTTGTTTTAAATCAGATCTCTGCTATGTCCCCATTATGAGCATTGAAGTATCTTTGAATCATTGTAGGAGATCGTACAGAAGGGGAATATGGTATTTATTTACATTTTAAGCTCATTGTAGCCACCTGCACTGATTCTCTTACAGATTTAATTCACTCTCAAGCAAGAAGTTCGGTCCAGCCCCACTGCCTTGTGTGCAACATACACCACAAGGGATGATGCCTGTGAATTCTTCACTAAACCTCCCAGTTTTGGGGCAGTTGTTTAATAATCTTTAAAAATCAGTAGTTGTTTTGTGATGATCCTTTGCTGCAGTCTCTCTTCCTGCCTGGCTGCAAGGGAGGGGAATGGCAGATGTCTATCCTCCTGCTGTCAGAGAGGAGGCTCTCCCTCAAGTGAGTTGTGTGTCCTGTGGTCCTAGCAATGGCTGAAATTATCAGTCCGTATTTTTTTTTCTGGTGTCATTTGTTAAAAATTCAAGCTATTCTTAGCCCCCAGCTCTGCTGTTTCTTCTGGCACTTACATAAGCAGATTTTAATTTGTACTAATCCCAATATTTCTTTTACAAATCTCTGTGCTGATGACTGGCTCCTGCAGATGCCAGCTCTAGTTTTGGAGAGCGCCTTGGTTCTGCTCAGAGAACACACAAATGGCACAGGGCCAAGACATCCCAGCAATTAGAATGAAAAAGAACTTGCTCACATTTCCCCACCGAAAGCAGAAGTAAATCTCACACTTAGTAAGTAAATTCCAATTATTCACTGCCCATTATAATTCACATTGATGAAGAGTTGCCACTGCCCCTTGACCACTTGGCTCCTATTTCTTTCACAGCAGCTTGTCACCTTCCTCAAAGGCAAAGCATCTGGACCACACCAACTCCATCCCATTCGCTGCCTTCTGCTCCACGGCACCTGGCCCTGATCTGCAGCCGTGTGAGTGTTTTAGGGGGCCTGGCTAGAGGTAAGGAGGTGCTGTGAGGGAATACAAACCCCTGGAACCCCCTGCCTTTGTGGCTACGTCTGCGATTGATGGCGGGCTGGCCGGGCTGTGTTCGTGGTGTGATGGGCACATCGTGTGGCCAGAAAGGAGAAGTGCAGTTTCTGTTTGACCTTTTCCCTGAGCTAAATCCTGCCACTCGGTCCAGCTGTGCAAACAAGTGGTAAAAGGACTCAAATGGCCCAGCTGCTAGCACTGGACAACACACCTAACTTCGCACTTCCATGCTGACGCTAAAACACTTGTCACTCCAGTTTTCCCTCTGTTCTTCCTTCATCCTGCCTTACGTATTTCATTTGTCAGCTGCCATGGGTGTGCTTAAGTCGTATTTTCAGGTGGTTCTCCAAAGTCAGGAAGAAAAAGCAGCAGCTACCTTTTACAGGAAATACTCAGTAATAGTGCAGTGATGATCTAGAGGAGCAATGGAAGTGTGTTGGCTTCGGGCAAATCTTCTCATGGCTTTATAAAGAAGTTAAAGCAACATGGCTGAGTGTGAACCTGCTTTTGTAGGCATTGCCAGAGCAGCTGTCCTGCTCAATGACTGGATTCCTTGGGAGCCTACTGTAGTTCCAAGACCATAAGTAGCTGATTAGTGACTTCAAATGTCAGAACAGAGAAAATCTGCAGGCCCTACCTGGAAAAGGAGGTCTGGGAAAATGGAAAAGTGCAGGGCTGAAATTCACAGCAACATCAGAAAAATTGAGAGTGAGTCTGGGAAACAGAGGCTGGAAAGAATTAATCTAGATAAGAGTAACTACCTGCACTTACATTGGTGGGAAACGGTAGGTGAAGGAGCAGGATCAGGAAGTTATGGGCAGTCAGAAGCAGGAGTCCTGTGCTGTGAATAAGACAGATCCTGTTCCAGGGTGTGTAAGCAGGCAGGATCACAGCCTGGACTACCACACTGGTACTGCCTAAGTACAGCCAAGCCCATGCTGGAGCTTTGGATCAGTGTTGAGCTTCAAAGAAATGTGGCCCAAAGAATTAGAATGAAGATGAGAACAAAGAGAATGGTCCAAGATGTGGAAGTCCTGACCTCTGGGGAAAGGAAAAGGGTTGTTAGCGTTGAGAAGGACAAACACCTGCAAACACATTTCAGAGCAGGGTTAGGCAGACCAAACAGAGTCCTGAGCAGTTTGTACGAAGACTAATTAATATTGTTATCAGTTGGGGATCAGATAGGTTAGGTCCAAGCCCTGCATTTGCTGACGTCTCATCCATCCCAAAAATTTGCTTTGGGAGACTGACATTTGATGCTGAAGATACTGCAGATGCTATGCAAGAACATATGGTGCACCTCCAGGCTTCAGGTTTCATCCCAGAGAGCTGAATGTCTGGCTTGTAGCGTGAAACCCTTCAGGGTAGAAAGAAGTAACAAACTGATGTGCCAAAGATGCTAGATAACTGCAGGCCACTGCAGTTAGGGACATATTAAAACTCTGAATACATATAGCTGGTGTTCATGACTGATCCAGTTCTGTGCAAAAAACATGCATAGTCTCACAAAAAAGGTAACTTCTCATATATCAGAAGTACACTGCTTTCAAATCTGATCATCATAAGGAAGCTCTAGTTCATGTCATAGGTATTGAGATTACTGCTGAATCGTTGAATCCACAGGTGTAGAGAAATCAATTTTCTTTGCTGGAAAAACCAAAGTTTGAAAGAATCCTGAGGTCTCAAATCAGCAAGAAAATATCCTTGTTATTCTTTGCCAGGCTTGAGTGACTTTGGGTGGGAGTTTGGCTGGGTTGACCCTGTATTACAGATCAAATAAGCCTGTTTCTCTTCAGCAAAGTTCCTAACAAAGACGGCCAGATGCCAGAAGAAAATCAGTATTGTCCCCCTGAATTTCTTAAGTAACCTCTCCTTTAGATCACCAGCTGATTCCCCCCTTGTTTATTGACACCCACTCAGCCCAAGCCCAAGGGGAGGGGAAAGGTCTCTCGGCGCTTTGGCTGTTCCTGCAGACATCCTGGTACTTGTTTGATCGGGGGCGGAACAGGACGCAGACCTTTCCTGCCGGAGCCGCGGCCGCAGCCGGCTGCTATTCAGCTCCCAGAACAATGCCTGGCAGCTCCCGAGTAATTTAAACCGGCTAAAAACAGCCCAGCCTGGGGATGAATCATGACCCATCCGAGTTTGCTTCCGCCTTTCCACTCAGAGGCCTGAAATCAGCACGGCCTCTACTGGCAGGCAAGCGGCTCCCTGGAGAATGAGCAATAAACAACATTTTAAAGGGATTTTCTTTCACAAGGGCTTTGCCTGTGTGAATGCCAATAAAAAGCCAACTCTAGAAAGAAAAGTGTGCATCTAGAAAGAAAGTGTGCATCCAGAGGGATGTGCAGCCTGCCAGAAGACTTGCTGTAACATTCATCAAAGAAACCCCAAATACAGAAATATTACGCAGGAACAGAGATGATCCTGGATTTTTCCTGGCTGTGAGTTCTTCTGAGGGCACCCACCATGTTCTACTGCCCCGTAACAGCTCTGCTGCTTGAAGCAGCTCTGGAAAAGATATTCCCACTGTGTTTCTCTAGGGAGAAAAAGCAAGATCCTCCAGGATGTAAATGGGGCTGGCTCCACTGGGTACAGCAGAATAAACCCAGTTCCTAGCCACTGGGAATCTGCATCACAACACTGGGATGGCAGAGCTGGAGCGGGCTGCAGGGCCAAGGAGTGTGGTCAGGACCAAAGCACTAGCCAGGGACTTGGGACACCTGTGCTGTTCCCCTCACCCTGCTGCCAAACTGATAAGCAAACCCAAGATGTCTCTTTGGTCCTTCCTGGCCTAAAGCTGGTAACAATGTTGCCCATAAAGCGCTTTATCAGACACTTGACCTCTAGAAAATCTCAGCATTAGCTAAGAAATAATCTCCAGGAGTAGGTGACACGGACAAAAACCAGAATCAGCCCATGGACAGCAACAAGGAGAAAGGTTTGTATTTCTGCATGATATGGGAACTTGTCAGGACATGTCCACTCCAGTCACCAAGGAAGGGTCTGGCCAGGTACAAACCCCAGGGCACGCTGCTTTAAAGCGTGGCTTGGGGCTCTTCCCAGAAAGCTGCCCCGAGGACAGGGCATGGCCGGCATCCCACAGGGATCACCCCTAGGGGAGGTCTTGCACCGACGCCGCATCCTGCAGCTGTGCCTGGAGGATACCGGGGTCCCTCGGCCATGGCGCGGGCAGTCGCGGCTCGAGCAGGGCCCGTTTCAGCCGGTTTGCAGCGCGGTGACGCTGCCAGGGCACAGCTCAGCCTCGGGAAGGTCAGTGCGGGGGTACAAGGAAACACCCTGTTGCTGACACTAGCTCTTCAAGGGCGTCCCGGGACGCTCCTCGGGGTCCCGGTGCCCAGCGGGACCCGGGCCAGGCCGTGAGGGGGCGGGGCAGNAGGGCCGGGGCGCGGCGTGAGGGGGGTCCTGGGGGGGGGTCCCGGAGGTCCCGGGCCACGTTCCCTTCGGAATCCCGGTACCCCCGGCTGCGGCGCCTCCTCGGCCTCTTTGCCTTTATTGCTTGTCTTTTTGGTTAATTGCCGTTTTTTTCCAGCGGCGGACAGGCGGGCAGAAAGCAGGCACGGAGAGGAGCAGAAAATAGCAACCCTCAGATCCCGCAGGCCTGAGGGGCGAGAGCGTTGTGGGTTTTTCCCCAAAGCAACCCCAGAAACGCTCCCCAGCCAAAGCGGAGCTGGCGGGAGACGGAAATTCCATCAGCATCCGCTGCGCTCAGTGCATTCCATCAGCCAAGCGATAGCCACGGGCGGTGGGAGCCGCTCCTTGGATAGAGCCCTCCTTGTCCGCCGGCCTTTGTGCAGCGCCCTGGCCGGCAGGTCCCTTCTGACGGCGTGAAAAAGCTCAGAGCTCGCTTTTCAGGAGAGATCCCTGCGGACCTTCCCTTTGAAATGAATGAAGCAGCCCCACTGTCTTCCTCTGTTATCTAAAAACACGGCCACGGGTATCATTTCCGTGAGACAATTGAGGGCCTGGGTGTAGCTGCGAGTTTGGGCTGTTTTCCCGTGGTTTTGAGGCCAGTGGAAAGTTTCCACCGTGCCTAAAGCTGCGGTCGTACATCCCTCCTCAGTCCTGCCCGAGGACTTGGGATTGCTTCTTGCTGTCGCCAGGGTTAATCTGGATGCGTTGCTGCCACTGACAACCTGACCTCTGAATTTTTTTGGGCTTGTTGGAAAATGGTGAGAAAGCTCGTTTTCTAGATGCTTGTGTAGCTGGGAGTTTCACTTAGTGGCAGTAAGTTCTCACTTTGCTGTTAAATATGACTTTTTGCCCGATTGTTCTGTGTGTGGGACCTGTGTGACATCCCCGTCTCATTTGTGTCCGGGTGTGGTTTGGATATCCAGCTCACTCTGAAGTTAATTGAAATCAGCTGCCTGAGTTAGAGACTTTGGAAAATGCAGTGAGATCTCTGGTGTCCCTTTAAATACCCTTACAAATCCTGCAGTAAGCAGATTTACTCTCACTCCTGTGTATTGCCAGGTTTCCTAGTTTCTCTTTAGCATCCAATTAGCTTCTGGAGATTTAATGAACCTGTGAACCAGAACTTGCTCTTTTTTTAAAGACCAATGGCATCGTAGAAATGTAAATCACTGCATGCTGTCTCCATAAGATAACAAATGATCTTAAGTTCAGAATATTTGCCCTCCTCCACACAGTTAGGAAAATAACAGATGGGTCATGGCCTGTAAGTTTTATTTTATGTTGCTTAATGCATGGTTTTCAGATTTAAGGTCAAACTTTGATGTTTTTTACAGTTGTTTTTACTGGGCTGACACCTGACTCAAAGCACCAAATCTGGTGGAGGTAACGATGTTCAAATCCCTCTGAATTTAACGTGGCATCTTAAAAATAAAGCTGTCCTGAGGTCGACTTTTGGTTACAGCACATTCACTTTTAAACTTTAGAGGCTGCTTTGATGCCTTGTTAAGCTTTTCTTTCTTTTATTATATGTTTTTAAGTCATGTAACAAGGGCAGATTTATTGATTACATTTTTTACAACAACCCCACCTCTTTGTGTGGAAATACAACCTTTCTGAGGGCCGAAGAGAGCAGTGCAGTCCATTTCAGATAACGTGATGTGTGTAGGGTTGGCTTTGGTAGCAATTTAAGGAGTGGATTGGGGGGGTCCAGCTGTGGGCTGGGGGCCACTGGGTGGGGGCTGGCGGAGTCCGGGCTGTGCTCGTTCTCTCGGCAGCCGCTGCCGTGCGGGGTCAGCTGCCGGCTCTGGGGAGGGGACAGGCGGCTGCGGGGGCTGCCGCAGGTTGTGCCCGCGCTGGGGATTTGGTCTCCCCTGGAGACTCGGCGCGTCCTCCCGCAGCTCTTTGTTCCCGTGCCCGTGGGAAAACCCTGCTTGTCGGAGGGGGGGTGGGGATCATAAAACGAGACTGTGACAAGAGAGCTGGCGGAGGGAGTGAGTATCACCTTGTTTCCCACTTCCAAGTATTGTTTGGGAATTCTTTCTCGCCTCTTTTTTTTAAATTTAAATTTCCTTTTAGTTGAGTCTGCTGTTGATGCTCCCTTGGCTGGTCTCTTTGCTGGCACCAGCTGGGGGAGTACCAGCAAAACCACTCTGCTGACATTTCCCTGCTGCCAGCACCTTGGTTTGGGCTGGAGTTGCTGGAGGAGGCTTTGTTGGGTCTCCTTCATTTGGCTCATGGGTTATCCTGCAGCAGCTCCTCACTGAAGCCCACTCAGTGCAAGTATTTCCATTAATTAATTTCCCAAAGAGTTAATTTCATGAATTGAGATAGAAGCTGCAGAGCTGAGCGCCAGGTTTGAGTTTTACAGCCTCCTACCTCCCTCTCTAACTTTTTATAGCTGCTTCTTGCTTCTGGGTGGCTTCTGCTTCAAGGTTTTGGGTTTCTATCTTTTAAAAACGCTCAGCTTTCCACCCCAACAGCCTTCAGGGCTCGGCCTCCATGCCTGGAGGTGCCTCATGACCTAGTTAATGATGTCTCATTCGGGCCCAGTGACCTCACCGTGCACTAAATGTTGGTGACGTTGGCCATCAGTGCAGGACTCCAGTGCCTGGCATAAAGCCCAGGTTTGTTCTTGGCGTGGCCGGGGCTGGAGTGAGATTTTCCCTGTGTGTCGCATCCTCAAAAGCAGAAAATGCTACTGAGATGTGAGGGTTTGCTCTTCCTGCTGTCCCACCTGGCATACTAAGATGCTCCTTTATGAATTTTGGGGGTCTCACCCCAGATCATGCTTAAGCTCTTTGTTATCGGGCAAACCTTGGTTTGGAGACAAGGGGGGACGCTGAGATGCCATTGCTGTGTGCTGTGTATTCCAGAGAGCCCGAGGCTCAGCATCGTCCTGCGAAAAAAGCTCTGTCCTGATGGCCGTGGATGTGGGAAAATCACCTTCTGAAGAGTCACTGAGCGGGAAGGCCAAGGGCGATGGGAGGTGGGACAGCGCAGACACGGAGATGGACTTCCCAGAGCTGGCAGGGAGCCTGCACCAGCTTTTAGGGACAGAGGAAGCCACGCCCAGCCTGCAAGGGACAGAGAGTGCAGTGAGCAGACATGGTCACGACATGGCCACTGGTGTTACCCAGGGAGGCTCAAGCTGCCACCCAGAAGTGTCTTCAGCATCTGCACCTGGACTTCCCAGAGCAAGAGCATACCCCTCAGGGAAAGGGGTGTTAGTGGATAGAGCTGCTGATGGTGGCCCTGTGCCTCATCAAGTTGGCCACTGGTTCCTTTCCTCAGAAGAACAGCAGGTGAGAGGGTTTGTACCTGCAGGTGTTGCTGCACCACCAGGAAGTCCCAGGAGAGGTGGGGATTTGTTTGTCAGGGCTGTCCCAGCAAGGGCTTTCCATCTCTCCCGGCCAGAGTGTGCCCACCCCTGTCTAGGCTAAGATGTGTGGTGGGGAAGGGCTTGGGCTCCAACACCCAAGCTGTTGCTTCCATTCCCATGTTGCCAGTGCAGAGCTGGGAACTTGCTGAGGACAGTGCTCTTTAAATAAGCCTCTTGCTGCCAAATGACTTGTGCAGCTTCCCAAGCCCTTGAGATGCCTTTCCTTAAAAACAAGCCATGCTCTGAGCAGCTGCAGGCCATCCCACAGATGGAACAGAATTCCACTTCCAGCCTCAGCTCATGGCAGGTCCAGGGTTGGGCTTTTATCTCCATATCCCATCACAAAGGACCCTTTTGTCTGGATGCTGTGCTTCATTTCGTGCATGTCTCTCTCTCCCTTCCCTTTTCCATCCTGTCCTTGAGCAGGTGAAGGCATCAGGCTGTTGGGACCCGGTGTCCAGCCCTCCCAGCCGGCGCAGCTCTGCCGAGGAGAACATCCTTGCTGGCAGCTGCCACGATGCCCATGCTGGCCGTCGGAGACAAAGTCTGGGAGCTCAATCCCCGTGTCCTTCCACCCCGGAGCTCCTGCGGCCCCAAACCCCACCCAGCCCCGAGAGCGCCCTGCGGAGCCGCTCCGTGCTGAGCCTCTCCGCTCTGTCCTCAGAAGGAAACGGCCCCTCCGAGGAGCCGTCCGGAAGCTTGCCAGCCAGCACGGATGTCCCTTCTGCGGCCACCACGGCTGCCCAGGACCTGCGCTGCCGATGGGGAGCGGAAGGCAGGGCCCTGCAGAGGCGGGAGCCCCCAGGCCCTCTGCTCGATTACCGCAGCACCGTGGGGCGCATCCAGGAGATCTCCTCCTACCAAGCCGATTACTGGGCCTGTGCCATTCCGGATTCACTGCCCCCATCTCCAGACCGCAGCTCACCCCACTGGAACCCCAACAAAGAGTACGAGGACTTGCTGGACTATGCTTACCCGCTGAAGCCAAGGTACAAGCTAGGAAGGATGCCAGAGCCTTTCCTCCATGACTCAGGAATAGGTCTGGACAGCTTTTCTACTTCTGAGGGCATGTCCAGGTCCACCAGCCTCTATGGCCGAGCTGGGCAGGCTCGGGGAAGCAGAGAAAACGGACTTTGGGAGTTTGTGGCCTCTGCAGAGAGATTCTCCACCCCGAGGCCTGGAAAAAGAGGCTGCTCAGGAGCTGGCTTGTACTATGAACCTTCACCTATTGCCAAAGCTTCATTTGCAAGGATTGCTTCCTCTCATCCTTCCAGAGGTTTTGCTAAGGATGTAAGGGTGGAATCATCTGGGCCAAGCTCACCTGGGCGCCCTGCTGCTGATGGGAGAAGCTGGGATACCAGAGGAAGCCCCTGCCCAAACTACATAGGGCAGGTGAAAAGCACCAGTAGGTTTTTACCCACCACAGGAGTGCTCCCGCTGAGGAAGGAGTGGGAGGGTGACGAAGAATTTCTTTCCCTGCCTCCGAGACTGCAGGAGCTGGAAAGGCTGGCTCAGTTTTTGTCCAATCTTTCCTTAACTATAAGGATGCCTGGGCATGACCACCATAACCTTCCACATCACGGCACCAGCAAGCAGCCCCTTTCATCCAGGCTGGCTCCTTTTGGAGAAGTGAGAGGCGGGAATGACAGAGGGAATATTGAGGGTTATGCTGGGCTGTGGCAACACCGCAGCTCCCGAAAGCCCAGCTGGGAAAACACGGAATCCTATGGCTGGATCCATAGGGATCCTCGCCGGGGGCTTCATCTACCAGCTGGTCTCAGGGACACATTGGATGGGATGTGCCTAAATGAACCACGGGTCAAGGGCCATCCAAAGAAGAGCCAGCAGAGCGAGTCCCTTATCCAGTGTGTTAAGGTAGGCTGAGACCAGAAATCAAGTTTATTGTGGGAAGATCTCACACAAAATGTCTTTATGGCACAATTAATTAAAGATTCCTGTTCTGCCTGATGTGTCCTGCCTGGCAGCTGGTGGTAATTTATGCAGGGGGGCTCACCAGAGCAGATAATTCCTTCTGATGGAGCAAGAGCCCATCTTGCTTTCCCTGGGGCTCAGTGTCACAGACCAGGCTGGGCAGAGATGTGGCACTCAGCTGCGTCCCCCAGCCCACCCGTCCTGCAGTGCTGCTGCACCAGGCAGGAGCTGCAGCAACTCTGAAGGGTTTCCTGATTATTTTGTGGATTATTAAATTCGTCCCAGCACTGTGCTCCCACCCTCCTCTCCATCTTCCCACCCCAGTGCTGGGACAAATTTGGAAATGATGCTAGGCTGTTTGCACAAGAGTGTTGTCATGCACATAGCTGCAAACTCATCCCCTCCTCTGGTATGGAAATAACTCTGTTGATTTAAAAGGGTCTTCTCTGTATTTGTCATGCCAAATTGCAGTGCCAGGGAAAAGCACTGCTTTATGGCAAACTCCTGAGAAGCAGGAGCAGGTCTTGAGCCTGATTTTGGTGCCAGCAGAGACCCCTGGGTTTCATGCAGCATCTTACAAAAATAATCCCTTACTGAGACGCTTCAAAAATAAATGAAAGCACATAATTGAACGAGACAATCCCTTGGGGAAAAGCAGCTGCAAATTAACTGTATGGCTCTGGTGAGGAGGAGGAGATGAGGATGAGGATATCTCTTGGGCTGCGAGGTGGTGGAGGCCAACCTCTTCCCTCAGCCTGGGTGCTACCAGCCTCCAGCACCTCTCTGTGCAGACATTTCATGGTGGCCCTCAATTCTTATCACACAGTGAGTGCTGGGGCTGTTCAGGTGTTTAAGTAAATTTTTGCCTTTTTCCCCTTGACCCTTGGTTTCCCAAGCTTAGGGATGTTTGTGTGCTGGGGTCAGAGAGGAACAGGGAACAGGTGCTTTCTGAAACATCACTGGCTCACCTTTTCATGTCCCTGCGCTGTCTCTGTTGCAGAAATAGATCCATGACCCATTTTTTATGCTTTGTTGAACAGATGTTTTGCTGCCAGCTGGAAGAGCTGATCCATTGGCTGTACACTGTGGTGGATGTCACTAGCAGCTGGGTGCCACCCTCGCCCGATGCTGAGAGCGTGTTGGCATCACTGCACCACTACCTGGTGGGTGTCACCCTTGCTCTGCTTCCTCCCCTCTCTTGTGCTTCAGGCAGCAAGCCGTGGGAAGCCAAGCATCACTGGAATGGTCCAGGGTGCACTGGATTTGCCAAGCTAGACTTGGGAGCACCAGTAACCTGCTTGGAGGAAACTGCTCCCTGGCAACCCCTTCTAAGAAACGCTGCTCTTCTTTCCTTGCCAGGAGTTCAGGAAGGATGTGGCTGACCACCGGAGCCTGACTGAGAGTGTGTTGGAGAGGGGAGAAGCTCTCCTGGACTGCATGGCATCGAATTCACCAGGTGAGGAGGAGCACTCGTGTGGGGCTGCTCATGGACACAGGTGATGCTGGCCAAGGCATCTGCCCCGCAAAATCCCTGGCCCAGCCTGGCCAGCATCATGCAGAGTGGTTGCAGTGGTGATTTAGAAGAAGGGATTTCTAAAGGGTAGGCTGTAGCTGCAGTCACCAAAGAGGCTTTAGAGGTCGAGTGCTGCATTATGGATGGGCTTTCTTGCACACTTCCAAAGGTTTTCTTTAAGACACATTATTTCTGCATCTTCATGATGAACCTGGAGCCTCTTTGGTCAGTCCCCACCCCCTGCAAATGCTGCATCACAATGGCGATGGGATGAACAGCACATTATTGATTTTTAGTGCTTGATTTCCTTCCAAAGTCTGCCAGGACGAGCAGAACTCTCAGCTCTGACAGACACTGAATTATTGCATTCCTGTCACCTCCATTCAGGTGTTTTTGCTTTCCAGTTCTGAAAGACACGCTGGGTCTCATTGCCAAACAGTCGGAAGAGCTCGAAAGCCACGCAGAGCACCTGTACAAGTCCATCCTGGCTGCTGCGGGCCCCGAGCGGGGCAGGGACACGGGGCAGGACAAAGGGGGTGCAGCACACGGCTGCTCCCTGGGTAAGCAGGGGCAAACCAGCCTGGCTGCAGCAGGCAAAGAGGGAAGGAAGCACAGGAAGAGAAACACTCGAATTAGCAAACACCAAACATCAGGCTACATTGTTATTTCTTTGATTCTGTTTGGAAAGCCTCAGAAGGCAGCAGGGAGACTCAAAATAGATGCCCCATCGTGTTTAACTGTGTCAGGGAAAGAGCAGTGTGGGTGAACCAGCTGATGAAACCCAAGAGCACGAGGGGAGCAATGGCAGCTCTGCAGGGACCCGGCAGGCAAGTCCCTGTCACTCAGGGCTGGGGGACGGCAGCAGTCCAGGACAGACACCTGTTCTCCCTGGATTCCTTGCACAGCACAGGGGAGATGAGGAAGGCGTATTTTTTGGTTTTGTATTTTTTCCGAAACATTCTGGTTGCTGTATAATGGTGGGAAAGGGAAACAAGTGATTTCAGGTATAATGTAGGAGCTAGAAAACTTGTTTGCTTATTTCTTGACCATCTTCCCTCAAAGAAAACTGGAGGCAAGTGTTTCAGGGGTGCCAGCCTCTTAGAAGAGGAAAACAATGTCTTAAGTAGTGTTGGGTTTGTTGTGGTTTTTGAATTGCTGCCTCTACCCAGCTGTACCTTCTACGCTGGTGAGATGGGGGAGTAGAGCATGGGGATTTCTTTTTGTCAGACTGCAGGCAAAGCACAGCACCACACACCTCATTTTATTTCAGGTGCTGCCTCTGTCAGACCTAGGCTGCGTTAGCCCATCTCAGGAGGGCTGAGAAGAATTGCAGCAAGCACCAAACCACCTCCATCACCTCTCCAGAGATGCCAAAATCTGTGTCCAGTTGCCCATGGGGCTGATTTCAGCGTGGGTTTGTGCCATGGCTTGAGAAAGGTGCTCCATACAGCAGGTGTGCTGGGATGTTGAGAGTTGTGTAAGGAATGTACAGCTGGACTTTTCTGGTTTGTTTTTTTAACATAGCTTCCCTTTTTTTATTGAAGTGGGCTGTTCTGTGTTAGCAAAACATCAGGAACAGTTTTTTAACTGAGCAATCCAGTGTGCCGTGAACTCGCTAAGTAAAGCCGTGTGATTTTAATAGCCCTGTTCTCATGGTTTGTTTATGCTCGTCAAAAATAGGTGCAAGAAGCCAAGAAATAGCAACTCCTTCTGGTTCTTGGGAGCAAACTGAAGGCCTGTTTATAATTACCACTCCCTGCTGAAGCAGAGCCTACTTAACTTTCAATTTTGTTATTCATAAACAAAAGGCCGTAATACTGAATCCAAATAAAATAATAAACAAGCGAGTTCAGGCAGGGAGGAGCCAGGTTCTGTGTAACCTGCTGGTACCTGCTGCTGGCAAGAGCTGTGTTAGCACTGTGCTGGTTTCCCGGGGTGAAGAGTTGTGCCTTCTCCCCTTCCAGCTACTGCAGTTAAATCACTGCTGAGAACATTCATCAAGGCTTTCAAAACCCTTTCTCCAACAGAAAAAGGGCAGCTCTGAAGCAGCATAAGGTAAGTGGCCAAAAAAAGTTACAGAATGTTGGTACTTGGCTTTAATTAACCTTTAACCTGAATGGTGATCATCGTGTTCTTGTGCAGAATACATCGCTTCCTGCCATTCCTGTGAGCTGAACAGAGACGTTTCTGTTCTGGACAAGTAGAAGCTGAAAGCAAAGTTAAACTGAAGCAGTTATGGCAAATAATTCATTGGGGTTTGTAAGGGGAAGTTTGATATTCTCCCATCTTCTACATCTTTGGCTCAAAGGGCAAATTTTTTTGGCCCATTGTGTCAAAAGCATTTGACATTTCAGCACCAGCCCAGTGACCCATTGGTGACTGAGGGGGAAACAAAGAACCACCAAACACCTGGTGTAGCCCAACTGGTTTTGCAATGCTTTTATTACTGTATATATTAACATTGGTTTGGATAGTATGTAGCAGGCATCTCGACATTGAAGTTCATTTGTGCACTCTCTGCAGGGAAAATGTTTTACCCTCAACACACCTCCTTCTGCTTCACTTCCTGATCTCTGCAGCGCTCACTGCTCCTCCTGCTCCTGAGGAGCAGCAGGTCACATTTATAATGAATTATACCAACAAGCACATCTCTACTGGAAAGCACATCACTTTATTGTGAAGGTCTCAAGTGGAAGAGTTCAACTTAACCATGACAATACTTTATGTATTACAATTGCCTGTTGATTTATGCAACTATGTTGAAGAAAGCTGTTAGCCAAAGTCACCCCCCCCCAAAAAAAAAATCAGAGGATATTTGCACCAGTTTTAGTTTATACCTCACAACATACCTAGGCTATATTTTTACTATCACAGGGTGTATTTACTACTAGGGGAATGTTACATGGTCTTTCAAACATGAGACTATTTACAGAATAGGCTGAACATTTGAGTTTAGATAAAGCTGAACAATTTTACATGTATAGGAAGTGTTATAGGCTAGCTTTCCTGTGGCTTTTAGCTAGACATCAGGCACTAATGATTTGATTAGCTCTGTACAAAGAATCACACACCATCCAAAACCTCTTGGCTGCTGGTTAGTTCCAAATTGTTTGAGAAAGCGCCTACTTTGAGCAACAGTTTGGTGGGGGCCTTGCTATCCCCATGTCACCCTCCTGGTGCCTTGCTGCAGAAGGGAATAGAAGCTAAGCTGTTGCACTAAGTCAGAAGATATTGATTAAAAGAGGATGGAATTAACAGTATATAGAAAAGACATAATATACTGGTAGAAAGTTATACCTCCTCAAGGTTTCGCTGAAATCGTTCGTGTCAGGGAAATACTGTTCTCTCCCCTGCTATGCAAAGCTGACGGGAATTCCCTACACAGAGTCCTTGAGAAATAAATTAAGTTCCAAGACTAAGTTTGGGAACTGTTGTACATTCAGAGTGCATTATGCCTCATGAACCTTGGCTGGGTGTTTCTGGTACAGCACTCATGCCTTAAGCACCATGACAGCTCAGGCTTTGGGGCCACTGGGCGAGTTGCAGGGAAGGTCTGAGAGCCATGGCTGCACACACAGATATGTTGTTTTGTGCACAATGCAAGCCTGATTTCCCCCTTAGCCATACAAATTAAGACAATATTTATCACCATACAGTTTGATATTACTTCCAATAAGTACAATATTTATTAAACATTTCTTCAGTTTTGTTACATATTGTGCAACAAATTACAATATTCTGCAGCCACAAATTATATGCAGAGTATGAAGAAACTATTAATCAGATAGTGTGATCTCTCCATTTATAATTCTACAAGAAGGAACTAGCAAATCAGATCTTACATATATCTTACTAAATTTTATGCATGGAAAGTGACAGACACTGTTGTGCTGTTTGATACAAAATGGCTAAACTTCATCTTCAGAAGACTAAACCTGACATCTAAACATGCCAATAGAAACATCAAAACAAAAATACATCCTAACCAACCACAGGAAACAGTCTGGTATCAGGAAAAGCAACAAGGATTACACGTTTATAAACCAGCACACAAAGGTTTAAAACAGTTCTGAAAATGAAGTTAGCTGTCTTGAGTCAAGGGAATAAAAAAAGTCAGTATTGACCATTTACAATCTCTGACCTTTGTGGAGACGGTAAGAATCTGTTGTAGTGCAGCTACATACAGTACAATTCAGGCAATTTTTTTTTTTTTTCACTTGGGTTCAGATTGCAAATTCATTGTTGTGAGACAAAAGGGGGGAGGCAAGTTTTAGCAGCAACCTCCACTAGACTGCTTGACTGGAGTGCTCTGAATTTTAACATTGGACTTCTCTGCACCACCAGCTGTCGCTCCCGGACCCATTCGTTTTTTAATCTCGGCAGCCATGGTCATGAAAGACTGTTCTACATTTGTGGCATTCTTTGCACTGGTTTCCAAAAACGGAATTCCAAGAGAATCTGCAAATTCCTGCAAATCGAGAAACAGTGAACAGTAAGCTCATACACAGGTTCAGATCTCACCTCTTTTCCTGGAGCACCACTGGATAACCCTCAAGTTCCTGGATCCCACCCCACACCCCATCTCCAGTCTGAGGATTACTTGCAGGGCAGGGGGCCATTAAACTGCCCCCATCTGTGGCACCAGGACACCTCCCTGCACTGGAGCCTGTGTGCATGACAAGCCAGGGCAGGGGCTCAGCCGAGCAAACGCACGAGCCCCGACATACCTTTGCTGTTGTATAGTCTACTACTTTCTTTGTGGTCAGATCACACTTGTTCCCCACCAACAACTTGTTGACGTTTTCACTGGCATAACGGTCTATCTCCTGCAGCCACTGCTTGACATTATTGAAAGACTCCTGCGAGATAAGAGAACTGTAAGCAAGGCACTTGATAAAGAGCAAAGTTCAGCACCATCCCTTTGGTCATGACCAGGAAAGAGTAGGAAGCACTGCACTTATCCATGTGATTCACAACCATGGGAGAGGACTCTAGTGCTGCCCAACTCCCCTGATGGCCTTGGGACAGGCCAGTCACCACAGGGGCAATACAGCTCCGGTTCCTAGCCCTACACAATCAGCCCTTCCTGCACTCTTCCCCCTGTTATTTTTCCCTGCTCCATATATTGAATATTCAACATCTTCTACCATCTGGGACTCTTCTTCCTCCTCCTGTAGCAGAGATAAGAAACGTGGCACACAGCTGAAACCAGATGCATCCCACATATTTACAAAGCATCAGGCGTTAGATGCAAGCCACCTTGTTGTAGGTATGCTGGAACAACCTCTGACTCCAGAAATACTGGAGTGATATTCCAGTTAGTGACTGAACACAAGTGTTCTTTTTCTATTAATTCAGGAAACCCTATACTTCCCAAGTGCCCTTCAAACAACTGCACCAGTTCTTCAGAGATCCTTTCAGAGAAAACACTGGCTCAGTTGTGTCCTGCACCCAGGCTGACAATTTTCTGTTCCAAATGCCGGTCCTTACTGTTGACCACAGTCCAAGTACATTCAAAATCTTTCAACAACTTCCATCAGTAACTCAGACTTCCTGCTACCAAAGGCAGGGTGAGATGTATTCACACAGAACAATCAGTTACCTACTCACCAAGTTTTAGGTTAAGCCTAAGATACAACTGCTTAGGAGCCACAAATCCCTCTGCTCTCTTTATTTCTGTGTTTTATTTCTGCCAAACCAGAGGCAAACACGTACATTTAGCTTGATAAGCCTTAACACAGCCTGTAGAACTGTGTCACTGTCTCCTTAAGATGTGCCCCACTGTTAAATTCCCAATTTACTCTTCAGCCTGGAGAAACTCTGCAGGCACAGGTTTAACACGTACCTGATCTGTAACATCATACACAACTATGATGCCGTGAGCTCCTCTATAGTAACTGGAAGTGATAGTCCGAAACCGCTCCTGTCCCGCCGTGTCCCACTGCAAGACAAGTGACAGGGTCAGCTCCTGCAGCATGGCTGAGCCAGTGCTCTACATCAGCTTCCAGAAACACAGCTCCGCAGAGCAGCCATCCAACTACAACCACATCCATGCCACAGCTACAGCAGTGCCTCTGAAGCTGTATGCATCAAACAGGATTTGAGGAGAACACGTATTTTAACTGAGAATTACACTTTGTAGGTACTTTTCTAAAGTGCTCATTTGTTTGGTTTCAGCCAAGTGTAGTCAAGAGATCTCTCTGGGGAAAACATTAAGCAGTTTTGACCCATGAAGAAGCCATGGTTCAGTGGTCAGAAGAGCAAACACAAGCCAGGACTTGAAAACCTGCTAGGAATAAGGTCAGAGAGCTGCAGGTCTCTTAGCATGACCACTCCCTTCAACTTCCTTGGCACACAGGCTTCAGAAAAGGTATTTAAAGGCAACAACTCAAAGCAAACTTGGTTCCCTTCTCCTGCTGGGAGAGTTAAGAAAGGACATAAGGTGCTTGACCTCTTCTCCCACCCAGGACTGGAGCAGGACCCGCCCAAACATTCCTCTCCCTGGCGCTGTGTCAAGTACAGGGCTGGCTGTGTATTAAAAACAGACTCACAGACAGATTTCAGCAGTGACAGCATTCCTAGCAGGCTGCTCTGTACTCAGGACAGTTACATTAGAGTCTGGAGGCTCAGGCTTCTGGCTGTAAGCTGGACTCTGCTCCACAACATGAATCCCTGAGTCATTGCCTTCAAGTCCTGAGAGCCTCTGCTTGAGCTGGAAGCAGTGGCTGACAAGGATTGTCTGACCTTGCACAGGTATTAGATTTCATCACACCAGTCACCCTTTTAGAGTGCTTCAAGATTAGAGAATTGCCAAGTCTCTTCCCCTGTTTATTCCAAGTGAAAGGCCAAAAGCATAACCAGAAAACACCGCCCAGTGCTAAGGCAGCCAGGCCAGTTACAAGCCTTTGTGTCAGATTTTCCATTCAGGTCAACAAAAGCAGTTTCCAGCACTTTAGACAGTGCAGCCTGGTAGTAACAGCTGCTGTGGAATTCAGGCGTCTTGGACAACTGTGTGGTATTCCTGCACTTACACAAATCCTGGCTAAATACTGCAGAACTGCACCAGTTTTGATACGAGAGCACTCCAGCATGGAATCTCCTCTTCCAGGCAAACAGCCTTCATAATAAGCACCCTTCTTCAAGGACAGGTCATGGAAGTCTTGCAAAAACTGCCCTGCCTCTTGTAACAGGGAAAATACCCCTTGTATCTGAGTGTATTGTGAAGTACAAAGATGACCACCAACAGCTATGGATATAACTCTGTGCTCCAGCAAACTGAAGCACACAGGAGTTGAGAAATTCTACTTACTATCTGAAGCTTGATTGTTTTCCCATCTAGTTCTATAGTTCTGATTTTGAAGTCCACACCAATCGTGCTGATATAACTTTCTGTGTACGTGTCATCCTAGGAGAGAGAGTGAACATAAGTCAAGCCAGCTGCACCTCTTCTGCAATCACCTACTTCATTATGCACCAGTCAGACAAAGGTACTTAATTTCCTTGTAAAACCAGCCTGATCTCTCATGGCAAAGAGTCCAGGAGGTGGCCAAGCATTTCCACCAAGTATTTACTTTTCAAAAATTCTGCAGCTTTTAAAAGTACCAACCAGACTTGTGTTTCAAAAACCAGACAAAGAAAGTCTCTTTTCTGGAAATCCTGTAGTGTCAAGTCCTTGTGAGCTGCAGTGTAAAAAAGTCTTTGCTCGTGTTGGCAGACTGAAGAGCTACTTAGAATAACCACTAAAGTTATTGAAACACATCACATTTTTATTTTCCTTTGATGGTTTTTCATCTGTGTTACACAGCAGCTACCTAGAACAAGTCAGAGGCTCTGTCTCAGTCACACATGAGTGTCAGATCCTCTACTGCTGCAGCTGGTTGCTAAGGCAGGTTAGAGTTACAGCTGGAGCACTCATGCTGAGGCCTCTGCTTTGCAGCCTGTGTTGATACAGGGGGGAAAACACTGCTTCAGCTTGGAGGGACCTGACTGCAGTCTCCAGCAAGCCTTAAGGCACACAAAAACTGCTGGGTCAGTCTTTGCTACCTTCTAGTGATTGTCAGCATGAAGGAAGTTTTATTCCTAAAGTACCCAAAGAATAGAACTTCACGTACAATGTACCACAAAAGGCTTTATGCAACCAGTAGGTATCACAAAAAGCAAGGGATTCCTCTGGGCTGTGAATGGAAGACATCTTAGGTAATATATTCAAGTAAGAATCAAGTATTAAGCCTTTCAGAATGACATGACATTTATTTCCTTAACATTTCAATACTCCAAAGGGTATGTCTGAAAAGCCTGAAGAAGTTCAACCTACAGCAGCAAGAAAACACAGGTGTGGTGTGCTATGGTAATTCTTCATGTCAGGGTAAAGCAGTTTAGTTGGAAAAACGCTACTCAGTTGAAGCATCAGATAACAGAGCACAAACTTAAGCTGGCTATCAAAAAAGAAAAGCTGGATTATTCACACAAAGCCAAAATTAATTCAAAAGTATCTGCAAGAGAAGCAGGCTAGACTGCTCTGGGAGTGCTGCTCCAGCTGTGGTGTCCCTTCCAACCCACTGCCTCCATACTGTGAGCAGAGCAGGTGACATCCTCCTACTGTTTGTCCTGGTACCAAGAGCAGCCATAATGGCTTTAACTGAGGCTGTTTGTGCACCCAGATCACCACTTCATATTAATAATACCAGGTACAACAGGCTCGTTCCAGAGGTGCCCAGAGCAATTGCTCAGGCTGTGAAAACGAAGCCATCATCTGGCAGTAGTGTCACACTCAAGTTTCGAAGTTCATGCCCCATATCCTGCATCCCTTCCTCTCCTCCCATGGCAAAGTAACGCTGCACTTTGGCATAGACAGAGATAAGAAGTTCACTGGACTTCAGCTTTTTCTACTAAGAGCTGTCAAACCCATTTCACACTTTCTTGTTGACATGAAAACTAGAGCCAGAACAGCTCACCAGCAATTTCAACATTCACTAAAGAAAGCAGAAGGCCTTATTATCCCTAGAATATTATTTACAATACTTCTCTGACTAAACAACTGGTAGGTCTTTTTACTGCAGATATCAAACTTCTTTTGGCTGAAATGTTCTTATCAAGCAGTAATTGATCAAGGTCTGTACTCCTTACTTCCTAAGGGCACACCCCCAGAATTCCTTCCATCCTCAGCATTCTACCACCACTACTGTAATGATGGAAGTTAAATTAAGGTATCTTGTTCTCAAGTAACAGGAAAATTAGAATTAATCTTAGCTGGACATACTATTAATATTATTTCTTTCCAATTTAGTCAAACAATTACATCAGATAGACACAAATTCAGAAGACAAGGGGAGTTTGCAATACTATACTTATTCTTTGGTATTACCAGGCCTGTCAGACATCAGCCCTGCTACCTGAAGGGAAGCTCTTGCTAAGTACCTCTTTTACATAGTTGCCAAGCACGATCACTTACTGCAAACCTAAGTAGAAGGCAAGATTTCCCAACACCGGAGTCTCCAATCAGAAGTAGCTTGAATAAATAGTCACTGCAGAAGGAAAAAAAAATTAGGTCACTTAATGAAAAACACTGTCAAGAATGAAGTTCCTTACAGACAGTATATTACGACTTTTGAGAAGAGTAAATTAATTCACTGCTACGGAAATCACCTACAACTCCAAGCTCCTCTGTTCAGTTTAGAAATTCACAATTTACTTGCTAAGGGAAGTGTGAGGTAGATGCTCTGAACACAGCACTGTTGTGTGGAACTGTGCCATGTCAGAAGATACTCTGAGGATAATAGCAGGACTATCAGCAGGAGCAGCACAGTCCTACCTCAGCCCTTTGTGGTCTAGCTGAGATGAAAACCATGCTTTGCAGTTGAATGCAAGCCCCCTTGTTTGGCTGAGGAACTCAAATAATACACAGGTGGTTGGTAACAGCCTGCTGCCCTCCAGGGCCATTATCTTTGCTTCTCCGGACTCAGAGGTTTGATTCCACTGCCCAGCTTCACCAACACCAGGGAGCTGCCAAAGGCAGCCATTTCTTTCCTCAGTTCAAGTTACTCGTATTTAGGTTCCAGCAGAATGCAACAGCACAACTGAATACCCACCTTCCACAACAGACTACGAGCAGTGACCAACACCACACCTGCCTTCCAGGAATTAAAGCAAAGCTCAAGTCATTTCCAGATGAGGATACATCTCTGGGGGATGTCAGGTGTGGTATTAATAATTCTCAAGATACACTGGAAGAATTGACAAATCTTGTGCTTAATGTTGAGTCTTCCCAACATTAAAGAACAAGCACAGTGTCACCGACCAGCCTGTATTTACACTTCAAAGAGTAGTGAAGATTTCACTGTTGGCAAAATATGAGTTTTTGAGTCAGTCCTAAGACTAATGGGGAAATGTCATGCTGGAGAACAAGTAACAGAAAAACAACAACGCACCACTTCCACAAGTTATTTTGCTTCTCAAGTACTACACTAACTCATTCTCAGTTGACAACTCTCCGGCCCTGTAATGGTGCAGGACTAAGTCCTGTTCCCACTTAACCACAACAGTTCAACGGCCATATTCTTATTCCCACTTAAGCAAGGCGAGTAAAGGTTAAGCATATGTGGAGTGCCTGAAGTCAACTGTCCCCACCTATTATTCCCTAGAATCACCACTGCCTCTGGCTGGCAGGAATCCAGCCTGGAAACTGCATCCATCCCCAGCTGATAACAGCCAAGCAGATGGCCAACCACGGCTTCTCACCACTCCTCTGCTCAAGTGCCCAAGTGCCTCTCACCTGGCTGGGCCCAGGCTGCAGAACACACCCAGCTGAAACCTCCAGTCTCTGCAGCACTTCTGCCAAGCCTAGAGAGGAGTCGGAAGTGCTAAATGTAGCACCTAATAGCCCAATCCTTAAAAATGCAACCTTTCCTAACAGCCTACAGCTAAAAGCACTAAAGGCATGAAAAAAAGTCAAAGGATACCTAGCAGTTTACAGTCACAGAATTCATCACTCTACCTGTCAAGTCACGTAGTACCTCAAGGCAAGATGGCTTTATGAGAATGACAACCCAAACTGCTCAGGGGACATAAGTTACATTACCCCACAACCCACATGTCAGTAGGTTGAGTTGGCTGAAGCACTATGACAGACCAGAAAACTTCTCACCCCCAATAACAGTTTGGTCCCCAAGAGCAGCAGAAACCGTAACCTGGAGACCAAGGTAAAGTAGGAGGGCTCCAGGACCCGCCCCACTGTTACACCTATGCCTTCCTCCCCATCACTGTGCCTCAGCTGACACTCAGCTCCTTCCAACTCCAGCATGAAGTTTGGGTTGCTCAGTTCCCTACAAACACAAAATTTTCAGCAATCCTGAAGTCAAATTATTACTTACAGCATGTTATAATCCCCTTGAGAATATTAACACACAAATATTAGCACTGTATTGTCTTCACTAAAATTAGAGGGGAAAAGGTAACTCCCTCCTGGTAGAGGTAAGGCTTCAGCTGTGGGTCTGAGATCCACCTAAAAACCTCCATTTGCTTCCAAGAGTAATTCAGGTTCCCCCGAGTGCCAAACATGAAAACTTGTCTTCCTCTGTTACTCCTCGTGCTAAGAGCAGCTCCCAGCCAAACCTACCCATTAAATCTCTTACTCTTCAGCAGCTAACAAGAGCAGTAACAGTGGGTACATAGAACAAATGTTAAGCTAACACAGTAAGACCTCAGAAGCCTTCAATACTGGGTTTGATATCTTTGCTATTCAGTTGTCCCCTCACTTTGGGCCTCAGTATTTCCAGAATCACAGAGACAGAGTGGTCTTAAGCCACCTGCCTCAGCCCCACCAAAACCAGGGCCAGCACCAGTATAGCTGGAAACAGCCTTTACTGAGCTAGCTGACCTTAGAAACGGGTGTTGTGTCACAAAAACCTAATTTTGGTGGTAAGACGTTCATCAGTTTGGGAGTAATATAAGTAAGACTTTAGGAACTTAGGGTTTAAATTTTTTAGAACACTCCACATTCCAATATTATAGTGCCTTCCTTTCCAAGCACAGCTTAAAGCTTTAAAAGATACAGCTCCCAAGACCTTTTAAAATATAGCAGGTGCCTATTTAGGGCCATAAGAACCAAATGTGCGGTTTGTGTGATGCTTGAGACAGCTCTTGGGTACAGCAACAGTTTAAATCAAATAAAATTTTAAAAAGCTACAAAAATTTGCAGAAACCTATTTCCAGACTGAGCTACACCAATAGAATATTTGGGTAAAGGGGTTCAAGTGTAGAAATGCATCCAACAAGCCACACAGCTTATTTGGTATTTACTCCTGAAGAACCACACAAACATTTCTGAAGCCACTGAATTTTGCTCTTTAAACCTGGAGACTTAAAACTCATCAGCTCCTCCAGTTTAGGGAGCCTTCATAAAGCTGGCTGAGCTATGCCACACAGCCTTCTCCACGCTCCTTGGGAGACAGTGGGAATTCAGGTTAATCATTCAATTATTTCTCACCATTTACATAAGCCAGTCATACTTGGGTCGTTCAAAAGAGCACACTGGAAGAGCATGTGCAGCAAGGCAGGTGGGTACGGTGAGTAAGAGCGAGGCTTTCAAATCCTCCCCATAACTTCCTCTCGCCAGAGAGATAAAGGACAAAGATGTTAAATGTAGCTGCCTCTTGCCAAAAAAGAAGAAAAAAAAAAAAAAAAAGGCACCTCCAAAACAGCCCTGTTGATGTTTTGAGCAGTGCAGCATCCTCCTGATACACACATGTCCCACATCAGCGAGTTCAGCAGAAAACCAGGAAATCAAGTCGAGGACAGACCTGGCCAAAGCTGTGTGGAACAAGGGACCTGTGGGCCTCTAAGACACCACTGTTTATCTAATTTATATAAGGAGGCATGTGGGGATTTTCTAAATGCCAGGAAGGTTTTATGCCAAAACAGACAAGGCTAGGTGGTCATCTGTCTGCAACAAGGAACTGCTGGAATTGGCTTTAATCACTGATGTCAGCTGCAGGTTTACTGTAAACAGGTACTCACGGCAGCCTCAATCCCCACTCTTTGTTCTACCACCCCAGAAATGTTGAAGAGGTGCACAACAGCCACTGATCACACACTGTGTAAGTAAACAGAACCCAGAAGTCACGATGCCACTTTGCATGGCAGATTGCTGTTTAGAAAGGTTAGAACACAAACACTTTCAGATGATTCCAGCAACCCAGGAGCTGTCACTCAATTGCCATCTAATAACCACCATCACCCAAAACTGAAACCCATCTCGCTGGTACTCCCAAACACTTCTGAGGAATGCAAAAAGAACCCCCCAAAATCTGTTTCAAAACCCACCGAGTTTCCTCATCTGTGCTGGAAGGTATCTAGAACAAGATCCAGGCAGAACACTGATCTGATCAAGATGAACTCCTGATCCCACTTGGCTGCTCTGGACCGTGCACCCCACCAGCGTGCTTATGCTACATGCAAGCTGCAGAAGGGCAGGAAATGCTGGACCTGACATGATTTAGTCACAACACAGTCAATATTGACACTCTGCTCACTCAAACACTGGCAGGGAGGGAGGAACAGAGGGAACACATCCCAGTGCTGGGTGGGCAGGTGTTTTCAGAATTTAGCTTCCAAACACTAATTTTAGTATCACATCCACTCTTCAGCTCCTTCACTCAGTCTAAAAACTAACAGTCCACTCAGCTGTCCCACAGCCCTGAAGCTTCAAGGAAGCTCTCAGAAGCACAACTCCCCTTCAAACCTTTGCATGAGCAGGACCTAACCCTGTAGCTTTATCAGGAAAGCTGAAGGAAGTAGGTCTTTAGTTAGAAATTTTAACTAGCTATCCCACTGACTTCTGACAGAGTTCTGGCATTCCCAGGAGAGAGGACTTGGGGCTGATCTGAAGCTGTGATAGGGAAGTGAGAATGTGTTACATTATAGGCAAGGCACTTCTGAGAGGACAAACGGACATATCTCTTACAGGGAACTAGAAGCAGCAATGTCATCATCCCTTAGCTCTTATTCCTGTTCTAGCAGGGATCCAAGTACACACATCACAGTGACAGGTATTTTCTGTCCATCTCACCACACCCTTCCCATCTCCTCCTCTAATCCAGTTGACGCCACCCTCTCAGGAAGTGGCAATTGAACACTGCTAGTTAATCTCAAACTACAGCCTTTCCTCTTTGTTTCACTTTTAGGAACTCGGCTGTGCTCACCACCAGGACCAAGCACTCTTCACTGAGAATGAGTCTCTCTGAAAACACTGTCCTCAGCACTCAGTACCTCGTTGCAGGGAACTACCCTCTGCATTAGTCCAGAGGGCTGACACACTGCAAGAAAGGGGAAAAAAAAATCTATGGAAAAGGCCCCCTCAAACTAATTTCTCTTAGTGGCCTAACAGTCTGCAGGCAGTTTTCCCACTACAAAACTAAACAGTGTGCAAAGTAAATTTGAGTTTTAACTCTTGAGAGCCATTAGGACCATGGGGTACCAGCAGTTTGTTGGTTTTTCATCCACTGCCCACTTCCAGCTACTGTTTTGGTGTTTTCCAAAGCTACACGAGCAAGTTTGTGATGTAATCTTGCCAAGATGTAACTCGAGTTCCTGGCTGTACCTCCTGGGTGTCATCAACTCCCTCACTAGCAGATGACTACTTGTTTGCTCCTCAGGTGATTTTAATGGATTCAGAGTGCTCACAACCAACCCCATTGACATAAGTGGAGAGCACAGGAGCCATGGCCACACAAGTCAGGAGCCTCAGCTGAGAGGACAAAATTATGGGTGTCTTCCAAGAGCAGTGACCATGGATGTCCAGAGCAGCAATGTCACACCACACGTGCATTTCAGTACCAGAGCCACTCCAGTGGCATCAGATGGGACACTGGCTTCGCTCCCCCAAACTGGGGTGCCAGCAAAGCCAGCATCAGTGAGAGAATCCTAAACACACCCTACAAGGCTAAAGGGCTGGAAACGCAGCAGCTGATTTTTTGAACTGCTTTCTAAACTAAGCCTAAGTCCCTCCTCTAACTCACACAAGAAAGTCTTGACCAAAATAAAGTTTATTGTTCCTGACAGCCTGGTGGGCAGGACATAGCTCCCCGAGTTTCCAGAACATGGACAACTCCTGAGCACAGGGCTCAGACAGCCCGACTCCCTAGCAGGCCAACTAAAGAAAAAAAACCATACTCACATAACAACCCTCCCAAAAACCCCTTGTGTCGTCACCAGGTTTTCTAAGCAAGATTTCAGCTGGAAACAGCTCCAAGAGCGTTCTATTATCGAGTCACAGCGTTGCAAAATCTACATAGGCAAGAAGTGTTTTGCAAGAGCCATGTGACACACACATGACTCGCAGCTAAAGCGAAGGGTGGACCCCTGGCTACGGAGCCGCCACCGGCCGGGGGGATCGGCTTTCACAGGGCGCCGCTGTCCCCCCGGTCACTTGTTGGAGTCAAGGCCCCGATATGCATTCCCGAGGTTCGGGAAAATCGCCGCAGCTGCGCCCCACGGCGCTGCCCGGGCGGCGGATGCCGGTTCCCCCCGGGACACCATTAACCCCCCGCGGCCCCGCCGGGACCCACCCCCGGGCGGCCGCGCTGCCTCCCGCCCCCCCACCCCTCCTCCTC